>PVKB01000276.1:550436-895893 GCA_004027205.1 Ctenodactylus gundi | reverse complement strand
ACAGTGGCAGAACCACGATTTATTTGGCCCAAGTCTGGCTGTGGAGTTCAGTTGCCTGAGTTCCTGTCCCTGGCAGGCCTTGCTGTAGTTGGTACAAACTTAAGAATTTGTTTTATAATTTTGAGAGTATGCCTGGCGAACAGGGAACGCTCAGTAAAAAATGAGGAATTCCTAAGTACTTGTCACGAGGCCTGACAGAAACCAAGCACTCAATACCTTCTAAGTATTAAGGAAGTTGTTGTGGGCTGGAGGAATGGCATCACGGTTGAAATGGTGTCCTAGCACGTGCAAGGCCCTGGTTTTGATTCCCCAGAGCCACACAAAGCTGGGCACGGTGGCACACAGGCCAGGGCTAGACCCCAAGAAGGCTAGGCCGAGGCCAGGCCAGGGCTATCCCCCCACAGGGCTAGGGAGAGGCCAGGCCAGGGCTAGCCCCGCAAAGGGCTAGGCCGGGGCCAGGCCAGGGCTAGCCCACCAAAGGGCTAAACTGGGGCCAGGCCAGGGCTAGCCCACCAAAGGGCTAAACCAGGGCCAGGCCAGGGCTAGCCCCCCAAGAGTTAGGCCGAGTGCAGTTCAATGCTAGCCCCCAGGGTTACATCGAGGCTTAATCTCCCCAAGGGTTACGCGGAGGACAGGCCAGGGCTGCCCCCTAAAGTGTTTGGCCGAGGTCAGGCCACGGAGATCCCCCCAAGAGTTAGGCAGAGTGTAGTTCACTTCTAGCACCCAGGGCTATGTCGAGGCTTAACCCCCCAAAAGGGCTAGGCCGAGGTCAGGGCTAGCCCCACAAAGGGCTAGGCCGAGGCGTGGGCTAGCCCTCCCAAAGGGCTAGGCTGATAGCAGTCCAATGCTAGTCCCCCAGGGCTAGATCAAGTCTTAACCCCCAAGGCTAGGCTAAGACCAGGGCTAGGCCCTCAAAGGGCTAGGCCGAGGCCAGGCCAGGGCTAGGCCCTCGCCAGGGCTAGCCTCCAAAGGGCTCTGAAAGAGGCTTGGGCATTTATAAACTACTCTCCAATGTGTCTTACTTATGTACAGATAAAATGGTGAGGCTGGCTAGCCACTCTTCTTATGCAGTAAATCCTTCAAAGAATGAAGACAATCCATTTCTCCTGCGATTTCTTATTTTCTTTTTGTAAAGTTATTACTACATTGAGGTATGGAAATGAGACACTGTAAATGATAAGGGGTGTCCTGTGAGGGAGGTCATCAGGCAATCAATTCAAAAACTTCTGTGGAAATTAAAAATCAGGTCCTGGCCCAGAGTGGGAGGTGGCACATTCCCTTCACAGAGCTTTATATTGAATGTAACTGTCCTCAAAAAGAGAGAATAGAAAAAAGAAAAAAACCAGACACTCAGCTTTGGAAGGAAACTAGGGTCTTGACCTGATAGCTTTTAATATCTTTAAAACTGCACTGGCCATCAAGTGCTTTTCCCAGAATATGCCAAGGAGGATAAGTCCAGTTGGGTTCTTAAGGCTTTGTTCAGCTCTGCGGTGAGCAGCTCATGGAGGGACGTGCCGTCGTGCGAGTATACCCAGTTTTTCCCAGTCCAGTCATAGCGCTTGGGTCCACTAGAAGACAAAACAAATGCACAGAAAATCCATGAGGACACTAGTTCTGAGAAGCACTATGCTATGGTTTGGATCTTAATGTCCCCAGAGGGCTTGTATTTAAGGCTTGGTCACTTACCTATGGCACTACCGAGAGACTGGAAGATGACTCTGTAGGAGGTGGGGCCTGGTAGGAGGAGGTTAGGCCACCAGGGCTGTGCTGAGGGGACTCTGAGGTGTGGCCCCTTCCTCTCTCCCGTGTGGCATCCGGAGGTCATCAGATTCCGGTTAGCCACAAGCCAGGCCATTCTATCTCACTGCAGGCCCTAAGACAACAGGGCCAAGCAAACACAGACAGAAGTCCCTGCAACTACAAGACACTGTCACCTGTGTCCCCCTTTATTTTTGCAGGTATTATGTCACACTGATAGAAGGGTAACACACAGATCTGCAAAGGTACTTGTGTGGCCTTTAGTTCTGAGTCTCTGTGTGTCACATTCTAATCCCAGGTTCCTGTCTTATACACGGTGCCTGCTGTCGTGGGGCAGCAGTGTTAGTAACACCATGGGTGTGGTTGTTGAGCTTCCCCTGCACTACATTTACCTCTTCTTCCAGCCCCAGGCAATGCTCTAAATTATTGTTGAAAAAATATTTTTTAAGAGAGAATTTAAATTCACAAAATTGAGAGGAGGATGGGCTAGTTCATTAACCTCAAACTCAGTGAATTAAAAAAAAGCGGCACACAGTCCTCACTCTGGGAATGCTGTGTGCCACAGGCTGGCTGGCTGCGCACCTCAGATGTGCATGGAAGGTGCGGTCCTGGGTGGTGACGGGGGCTTCTGTAATGCTTAAAGAGGAGGCGCTGAGCCAGGGGATCCTCAGGTGCCTGGGTGTGCCCATCAAGGACACTGGGACACTTTGCTCCCTGACCTGAATGGGACTTTATCTCTACATGGGTTCTAGCCATGATGTGCCATCCTCATACGAGGCTGAGCCATGGCTTCGCCCTAGCCCAAACCTGGACTTTGTAACTCCAAAACTGTAAGCTAAATATACTTCTCTGTCTCTCTTTTGGGGGAAGGGGTACTGGGGTTGAACCTTTACATGAAGCTACATCCCAAACCTTTTTATTTTTCATGTTGAAACTGGGTCTGCCAAGTCACTAAGTTACCCATCCTGGGCTTGAACTTGTGATCTTCCTGCCTCAGCCTCCCAGACTGCTGGAATTACAGGCATGTGCCACTAAACGTGGGTGATCTACTCACTATGTAGCACAGACTAGCCTTGGACTCACAGTAATCCTGCTGTTTCAGCCTTCTGAGTGCTGGGATTATAGGCATGTGCCACCATGCCCTGCTCTAGGTGGTGCTGGGGATTCAAACTCAGGGCCTTAAGCTTGTTAGGCAGGCACTTTAGCCAATGTTCCATTCCTCCAGCCCTGGTATACTTCTCTTTATAAGTTAGCTGCCTTAGGTATTTACTTGTGGTAACCCGATACTGATCATGAAATACACTATACTTGTGCGGACACATTGGTAGCTGTTTTTTGCTATGACCTGTCATATAAGACTCATACAATGAGTCTCAAGTTCTGCCTCCTCATGGCCTAGAGGATGGCACAGACACAGGAGCAGATACCAAAATCACACAGTGATTCTCTGATATGGGCAGGAGCAAATCACCTGCTGGGAGAAGGGCATTCACTTCCAAGACAGGAGGGTAAGAGTGAGTAGGGCAGGAGTCTGATGGCGATGGGGAGCTGATGGAAAGCATCTTTTAGGGCTGTAACAATATCAAGTGACAGGTGATGTATGCCTGTGACACCACACTCTGGAAGGCTGAGGAGAGGGATGGCAAGTTTGAGCCCAGCCTGGGCTGCTCAGTAATTTTCAGCCTCAAAATAAAAATAAAAAAGTTGGAGAGGTAGCTCAGTCTGAAAGCCTGGGGTCCAACCCCCAGAACCGTAAAAATAGTATGAAGGATTCCTGTGCTGCCAGCCAAATGCTGGGATTTGAGTATATGCTCAAAAATAAAGACAAAATTGGCATATCCAGCAGATCGGACTTTTGCTTAATGTGCACTAACTGCTGAACACAGACCTTCTAGGTCTATACAAAGAACAGGAAAAACAAAACAAAACAAAACAAAACAAGAAAGTTCCTAGGCCTTGGACTCTGAATGCCACCAGGTAGCCATCCACTTCCTTCTCCCCATGATGCCAAGGGGCTCCAAGCCAGATGTCCCTCCAGGATGGCTTCTTCATTCTATCCCAAGTCCCTCAAGTTAGGCGGCATGGCTAACAGATGCTGCCAATTCCACAGAACCTGAAAATTTGTCTACTGCAAAATGAAATAAAAACCCCAGTCCTACGAAAGGTATTCTTGACTAATACAAAGAATAAAGAAAAAAATATTTATTTTTTAAAGGAATATAGATGCTGTGACAAGACTGGCTACTCAGTAGATTCCCCCACCCAATTACCACATTAATTATAGATTTTTAAAAAATACATTTGGAACCAGGTGTGGCAGCACATGCCTGTAATCCTGGCACTCTGGGAGGCTGAAGCAGGAGGATCCTAAGTTTGAGCCCTGCCTGGGCAACCTGGTGACTTGGTGAGATCCCGTTTCAAAATTTTAAAAAGTAAAATATAAAAAAGAGGTTGGAGGTGTAACTTTGTGTGAAGGTTGTGAGTTCAATCCCTACTATTGCAATAACATAACAAAACAAAACAAAACAAAGCAAGCAACATTTTGAAATTTCTTGGAGGTTTCAATTATCCAGTAGTAGACAGTAGTATATGCCTCTCAACAGGTTGGATGTTTTTCATGATGAGGATGAACCCAGGACTTAAACATAGCAGGCAAGTGGTCTATCACTGGGCTATATCCACAGTCCCCAGTTATACAGGTTTTTCTAAAAAATGAAAACACCATTAGGCTTTCAAGATATTCTACACTGTTTGTATTTGGGCCTTTCCCACACCCAGTCCAAATGTCCTCTTTGGAGTGTTATTGAATGACCCAGGCAGGTAAGGCTGAGGGCCTTGGCCAGACACTCCCCGTCACACCTCCCATCACAGTGTCAGGTGCTGAAGCACAGGCTATTTGCCATATAAGCAGTGTACCTCTGAACATAAAACACATGAATGGACAGGTGGGAGGGATCAATGGCCATGGGTAGAAGCTTAAACACTGTCCCATCTTCACAAAGGTTTTTGTTGTTGTTTTTTTCTTTTCAGTACTACGTACTGAACCCAGGATCTTTATGCTAGGCTATATCCTCAGCCCTTCTTTGTTTTGAGAAGGTCTTGCTAAGTTGTTCAAGTTCAATTCAAACCTGACATCTTCCTGCCTCAGCCTCCCAGAGTGCTAGGGTTACGGGCGTGCACCATAAAGTCCAGCTACCACAAGGTTGGCAATCTAATTCTGCCAAAGGAATTCAACTGACCTCTAGCTGAGACAGATGCTCAAAAGAAAGTAGTGATCAAACTCTCAATGCTTTGTTTTGTTTTTTCTCTCCTCCCCTCCCCTCCTTTCCTCTTCCTTTCCTTTCTTTTCCCTTACCTTTCCTTTTTTCTTCTCCAGTTCTGGGGACCAAACCCAGGACCTCACTGATTCTTCACACGGTCAGAAAAGGATTGATAATAATGTTTATACTGCAGCTTCATTCCTAGGCCCTGAGCAATAATTTAGTAGAGAAAAACTGTCTAGGACAGGTTCTCTAATAGAGCATACTTTTCCCTACAGAACTGTTTAATATCCTGGCGCCTGTTGATGGAAGCCAAGTTACAAGCAGGAAGAAGTTATATAACCACACAACCGAGCAGGAGACAGTTGTAAAACACTAGAAAAGAGCTACTTACAGACACTAACATGACCCCTCTCTCTCTTTTCTTAATTCATGTATTTATTTATGGTGCCAAGGATTGAGACAAGGGTTTTTGCACTGAATTAACCCCCCAGCCCTTTTTAAAATTTTCACTTTGAGACAGGGTTTTATTATGTCACCAAGCTGCCCAGGCTGGGCTCAAACATAGGAGCTCTCTGCCTCAGCCTCTGAGAACGTTAAGATTACAGGTGTGTGACCTTTCACCAGACTCACAACCCTGTGTATTAAGCAGGTTTAACTATTCCAGCTTCTGACTTTCACACTTACCTGGAGGGAGAAGATAACCAGATCTGCTTGTTTGGGGTCTGCTTGTTGATCACGTATGTTCCTAGGTCTCCACCCAGCTTAACTGTTAGGACGCCGCTCTAGGAGTTCAGGTGAAGACGCATGAAGGAAATAAGACACGTCAGTCTTTTGCTGTAACTGTGTTGTATTTTGTTACATCACAACACTTTCCATGTATACAACTATGCAATATACACCATAGAGAAATATCTTCTAAGAGGTTGGAGATATAGCTCAGTGTGAGAGTGTACACGTAGCATAAGTAAGGTCCTGGGTGTGATCCCCAGCACCAAAAACAAAACAAAAAATAGGCTTTAATTAATTATTCAGAAGTAGGAGATCATAGCCAGGTGTGATGGTATTCATCTGTAAGCACCCTGGGAGAATAAGGCAGGACAATCACAATTCTAGCCTTGCCTGGGTGACTTAGTAACTTGGTGAGACCCTGTCTAAAATTTTTCAAAAAGGACAGGATAAAGCTCTGTATAAATGCCTGGGCTCAACCCCCAGTAACCAGGGGTGGGGTGGGTGGGAGGCAGGAGAAGAAATAAGTCAATAGGAGACTGTGAGCATCACCTAGTGGTAGCGGTGGCACATTATTCAATATGGCTGATCTTTACATTTTTGCACCATACCCGATCAGGTGACCAGACAAAGGCAGAAAGGGGGGAGAATGGATCAAGGATATGACGTTGTGATGAACTTGACCCTGAGCCAATGCCTTAGATCTTCTCAGGAAGATTGCGAATCCTGCCAATAAGAAAAGGCAGGGGGAGGGACCTGCAACCCAGGGATTTAAGTTGGTACCGACCATGTTTTCGGTGTGCCTCTCTCCACTTGCATGTGGAAAGGTCAAAAAGAAAATTATAGCCTCATACCCTGTAGTCCATGCCTCCCATGTCTATCCTTTGTTTGGACAGAAAGATTTCTACGAGCCGTTTCTAACAGAGACCATGTTGGAAGAACGTGCTCTGACGGTCAGAAGGGGATTGATCGTGTTTATACTGCACAGTGCTTTTCCTATTTCCTGTGAGGTCAGCAAGGTGAGAATGGCTAAGGCGGGCCTGAAGCTCCGAGCTGACAAATGTGACTGCTGGCATATTGCCCTCAACTAGCCACCAGAAAACATGCTAGAGACGTTAAAAATGGAGACGCAAACTCTATTAGAGCACTGTGTCAGCCCAGGCACCGGATGTGGCAAACCCATTGAGAAGTAAGTAGAATGAGAAAGAAGAAAGCAGTTAACCCTCCTGCTTTTCTCCTTTTTTCCAAGGAAGAAGGCAGCACCTCCAGCTGACCCGAGTTGTTTTCAGAGCCTTCCCACTCAACTAACAACGCCTCAGACACTCCCTTCTCTAAGGCTCTTATTTTCCGTTAAAGAGTCTTGAGTTCTCAGAAGACTGGCTGGTCTATCTACGCCCAATAAATGCTCATCTAAATTTGAAAACACTCATTCAACAAAGGAGTCCTTCACTCCCAAGGCCTTGGGACTCCACAATGGGCAGGACTGAAAGGAAGGGCTACAAAGGATATTCCTGTATGAACTGCTGGTAAGTAGAGCAGCAGTTCTCTGTGCCCACCAGCGTTCTCCTCCAATCAGAGTCGTGAATGACTCTCACACTGCACGTTCACAAACACAGTGACTTATATGCAGGAAGGATGTGACACTAATGATATGACTGGTAGGCATTGAAGGGGAGGACTGGGATTGTTAGCTTCATTTCTTTTTTCAGGCTGTGGATGGAGCTGAACCTCTAGACCCATTGGATACTGATTCTCCTCCCGGCCCTTGGTAAACACCTTTCAACTGTTTCTATGATTTGTGACTTTATGTATTTCTATTTTTTTATGGTAATGGGGACAGAACCTGGTGGTACTTTACACGAACCCACTTCCTCAGCCCTTTTGATTTTTACTTTTGAGACTGGGTCTAAGATGTCCAAGCTGACTTTGAACTTGTGATCTTCCCAACTGGATTACGGGTAAATATCATCATATCTGGCCTACTTTACTTACTTCCTCTTCAGTTTTGGAGACAAATTCTTACTATTTATGCCAGGCTCGCCTCAAATGCATAATGGTCCCGCCTCACCCTCCAGAGTGCCAGGATTACAGGCATGCATCCTATTTACTTTATTTTTAATGGACAGATATATTTGTGGTATTGTTTCTATAATTTTTAACTATTTTCAATTACTTTATGTAAGTACTACCATATTTATCCTTTCGTGTCTTGGCTGCCATTTTTGTTTTTATGGAGGTAATGACCCCAGGGCTTTCACAGTGAGAGCAGTCTTTTTGTAATTTTTTATTTTGAGACAGGGTCTCAGTAAGTTGCTAAATTGGTCAGGCTGGGCTTGAGCTTGCAATCTTCCTGCCTCTGCCTCTCAGGGTGCTAGGACTAGAGGCCATCTTGCCTGGCAGCTGCTAATTTTTATTTTATTTTAATATTTTTCTGTGTTGGGAATGGAATCCAGAGCCTTCTGCATTCAGCTACATCCTTAGCTCTTTTTAATTTTGAGACAAGTTTTCATTAAACACTTAGTTGCCCAAGTTGGACTTGAAATTATCAACCTCCTGTTTTAGCCTCCCAGATGTGTTGGGACTACAGTCATATGCGACAGTGATTTCACTGCAGCTAATTTTAAAATACACACACACACACACACACACACACACACACATTTTAAACTGTTTGGTTATTTTGGTGCTGGGGATTAACCCCAGTCTCCTGCATGATAAGCATATGCTCTTTCTCTGACCTACACTATCAGCTCCTTAAATGCACCTTTTTTTCCCCCTGGTATTGTGAATCCAACCCATGGCCTTCAGTCTGAGTTTTATCATCAGCCCAGTTTTTGGTTTTTGATTTTTGAGACAGTCTTGCTAAATCCTGCAGATCTGTAATCCTAGCACTCTGGGAGGCTGAGGCAGGAGGATTATAATTTTGAGTCTAGTCCAGGCAACTTAAGAACTTAGTGAGATCCTGTGTCAAAATAAAATATAAGGGCTGGGGCACAGTTCGGTGGTGAAAGCACTTGCTTAGCAAGCACAAGGCCCTCATGATTCCCCAGCAACACATAAACTGGGCATGGTTGTGCATGCCTATAATCCCAGCACCTGGGAGGCTTGCCGACACGGGAGGATTGCTCAAAGTTCAAGGCTAGTCTGTGGTATACTGCTGAGCTCAGCAGGGTGTGGAACACAGAGGGAGGCCCTGTCCTCAAAAATTAATAAGCAAATAAAAATAAAAAATAAAAATGAGCTGGGGAATATAGCTCATAGTGAAGACTCTGGGCTTGATCCCAGTGCCAAAATATTTCAGTATGTAAATAAATAAATAGATAGATGGCAAGGAATATACTGTATATCAGTTTATTTTAAATTTTTCTTTTCTTGCCGGGCATGGTGGTACACTACTGTAATTCCAACACCCTAGGAGGTTGAGGCAGGTGGTTTACAAGTTCTAGCCCAGTTTGGACAACTTAGTGATTTAATAAAACACTGTTCAAAAAAAAAAAAAAAAAGAAACCAAAAAAAACACTGGGGATGTAGGGATTGCTTAGCTTCAGCCCCTAATAGCAGGAAAAGAAGGATATTTTTTCTCAAAAGCTCACTTTTTGTGTTTGGATGGAACCACATTTTATTTATTTATGCACAATGATTTAAAAGTTTCTTATAACCATTAAACTCAGCAATTTTAGTATTTTACAAAGTGGTCTCATGAAGTATAGAAACATCAATGACAGACCTGCCTCACCTTGTAGTAATGTTTTTTTTTTTTTTTTTTTTTCTGTGACCCAGGCTGGGCCTGAATGCACTGTGGAGCCCACGCTAGCCTTGGACTTAAGCAATCCTCCTGCCTTAGTCTCCCAGGTGCTGGGATTACAGGCGTGTGCCACCACACCCAGTTTATGTGGTGCTGGGGAATTGACCTCAGGTACTTAGCCCTTGATTTAGGGCTTGCTAGGCAAGTGCTTTAACCACTAAGCCATTCCTATAGCCCTTGCAGTAAGATTTCATCCCCCACCTTGAGCTCATATAGCTTCATAGGTTATGTGCCATAAGCTAAAAGGTTCAGGGAATCAACACATAATCTCTCTTAATGTGACCTCTCTGTGGTCCATGTGTGCTGGAGCTAGGGAGACTCCTGGTCCAGGGGAAAGTATATAGGACTGAGTCTCAAGACACAAGTTACAAGGCCAGTTTCATTACTGACTGGCTGTGGCCTCCCTTGGGGAAGTCCCATCATCCTTGCCAGGCTCCTTGTGTCAACTTCAGTTCTGCCTCCTCCAGAGACTCCCTGTAAGAGTGGACGCTTTGACATGTACTCACTGCCTATGCACCTGCAACCGATCTCCACTGTAACAGAGACCAATTCAGGGGCTGGCCCATGCAATGGCTGAAACCAAAACCCACTCCCCCCAGCTTGTAATCCCAGCTGCTTGGGGAGGAAGAGGCAGAAGGATCACAGGTTCAAGACCAATAGTGAGTAGGCCAGAGGATGAAGCTTGGGGGTTAGAGTGCTTGCCTAGCAAGTCCAAGGCCCGGGGTTGGATTCCCTAGCACAGCAAAAACTGGGTGTGGTGGCACATACCTGTAATACTAGCACTTGCGAGGCTGAGACAGAAGACTGCTGCATGTTAAGTGGCTAGCCTGGGCTACAGAGTGAGTTCAAGACCAGCCTGGAAACAGAGTAAGACCCTGTCTTCAAAATGAAACAAAACAAAAGATCAATGTCTTAGTTTCCTTCTTGTTGCTGGGACAGAATACCCAAAGATGTATTTTAGTTCAGTTTCAAAGGTCTTAAGTGCATTATGGGTAGGTACCTGGAAATGGCAGAACCACATGGTGTTGTCAGAGGCAGAGCTACCATTCTAGGTCAAGCTCCAAGCATCGACCCTTTCCAGTTAGGCCCCATTTTCTAACGATACAGTGCCTATAGGTATGTAAATTTTATAGGCGACACTCCATATCCAAACCACAACAACCAACCTGCACAATTTAGTGCAATTCCGTCTCAAAATAAAAAATATAAAGGGCTGGGGTAAGGGGTTCTAGTGCCTGTCTAGCATGTGTGAGATCCTGTTTTAATCCCAAAATAAAGGGGGAGTTTGATTCTTTCTTTTCTAACCTGAAATCTTATGAGTAACTAAGGTAATAAGGCATTCTTTCATAATGGGCATATTAATAAGCCAGGCCTGGTGGTGTAGGCCTATAATTCTAGCATTCTGGGAGGCTGAGGCAGAAGAATCACATGTTCAAGCAATTTATGAACTTAGCAAGACTGTGTCTTGAAATTAAAAAAAAAGGGGGGTGGGATGTAGCTTGGTATGAAGGCTCTGGGCTTTATATCCAGTACTACCAAAAAAAAAAGCATGTTAATAAATGTGAGGGTGTGAGAGTATAGGCCAGTGACAGAGCCTATGCTTAGCATGCACCTCACCCTGGGTTCCACCTCCAGCAAATAAACCAACAAACGAACCAACCAAACATGAGAGCCTTTCCAATTTCACACCTCAAAAACTGTCTTCCACCTGTACCTTCCCCAAGCTCACACCCTCCCCATACAAGCCCATGAGCCCTCTTGCTCCAGGTTCTGCTCAGGTGTCTATGGGAAGGTTACCTCAAGTCCCTGAGCTGGGCCAGTGTCCTTACAGTGTCCTTGTACTTGTTACCACCTTAGCACTGTCCTTTCTGTAATAAGAGCTGTTAGCTTGTCTCCTCCCCTTATTCTTCCCTACTTTAAACACCAAAAACCAAGAGATTTGTCTTTCATCCTATCATATTCAGTGTCCAGCAGCTCCATGCTTTCAGGAAAGAATGGGCTGGATACAAAAGAACATCTATGGGTAAATGAACAAGTGCTGAACAAGTGACCCAGAGGGTGATGATCAGGCACGGTGACACTGTCTGCCAAAGTAAAGGGCAGGTGACATGAGGTAGAAATCTCAACACTCAACTCCCCCTCCAGCCTGTTCACAACAAGAGATCACATTCTTTTCCCACAGAACTTGAAACTGTTCCAAACTAAAAAGAACAAGTAGCCATACTGGTTCACCAAGGCACCCAAATTTATGCTGTTTGAGCTGTCCGCAAGGACAGGGCCTCACATTCATTACCATCATTCTTCAGGCAATCTGTGTCTATTTTGAGAGTGTGGGCACATAAGCACATATGAGTCAGGAAAGAGGAAAAATATTGAAACTGCGAAACCTAGTTCCAACTAACTGGAACAAACTCTGTCTCAGCCAATGAGAGCAGATCCCAGGCCCTGGCGAGGATTACTGACCTCTGCTGGTCAGTACGAGCAGTACACAGTTGGAAGCAAACACTGCAAGAAGTGACATCACCAGCTCATTTGTGGAAACTGACACAGAAAGTGACATGCTCAATTGAGCAAGAAATAGTATTAAGAATCAAGAAATGTGCTTGGAGCATTCAGGAGGGCTTCGCAACGAGGGAACTTCCGGCTAGACTCTTGAGGCAGAAGAATGTCACACTGAAGCAAAGTTCAAGTAATTTTGGTGGGGGGAGTTGGAACGGGTGGAGCCCAGCGTCTTTGTGCTGCAATATGACCCTAGGACAATATTTTGGTTTAGAGGCAGGGTCTCACTAAGTTGCTCAGTTGCCCCGGATGGGGTTGAACTTGTGATCCTCCTGTCTCAGTTTCCCAAGATGCTACACCACCAGTTCTGGCTGCAAGCAGTAGTGTTATAAGGATGCTACCATCTATAATGTACTTTAAGTTGCTTTACATTATATAAGAAATGTATCAATTAGCATCGGAAAGGCCCTAACTAGGAAGTTACAATACAGCACAGACAGTATTTGAAAATACTTAAGTACAAACTACAGAGGTAGCCTGTAAGTATATCTAGCTTTGTAAAATCACATTTGAGAATTGGCTGATCAGTTTTGTTAGAGATAATTTTTTCCTTAGTGAGCAGACTGATTTATACTCAAAGTATGGGGACTAGCTAGAAAAATATAGGTACCTCTTTCTGTAAAAAATAGCAGCCTACTCTTCTTAAGAGACCCTGGGTGGTGTGGAGTGGTGCGGTGGGGCAAGGATTCAGGAAAGTTCTGTGGCTCAGTTCTGAGAGAAGGTTCTGTCATTCGATTCATACTGACTCAACCAGGTAAACTGAATCTAGCTCTAAAACACCAGCACATGTATTTCTAATGAAATATTCATACAAAGCACTTGGGTCAAGCTGGGGCTTCAAAAATCCTGTAAGAACAGGTGGTAGGGGTCTGGTGGAGAAGCCTTTAATCTCAGCACTTTGGGAGGCTGAGGCAGGAAGACTAGAAGTTTGAACCCAACTTGGGCAAAGAAGCAACTTAGCAAGACCTGGTATCAAATAACAAAACAAAGGGCTAGGGGATGTAGCTCAGAGTGAAGGCTTGGAATTCAATTCTCCGTATTATAAAAACAAACAAAAACAAAACAAAAAAACCAAAACCAGACAGTAGGACTGTCTTTGTGGCTTGTTAATCAATGTTTGCAGACACATGCAGAGTTTAACCTCAGATTTAGCTTCCCTGAGGTCACAGCTCCTGGTGGATAGGCCGGGAGGAGGCCTATTACTTTCCATCTCTATTCACTGCACTTATGGTCATGGTCAGACGGTGGAGTCAGCAGTCCAGTCTGTAAGAATTCTCAAGAAGTTTGGCCCTGGGGCTATCTTTACAAGTACCTTTAAAGCCCTGCCTGGACGCGATGCACTCTGCTGCTGGCAATAATCACTGAATCCTGGAAGATGGCACTCAGCCCTGTCCAGCCTACTTAGGTCTACTTTTAGCCACCAATTTCTTCACAATGAAGTCTGACACTTTCTCCAAGGCTTGGCTGCCTGCTCCATCTCACCAAGCCCCTCCTCCATCCAGTGTCCCTACAGCATCATCTAACACCATTTCTACCACTTTATTCTGATAGCTGGATATCCTACATAATTTTATGATTTAATCTAAAGTGTACACTTCAAGACATTTCCTGGCATTAATTAATTGCTGTCGAGAGGATTAATCTCCTCCTGGGATGAAGTGGGGGGGGGAAAGGGAAGATTTTTCTTCCACTGGGGGGAAAATACGGTGAAAATAAAGATATTCTAAGGCCTAAGCCATAAGCACACAATTGTTCAAGTCTGCCCCCTGGTGGCCACAAGCTAATAATAGACCAGCACACTTTCTTGGCTTCTAAGACCTGGCAGTAATATTTCATCCAACTTCAAAGTCCTCATTCTAATAGAATCATCTGGGAAGACTTAAAAATCTAAGAGCCTGGAAGACACGGTGGCCTGTAATTTCGGCATTCTAGGAGGCTCAGGCAAAAGGATAACAAGTTTGAGACTGACATGGGCAACTTGGTAAGACTCTTGTCTCATGATCAAAATCAAAAATGAGTTCCATATGAAGGCCCTGGGCTGGATCTCCAGTATCATACATCAGCCAACCAACCAAGCAACCACAGTAAACAAACAAACAAACAAACAAACCCTAAAACAAAAACAAAACCCAGCAAATCAAATCTAAGTTCCCTACCCACGGCACATATTAGAACAGACAAATTAAGTCAAAATCTATAGAGGGAAGACCAGGGATACACCTTAAAATCTTGAGATTTAAAACAATACTTCCTAGGAATGCACCCCAACCTGCCACATCTGAATGGCTCTCCTCCCTGCCCTCTCTCTGAATTGAACCTGGACAACCTACCACTGTTACACCGTCCTTTTTATTTTTTGAGATAGTACTAACCTAAAATTTACAATCCTCTTGCCTCAGCCTCCAGAGTAGCTGGGTTTATAGGTGTGTACCACCCCACCTGGCTGGGAGTGGCATTCTTTAACTCACTAGGCTGTAATTCTTAGAGAAAAAAAAAACAGAACAATTAAATAAGCCAAAAAGTACCCCAAAGGAGACATCATAGTCTTCTAGTGTGAAGGGCTGGTCTGCAAGATCTTCAAAAAACTCTGCCAAGGAGTCCAGTGTCTCCTCTGCCAGTCGTTCATAGGAGGTTTCATCCAGGGAGCTGCAGGGTACAAACACAACCACCAAAGACGTGATTACTAAGCCACTCTATTTTTTAAAATAACAAATGTACACAGCTATTTTTTTATTTAAGCTTTTTATACTGATGGAAAATACCATAAATTCAAAAGTTAAAGAGGAGTTACAGAGAAGATTTCTGTCTAAATAGCCAGTCCTCATCCTCAGAGGCAAGTTTTTCAATATCCTTCTAGAATTTTCTATTTTATACTTTGGAGGTCCTGGGGATTGAATTCAGGGCCTTTGCATTGAGCTACATCCCAAGACTTTCAAGAACTTTTCAAGACAGGGTCTTGCCAAGTTGTCCTGGTTGGGCTTGAAATTAATAATCCTCCTGTCTCAGTTTACTAGACTCCTGGGGTTACAGGCATGCACCACCACCCTTGGTTAGAATTTATACTCTTTTCAATATGCAAGTGAAACACCTCACATTTCTCACTCAATATTTACAAATAGCTCCTATTAGCACATGTGGAATTCATACATAGAGAATCCCTGTACATCAATGAGAAAAAAAAAAACCTCAATAGGAAAATGAGTAAAATACTTGGACAGACTTCATAACAGATATCCCAGTGGCCACAGATCTTATGAAGATGTACTCAACTTTGTTAATCTTCAGGAAACTGCAAGTTATAAAACTGAGTGATACTAGAATGTTTAAAATGAAAGAGAGAGGTAATAAGAGCTAACTAAGAAAAAGAGCAACCTGAATTTTTGGATACTGGTGGCAGGCAAGTAAATGGTTCAATTGCTTTGAAAAAGTGTTGGGCAGTATCTTCTCAAGTGGAACATATCCAGGTGCTGTGGTCCACCCAGCCCACTCTTGGGGATACGTGCAACAGGCTCGCTGACCCATAGGCACTACACTACAATGTTAAGACCTCTCTTATAGCCCCAAACTGGAAACGGCCCAAACACCCATAAGTAGCACAGCAGATAAATAAACTGTGGTATATTCATACAATGGAACACTACATAGCTACAACTCTAAGAACAACATGGATCAATGTCACAAACGTAACTTGAATGGAAATCATCATATAAAGATGTTTATCCTTGATACACAACATATAAAGTAAAAAAAAAAGGCAAAAATTAGCTATGAGCTCAGAAATCAAAATGACTGTCACTTGGGAGGGGATTAATGACTAAAAAGAAAGGGGCTTCCTGGTGAGAGCTGGTGACATTTTATTTCCTAACTGGGTACCGGTTCCTTGGGTATGATCAGGGGAATTTTGTTATTTTAATTTGGTTTTTTAATCTGAAAAATTACCAGGCTAGCTACTTCAGACCTGAAGACATTTCTACACATGTATCATACTTCAGTTTGAAATATTGCTGTAAATCCAGAGACAAAGTAGACTAGTGGGCACCAGGGATTGGGGAAGGGAGAAACAGGTGGAACTGCTAACGGTACAGGGCTTCTTTCTGGACTAATGAAATGTCCTGGAATTAGATAGTGGTGAGAACAGCACCACTTTGTAAATATATTAAGATCCTCTGAATTGAATATTTTAAAATAGTAAACGTTATGATACCTGAATCATAACAATAAAAATACTGCTATGTGGTGTGTGGCTACAAAACAGAGCTTGTGCTTAGTACACATGAGGCCTTAGGTTCAGTCCCTATACAGCCAAACCAAACCAAACCAAACCGATTTCTGTAGTAACCACTCTTTTGTGTGCTGTGAAGATCTAACTGTAGGTTAGATGTATATCATACAGCTCCATTACCTGACAACTTCCAAGGGGACTACTAAGTAAGGCACCAGGGGCTGCCAGACAACTAAAGTAAGATAGAGTCTTGCAGTCAGACCTTCCCTGGTTCGTCCCCCACTGCAAGGGTACACTGTGGGGCAGGCTCTGGGACTGACCTGAGCTGTGTGTGGATGGTGGTGGTGGGGTGTTATCTGGAAGGAGGGACTGGCCTGGAACAGTGTGAGGAGCATTTTGACAGCACGATGGGAAGAATATGGAGGTTGGTTGATAAGTATTTAGAGGAACTGGAGACACAAAAGAAATACATGACCCAGGTATCAAGTCCAAAGTCAGAAGTGTGGCAGGTGTTCTCTAACGGCATAGCAGCCACAGCAGGAGAGATGTCTTCCCAAAGGCCAGAAGGGGCCCTAAGGAAAGAAGCTGGATTTGGGGTACCCTCAGAGGGCGCTACCCTTTCAAAGGCTGCCTGAAAGGGGCAGGGCTGCAACAGCAACAGAGCCTGTGGAGGAGGGGTGCAGGAAGCAGGAGCTGGAAGTGGGAGCCAACATACATACACCTGAATATATAGCTTGTGCCACGCACGGACTTGGAAGACTGTGGCAGGGGCTTGGACACAGGATGAGTGGGTGGGGAAGATTCTGGGGCTGCTCAGGCCTGTGAGCCAAGCACAGCCCTCTGTCAGTATGGGGTCTGCGGTAACCCGAAGGGTTGAGTACAGTCTCAGTATGGGGCTGAAGACATGTGGGTGGCTCCTTGTTGCTTTTAGCAGGTGCAATAAGAAAAGGTGAGCCAAGAAACCACCGGCACACTGCAGGAGAGGGGGTGAAATTGAACATTTTGGGATTATGACTACACAATGGTGGAAAAGTCAAAAGCAGAGTCTATGGAACTGTGCATCAAAGCCCCCCTACTATGCCCAAAGAAGGACTTAACCCTATTCCAAAAACCAAATTGAAAATACTATTGGTCCCCAGCCTTAGTGGGTTTCATGACCTCATGGTATCTACTATTCAAATTTGAGAGCTGGAACAGGGGGCACACAAAGAAATAAGGTGGCTAGAGGCTTCTACCCAGGGATAGATGTGGTTACTGGCACTCAGGACTAGCTGGCAGTAGATAGATCAGAAGCCCATCAAGTTTGGGGGAAAATCCTATTATCAAAGGCAAGAGAGTGGCCTAATAGCTTACTGGAGGCTATTGTCAGCAGGAAGTGGGCTGTGAAGGCTGCTCAGCCTCAAGAAAGACACACGCCCAGTGCTTGCCTCCCCTGTGGCCAAGGAGACAAAGATATCGAGGAGTCTCCCAGAGGGGCGGAGGTAGGGACTTAGGGAAGACAGTCCTTAGCCAGGGTAGAGGTTATCCTGAGTGCATAGTAGGATTCTATCACTGCCATGAGCCAGAGACATGTCTTTTCCCTAAATGAGAGTTATCATTGCAGCTTTTCTGGCCTTTACTCTCTCTCTCTCTCTCTCTCTCTCTCTCTCTCTCTCTCTCTCTCTGTGTGTGTGTGTGTGTGTGTGTGTGTGTGTGTGAAGTAAGCCATTCCTAGACTTGAAAGAGAGGATAGCATGTCACCTTGAAATCTTGGACTTTTGAGGTGGCTGCGGTGATTGTGGTAGCCTTTGTTTGGCACGTCCTGTGTCGAAGGAGGGTTTTATAAGTGTCCACTGACAGGGAATAAACAGTAAAGTCAAGAACAGCTGCCCACAGTGAACCTATTGCCCATTTCTTCCAGAACACTCACTAGACTATACTCCCCAGCCTCCCCATTACAATGTAAGTGAGGCTCAAGGGGCCACTTCCAGTCCTTTCTGCCAAATGCAAGTTATACAGGATGATCACCTTTGGAGATACAGAAGACAGTAAGACACTGACACATGAGGTCTGAGCTGGGAGGCAGAAGGAGCCTGGATCCCCAACACCCTTCACAGAAAGGGAAGGATACCTGGACTACCTGTGAATGGGAACACAAACCTTCATTGGTTTGAACCATTACATTTTTAGGTATATGTCACAGTGAAGGGCCTACTTCTAATAGGATATTAAAGAAAGTAATAACAAAACCCTGGAAACAATCTCATGTCCAACAATAGGGGTGGGTTAATGAATTATGGTACATCCATATAACTTGACATTATTTCATTAAAGATAACATGTTGGAATTAGAGGTATGGAAAGATGCCTCTGAGAGCTGCTGCTTAGGAAATAAACAGGTTCTACAGCGGATGGGGGAAGAGGAGGAGGAAGAGATTGCTGAGATGGAAGGCGTCTTCTCTTACCCTGGGTTGCCCAAAGTTCCCGAGTTCCTTAAAAGTATCAAATAGACATTCTGCTTCGTACCATTCAGAATCTGGTTGAGGTAGTGGAGGTTTACATTCTAAAAGCCAAAGTTAAGAAGAACATTACCATCTTCAGTCTATTATAATCCAGTAATACATGCCTTATACATTATTAATTCTATATTAAAGAATAGACATTCTCTCTCTCCGGCGTTATTTCACCTCCCTATAAGACACAAGTTCTCCCAGTCTCTAACATTGTGCTGTCTAATAGGGTAGCCAGGAGCCACATGCAGCTACTTAAATTTAAATTTATAGAGATAAGACATTTCAGTCATCATCCTGCCCTGGTTTGCCTTCCAGAAACCACACTGCCTACAGCAGCACTGCCCAGTCAAACCCCCTGCAGCAATGAATAGGAGACTGGTGGTTTGTGGAAGGCAGAGAAGGATGCCAGCTCTTCTAGAATTTCACTAAGAAAAGGAAAAAAAAAAAACCAAACCAAAACAACAACAAAAAACCCCAAGAAGCAGAAGTCTGCTGCAGTCCAGAAGAGAAGCTGACTGCTCACAGCTGTTTGATAGACAGTACGGACAAGATCTGCAGAGCAGAATGTGACGTGCTGACTTTTTTCTGTCCCTGACTGCTGTACACCTAGGTGATGGGTGTGAGCTGATTCCCAGCAGGTCTCTGTGCAGTATACACTGATCAAGGGGAGAGGTGAATGAAATAAGCAGATGAGGGTGGGTTAGTAATAAGAGCCAGACAGAATAGCACCACTAGGGAGGAGACGATGGGGAAAGGTCACTGGCCTTGTGAAGGAACTCAGCTCAACTTCATCCTGGGTAAGCATTGATGGGTATTAAGATGTCGGCAACAAGATTTATATCATTCAAAGATCACTTTAGTTGCTCTGGAGAAAAAGTCACAGCCTGTTATTGCTCTTGCGCCAGAGTGGCCAGCTCAGGAAGGAGAAAGCAGAGTGCATGGGGTTGGAGGCGATCAGAGGGAGAAGTGGCCTCAAGGTGCAAACAGCTCATGTGAAAGGGTGGCTCCGAGGGAGAGAGGGTGCAGCACCAGGTGCCACACATCCTCGATGGTTTTCTATCTGCACAGCACTCTTTCAATATACATACAGGCTCAATGTAGTACTCATCATAATCCTGTGAGATAGTATTACTATTATAGCCCTGATTCAAAACAGGTCCAAAATGTAGAAGGTGTTTGAGAATGTTGGCTTTTCCTGAAGAAATTTCTCTTCCCCACAAGATGCAAGCCCTTCCAAATCTAGCTTACTCAATCTCTCCAGTATTTCTTCATCACTAGTTTTGTTTTTATTTTATTTCTTAAATCTTCCACAACTTTAATGCTTATTCTTGCTGAAAGACTCGATTTGGTCCAATACAACTCACTCATTCACAGCCAGAATAGAGGTCGTTTTTCCCCCACAGTGCTGGGGATTGAACCTGCCACCTACTGACACTAGGCAAATACTCGACTGCTATGCTACAACCCAAGCTCCTAAAAGTAAAAATCTTTATTCAACTGTTTTTGCTTTTGCTGTACTGGGGATGGGACCCAGGAGTGCTCTGCTCCTGAGCTATGTCCACAGCCCTTTCAATATTGACTTTGAGACACAGTCTCATTGAATTGCTTAGGCTGACCTGAAACTTAGGATGCTCCTGCCTCAGCCTCCAGAATAGCTGGGATTGCAGACATGCAGAATCACGTGGGCCCAGCTTATTCAGCTTTGTTAACCAAGAAAAACAAACTTTGCCAAATACTCCTTGTTTTGCAACTTGTCTGTTTTTGCATATCTGACACTTCCTGGGTAACTGGCCCACCATTCAGAACCTGCCGCTTTCCCTGAAGGCAGGGGCAGCACACTGTTATGAGGTTCCAGCAAAAGAATACTCCAAACAAAGCCTGAGGTGTTCAGGAAATCTCTGTTTCGAAACACATCAATAAGAAGGTGGAGACCCAGGGGATCAGAGAGGCAAACTCCAGCCCCCGCTCCAATCTGCCCAAATGGCAGAGAGAATCCACAGAGGCAGGGCCGTATTACGAGTGTTCCCACTAAAGCCATCCAGCAGTGCCCCTTTCCAGGTCATCTTGGAGAAAAGAAGGGGTAATTAACAGAATTCAAAGCTCCTGAACTGCATGTCATGGCACTTTTGCTAGTCTGAATCTCCAGAATTCAATCAGTCTATATGTTCCACACCGAGCCAGTTTGTCAGGTACATTTGGGAGATAGTTTCCAAGCCTCAAGTCTCAGGTGCAAGATTAGGAAGCACATGGCTCAATTATCACCCACTGTTGGTGGTGCCTATAGGGAGTCCAGCCTCCGTCCAGAGGCAACTTCTCAGCACCCTGGGTCCTGTCAAACTACATTTGATGACAAACCAGTACTCTTCCCTTGCTGGGGGGAAGGAATCTGTACAGTCACTTTTACTAACAAACGTGTCAGTTCTTGGCTGGCCTTTAGCACAAGAATTCCTACCTAAGCAATTTATCCAAAGAGAACACCTGTCAGCATACTAGAATGCAAAGGGCACACAACCCTATGTGCAGAAGCCTACAGTTAGTGGAGGGTCATCAAAAGGAGACTGGATAAGGTGAGATATAGCCACCAAACAGGATAGCATTATCAGGGAAAAGGAGTAGACAGCAACGGCACACACTGACATCCACGACGCTCAAAGCTGGTGTTACACAGAAGCTGGTCTCAAAACCAGGGTTAAACCGAAGCTGGTAATCAGGACTGTAATTCTTACACTCTGTGAGACTCTGTTTCAAAATTAAATATGGGCTGGGAATGCAGCACAGTGTGAATGCCCTGGGTTTCATTCTCAGAACTGGGGGTTGGGGTGGGGGACACGACACAACACCAGTGTTAAATAACAAGTGTAGGTCACAGCAGAAAGCCTTTATATAACCTTTATATATAAAATATTGTTTATCTTATACACAATACATGGTTTAGGGGTACACACAAGAAGTTAGATTCTAAGAAAAGAAGGGGTAATTAACAGAATTCAGAGCAGCATCTTTCCCTAAGGGAGGGCAGGACAGTGATAGGTAAGCATAGGCCCTTTGAGGAACAAGCCAGTCCTCTCTCAACCAGGTACAGGCAACATGAGCATTATTGCCTTGGCTCTTTACAGCTGCTGCTACCGCACAGCTTATAAACAATGGGGATATATTTTTTTACAGTCTAGAGGCTGAGAAGTCCATGATTAAGGTCCTGATAGATCTGGTGTCTCGTGGGGCCTACTTCCGGCTTCACAGCTGCAGCAGCCCTTCCTGTGCCGTCCCTTGTGCAAGTGGGGTGGAACAAGCCCACCAACTACTTCCTAGGGGCACTAATCAATCACCAGGGCTGCACTCCTGTGGGCTCACTCCTTCCCAAAGCCTCTCCTATCACTTTGGTCATTAGATTCCAACATGTGAATTGGAGGACATGAACGACCAGACCCAGGCATCTATTATATATATTTAAGAAGTAGGGCTACTTTAAAAAACTCTTTGTGTGTATAACTCATGTATACAGGTGATAAAAATGAACTGGAAGTGAATCAGGGCTCAAGAAAAGACTGTGGAGTCACCTCAGAGGTGCAGACTCAGGTCAGCTCCTCCCTGCTGCCTTCTCCTTCAACAAGAGGAAAGGCTAAAGGGGCCACTCTTGGCACTCTCCCTTCTGCTGGGATGGGAGGCTGCAGGGCGACCAGGGTCCTCCCCAGTTTCTGGTGGTGGTGGCTGCAAAACTGTACTGTCAAAAACCATTTCTGTGATGGGGGTTCTTATGAGGTACTGAGCTGTGAACCAATTATCAGATGCTAAATATGGGGTGTCCCAAAGATCACCATACATAAAATTTAAAAATCCCGTAACATTAAAACCTGTTTACTCAAAGTTAATCTGTCACATATTTGAAGTACAATTAACAAGAAAAATTATGCGAGCACTAAAAACAATGTACAGGGGGTTCCAAAAAGTTTCCACATGTAGGAAGAAAACTAATAAACTTTTAGGACACCCTGTATGCTGTCCATTGTGGCTGATGCCAGCTGTAAGGGGCTCCTGTGCACTGGAAATGGGACTGGTGTGACCGAGGAGCTAAATTTTAAGCTTAATTTAATTTCAATTGGTCATAGTTATTTAAAAACTTTCAAGTATGCTCAGAACAACTTGTCTATGCGAACCTTTATTTTCAATCACGAATTTTATAAACTTTAAATATAGCTCAAGTTATTTCCAGGGCAATTTAACATCTGAATTAAGAGGAATGGTAAGTGAATATGGAAAAACAATCTAAGACATCTTATTAACAATTCAAAAATACTGATTACATTTCAGAATGATACTTTGGATATACTATGCCTTAGTTACTTTCTCATCGATGTGACTTAATACTGGACATCCACAAATTAGGGAGAGAAGATTTAACGTAGCTTACAGTTTCAGAAGGTCACAATCCATTCATAGGTGGGTGGCTGGAAAATGATGCAAGCACGTGGCAGGGCTGGAGTGGGGGCAGGGCCAGAGCCAGAGCTCCAGGGCAGAGACCCTCACAACATGGTGGTACAGAGAGAGACAGACTGGGAGAAAAGGTGGAACCAGCACAGACCCCTCCAGGACAAACCCTAAGTATCAGCTCCTTCCAGCCAGGCTCCACCTCCCATCCCTACACGATATCCACAGGCACATGAGGCTTTTGGGGGACACTCCAGATCCAACTACCACATACTATATTAGATAAACACGTTGATGAAAATAATCTCACCTATTTCTCTTTACTTCTTCATTGTAGCTACTAGAAAATTTGAACTATGAGTGTAGCTCCCATTCTAATTATGCCAGACAGCTGCTCCATAGCAGAAGTAGAGAAATAATCCCATCACTTTGGGAGGCTGAGACAGGAATCCTAAATTTGAGCCCATCCTGGGCAACTCAGGAATTTAATGGCTTTGCCCCACCACCTACCTAAAAACGCAAACACCCAAGATGTGCAAATGGCCTGTGGAATGGTTAGAACGAAGCGATTAATTCAGGATGGAAAAATGCCCCAATGGAGTGAACAAGGCTGCCACCACGTAGTGACCTCTGAGTGCTCCCTAACCTGTGTGCCCTTCTGGGTGTCAGCACCACATGAGATATACTCCTCCCAAGGTTTCTTCCAACAGTGTGGGCTAATTAACTCCAGTCCATGGGCAGGTAAGTGTAAATCCAAGCTCCAAGCGCCAGACACACCTGGGGTTGACCTTTCCTCAGCTCCTTCATCAGTGCCCAACCAGGTATTAGCATTCAGAACTGACCACCAGCCTTCCTGCCTTTGCCCACGGCAACACCCTCTCCGGGGCCGCTCCCCATAGCTTCTGTCACCTCCCTCATTAAGTACCTAGCTCGCCCCCCCCCCCCCCCCCCCCCCCCCCCCCCCCCCCCCCCCCCCACGTCTTCCTCAGTCCACAACCAGGCTAGGGGCTTCCTCTTTTCCCTTCATGGAGGAACTGGGTCCGATACTTCTTTGCATCCCAAGGGAAGAAAGAAAACTCCTCCCAGCGCTGAGGTGTTTGCAGAGCGTTAACCCCACTTAATCCTCAGGCCGGGTCCCAGGGATGTGTTTCCCTCTACCTGTACAGACAAGCGGACCACGCTGCGGAGGGTCTGGTGTGGCCACACAGCTCCGCCGCGTGCCGCGAATACTAACTACAGACACACTGTGTACACACACACACAGAACATGCATATGACATACTATGTATTGGTATTTCACACATATGACATATCGCTACCACTTAAAAGTTTTCACAAGGGGAAGTGACCATTTGCGATACAGAGCCTCCGACCCCTCGGGACGACCCGGTCCCGGCCTCGCCTTGCGCAGGCCGCTCCTCGGCGGTCGGCGGCCATTCTCGAGTACAAAGTGTCCTCTTTTTTCAGTAGAAAGCGGAGGGCACGGCAAGGTGACCGGGACGCCGCGCACAGCGGCCCGCGCGCAGTCCGAGCCGGCCGCAGCCCGACCGGGCCGCGTGCGGCGTACCGGCGTCTGCCCGCGGGGCGGCGGGCTGAGGATACTCACGGCGGGCGGGCCGCCGTGGCCGCTGGGGCAGCGGGGGCGGCAGGGACGCGGGGACGGCCCCAGGCGCAGGGCGCCGGCGCGGGACTGGCCCGAGGCCTGGGACGCCGCGCGGGGAAGGAGGCCGGCGGCGGCGCGGCGCCCGAGCGTCCACATGCTGCGCAGGTCCGCGGTGGCTCCGCCCCCCGCATGACGCTCCGGCGACCCCTGCTGGCCGCGGGCTCGCGCGGGGGACCGCGGAGGGGGACCCGAGGCGGAAATCTGCCCTCGTCGCGCCCTCCGTGCACGCAGCGAAACCCGGAGCGGCTTCGTGCCCCCCCTCCGGGCAGCGTGTCCCCTAGGACCCGCCGCGAGGGGACGGGGCCTGCTCCCCCCCGCCGCGGCGGAAGTCCTAGCGGGGGGAGGGGGTCGCCGTGCGCTGAGCGGGAAGCGGCGCCGGGCTGAGGGCCGGGCCGTCCACTAGGTGGCGCCGCTAGTAGTGCGGTGCCGGGGACTGCCCGGGTTAGCTGTGGGACCCGCCGACAGTCTCGAAACTTTTCCGTGTTGCCTTTAAAGCGCACTTTTTAAAATTGCTACTTCCTGGAGTTGTGAGGATAACGTGAGGTAATCTCTGTAAAAATTTTTGAACAGAGACTACTCTCTTTAGTGCATGTTATTGCTTAGTAATTTTTATTAGTGCATATTGATTATACAGAGTAATAGGTTTCAGCGTGGCATTTTCATAGATGCATATAAATATGACCTTTTTTCTCCTAGATTTCACATATGTGAGAAAATGTGATTTTTTTTTGTCTTTGAGTCTGGCTTATTTTGTTTACATAATCCCCAGTTCCTTCCATTTTCCTGCAAGTGACATAATTTGGCTCTGCTTTATGGCTCTGTTGTGTGTATGCCACATTTCCTTTTTCCGTTCATCAGTTGATGGCACCTAGACGGTTTCCATAGCTGAGCTATTGCAAACTGCACTGCAATAAACGTAGGTATACAGGTATCTCTAGAGTGCACTCAGCTTAGATCCTTCTGGGCTAATATATAATCCAAGGAGTAATATAGCTGGGTAATAGGGTAGCTCTGTTTTTAGCTCCTGAGAAATACCTTCATACTGATTTTCACCGTGGTTGTATTAATTTCAATTCCCACCAACAGCGTATAAAGTGTTCTTTCTTTCCCCACTTTTTTTTTTTTTTTTAGACTGGGTCTTGCTGTGTAGCCTAAAATGAGGTCCTCCTGCCTCAGCCTCCCAGGTGCTGGGATTACAGGCATGCGTCACCACTCCTGGCTCACGTTTAATGTATTAATGATGATTGCCATTCTGACTGGGGTAACATAGAGCCTTGATGTGGTTTTGTGTTTGCCTGATGGCTAAAGATGTTGAATAAATTTTCATATACTTGGCCATTTGTAACTTTTTTTTTTTTGGAGAAAGTGTCTGTTCAATTCATTTGTCTGTTTATTGGATTTCTTTTTTGGCGTTAAAATTTAAAAATTCCATACATATTTGAATAGTAACTCTTATGAGGTTTATCTGGCAAAGATTTTCTTCTATTCTTTTAGTTGTCTCTTCACTCTGTCATTTCCTTTGCTGTACAGACATTTTTTAATTTGTCGCAATTCTGTTTGTCAATTATTGCTGGTTTTTTTTGTGCTTTTGGAATCTTATTAAGCAGTTCATTACTTGTGCCTCTGTTCTTTTTGTTTTTGAGACAGGGTCTTGCTATGTAGCCCAGGTTGGCCTTGAACTTGTGATCCTCCTGACTCAGCCTTCTGAGTGCTAGGATTCCAGGTATGTGCTAATCGTGCCTGGCAGACTATGTCTTTCTCTTAAAGCACTTCCCTCATATCTCCTCTAGTTTCAAAGTTTCAGGCCTGACATTTAGGTCTTTGACCCATTTTGAGTTGATTTTTGTACAGGATGGGAGTCAGGGATCTAGCTTAATCTTCTGCATACGGGTAATCTTCTGCATACGGGTAACCATGTTGAGTAGGTTCCATGTTCCAAAGGAAAGGGCGGGATTAACTGATACTGATCAGCAATGGTTTTCACAGTAACTTCTCCCTGGAGGTATTTAGGTATTTACTTGTATTTTACTTAGAACATCTGAAACCCTTAATCTCTCTCTCTCTCTCTCTCTCTCTCTCTCTCTCTCTCTCTCTCTCACACACACACACACACACACAACAGGGGCTCTTTCTGTAGCCCAGGCTGGCCTTGAACTCAGAACAATCCACCTGCCTCAGACTCCCGAGTGCTGGGATTACAGGTGTGCATCACTACACTCAGCTTTATGTCATGCTAGGAATCACACTCAGGGCCTTGTGCTTGAAAATGAGGTGCTGTAACCACTGTGCCAGTCTTCCAGCCCTGCCCATGGTCTTGACGATTAGAGATGAGGGTAGCAGGTAGGTGCAGCATCCACCAGGTGCCACCTGCCTTGGGACAGCATTTCCTCTGATTCCCCCACAGAAAACCTTCCTGTATGTATCTCTCTTGCTGTAAAATAAAATGAGTTTTATAAAAATAATTTTTTTCTCAGGTCAAAGGAAAGTCTGTGTGCATAGGTGGGTTTGTGGCAAGAGCTAATACAAATCATTCTTGGTCTGCATCTGATCTTTGGATGAGGAAACAGAGACCCAAAGAATTTGTGATGTGCCTGTGAATAAAGTGTAGTTAGAACATGAATCTCCTGATTCTGGTCCAGTGTTCTTGCTTTTCAGTCTCAGTGAACAAGTTTCCCTAGAAATAGTAGCTCAGTCCTATGTGAGGCCCTGATTGGTTCTCTTGGGATCATGTGCCCACCCTTTGAAATAATCACTGTTGTCAAGGGGGAGAATAACATGACTGGCCAGTGTCCAAGTTCATTTTGTGTTGCTATGTCATACTACGTGAGCCTAGGTAATTTATAAGGAACAGAAATTTTTTTCTCTGAGTTTGAGAATCTAGGCTATCAAGATGAAGGCATTGGCAGATTTGGTGTGTGGTGGGGCCCTAGTGGCCTCATCTCTGCTTCAAGATGATCCTCTGCAGGGGCAGAATGCTACTCCTCCCATGGCAGAAGGGCAGAAGAGAGTGAGCCAACTCCCACAAGCCCCTTCAATACTAAGAGCAGTGCCCTAATGACCTATGCACCTTCCAAAAAGGCACCACTCAACATTGTTGTTACAGTGGGAGTTAAAATTTCAACATGAATTTTTGGAGGGGACAAAAGCATTCAAACCACAGAAGCCTCCTTAGGAGGCAGGGAATATTATACCTAATGAGGAAGGATATAGAGTAAAGCTTCCAGGATGTCCCCAAATGAGAGCTGTGTCAGTCCACCAGGTGTAACATGGTCCCAAGTCTCCAAATTCTCACTCATTCTTGCTTGACTGCTGGCTTCAGCTCAGTTGTCTAACTCTGAGCCTGGAGGCTTGACTTCCTGCTGGGAGATGACTTCACCTCCGGGGAAATCGGGGAAATCAAGCCACTGCATTTACTTCGATTGACTGAGAAGAGTGTGCCTCAGGTGTTCTTCCCTGACATTCATCAAGGTCAAAGTTTTCTATATTGAGGGATGGGAAACAGTAGTATGTCCCAGGAGACTGATTACATATGGCACCAGAGTCAGGAATCCAAACTCTGGAATGCAATGGAACACATTGCCTTGAGTTTAATACAGACATTCAGCAAAAAGACAAAAGGAAACAAGCGTGTAGTGTATGTGAAATGTGAATAAGTGTGTGTGTGTGTGTGTGTGTGTGTGTGTGTGTATGCTGGGATCCAATTCAGGGCCTTGTATGTGTTAGACAAACATTCCACCACTAAGTTATCCCTCAGCTCTGAAAAATCTTCCTTAGAGAATCATTCTTCATGTTGATTGAGGACTTTGCACATACAGAATACCGATAGCTTCTAAGGAAGTGGCCTGTATAAGAGAAACATGTAGACTTTGTGGGTTCAGACAGATGCATTTGCAAAGCACACTTTTCAGCAAGTTAAAAACATAATCCTCAAACAAATAAACAGTGAGCATGTGTCAAAGATTAATCAGACAGGTGTAACAGACTGAGTTATATTCTCCCCAAATTGGCATGTTGAAGGCCTAATCCCCAGGATGCTCACAACGTGACTATATTTGGAGATGGGGTTGTTAAGTAATTAAAATTACATGAGGTCATAAATGTGGGGTCCTAATGCTAAAAAAGTGTCCTTATAAAGAGAAAAGGAAGCTGGAGGATATGGCTCAGTGGTAGAGCCTGTGGTCAGCAGGCCCAAGGCTGTGAGTTTAATTCCTACCACGGTTCATCATCATCATCATCATCATCATCGTCGTCGTCGTCATCATCATCGTCATCATCATCATCATGAGACACCAAGGGATTCTTTTACAGAGGGAAGACTATAGGAAGAAGTAGCAAGAGGCCTCAGTGAGAACCCATCCCTTTGGCATCCTCCACTTCCTAGATAACAGTCCTTTGACTTGGACATCTTACAAGTGTTCCACTTTCTTGAGACCTAATTAATAGCAAGTACTAAGCTAAACATAGTTATAATGTCCTGGGACACATGGGAGCCATTGACGTTTTGAGCTGTGTGCTTCTCTGCCGTAGGTTTTTTTAGGCAGCCCCGGTTTCTAGCCACTAGATGGCAGTAGTAGCTGCTCCCCATTCAGCTGAGATGGTCAAGGTTGTCTCTAGACTTGACGGGAAAGTCCCTTGGAGGATTGCCCTTGGATAAAAACCCAATTCTAGTGCAACCTTGAATTAAAGATCCGAAGCACTTCTTTTTGCATTTCAGATAAATTTCATAGCAGCATTCAAATCCTTGCATTTTGGTCTATTTTTATTCTGAGTTTCAGTTTCTTTAACAGTAAAATAGAGTGAACAGAACTGAGAGGTCTGTGCGAGGTCTAAACAAAACAATGTGCACAACACAGCGATCATCAAAAGCTACTCACACGCTGGGCCTTGTGGGCTGGTCTTAAGAGTGTTTTTAAGGTACACGTCTGTACACGTGTGGCGACGGAGGGCAGAAAGCACCCTTAGGACCACTGGGCATAGACATCCGGCAAGCGCTTTCAGGCCACTGCAGGCTGGTGCCAACTCCCTGAGAGGCCAAGTCTGCAGCTGAGCTGGGCTCTTGGCCTCACACTCAGGCAGGACAAAGGAAGGATGGCCGTGAGGAGAGCTAGATGAGGCGCTGTGCCTCTCCTTCCCGTCGCCCATGGTCGCTTGCCCACTCTGTCCTCTTGCCCTTAGCAGACACAACTACCAAGCCCTGGGCTGCTGCCTGCAGCGCTGGCCACTCCCTGGGGCAGCTGGGAGCCTTGCTGTGAGGACTGATGGAGAGGCCTCCTGGCGAGGGGCCCAGACGTGGGTGCTTGCCTTGTAGCCACACGTTTGAGTGGCATCTTGGAGAGACTTGGTTCTCAGGCCTGGGGATGCGAACTCAGACCGGATGTGCTGTCTGCTCTGCCCACCGTCACTGTATGAGGTGCTTTAGAGATGCTCTGTCATTATATATATATATATATATATATATATATTTATTTATTTATTTTGAGACAGGGTCTTGCTATGTAGCCCAGGCTGGTCCTGAACTCACTGTGAACTGCAGGCTGGCCTCATGCAAGCACATAGTAAACCTCCTCAGACCCATTTTCTGCTCCTGGATTGTTTTTCTCTGTGTTGTAGGAGAATAGGCCCCTGGGAATCACATTTCTCTAACACCCTTGTCAATTAGCTTAAAAATAGGTTCAGCTGGGCTGGGGGGTGTAGCTCAGTGGTAGAGTGCCCGCCTACCATGCATGGGGCCCTGGGTTCCAGGGCCCAGCACAGAAAACAAACAGAACACACACACAAACATACAAATAGCCAATGAGAGGCCCTGGCGGGAGCCCAGGTACGGCAAAGCATTTCCACGCTCTTTCTGGCCCCTCCCTCTGCCCTTTTAGGCGCCTCTCTGGCAGTGAGTGGCTGTCCTCTGTGGTTCCTGTCTCGGTTCACCCCTCCAGTAGTTGTGATGATACAACTTTTTGGATTGCTTAATCTTGAGTCAGTCATTTCATCTTTGCAATGGATTTTGTATCAAAATTTTACCTAGTTGTCAGCTTTAAGTTTTATCTTTTAGGCTGACCCTCAAGTAAAATCTGCATCTGTATTCTGGTTTTATTGTCATCTTCAGTTGTCCTTCCTCAGGTATGTTCAAGTGCAGAATCCTGCTTTCTGACTCCGTCTTTCCTCTGTCTCATGCTCACCCATCCAACCTTCCTTCTACTCTCTCTCACCAACTGCCCTTCCACCCATCTGTCCATCTGCCTTTATTGAGCTTCTCCAGGCCCAGGCATTCTGGCTGCCGATGATACGGTGGTGAACAAGCTTGGTAATGCCATGTTCTTTAGAAGTTTGCAGGCCTGTGCAAGAGAGATAATTTTAAAGCATCTACAAAGTAAATGCTAGGATGGGGTAATTACAAAGTGCCACAAGAGCACACAGGGTGGCATCTTCACCTGGGGGCGGATGGGGAGGGAAGGGCATGAGGCTTTCAGACCTGCACAGTGAGAAGATGGCTGGACAAAGGTGGGCAGAGAAGAAGAGAGAGCCAGTCGAGGGGACAGTCTAGTCAGATGAGGAAAGTACCCATGCTTGGGAGACTTGAAAGGGAATTCCTAAGTAGAATCAAGTGTGGCTGTATTGGGGCCCCAGCTTCCGGGGAGAAAAGCTTGCAATTTGCCCCTAGGATTACAAGCCTCTTCGTTTTCTTTTAAACTCCAGGTTAAGCATTTTTGTACCTCCTAAGCCAGGTTTGACTCAGGACTCATAATAGATAACAAACTTCTCAAACTTCCTGTAGTTTCTGAATTTGGGAACTGGCCTTTGGGTACCACCAGATGTTCCTTTTGTTGCTATATTTGTAGAGTTTCGTCTTAGCAAGCTATCTAATTATTAAGATAATTAGGCTGGGGGCCTCTTATCAGCTCTTTGCTCTCTGGGCTACAAGGCATTTTGGTACTTGGTGGGTCAGAGATCTACTTAAGACAATGACACAGACCCCAGTGCTGCTGGGCCAGGCAGGTGCTACAAAGTAGTGGCAGGCTCTGCAGGATCCTTGGCCTTCGCGAGCTGCCTTCTAGTTGGGGCTGCTGAGAGAGACGAAGCAAAGAGCACAATTTCACATTTCTCTTATTGCTGATGTAAGAAACCCGCAGTGCAAACAGGATGGATGATAAGTGGCAACTGCCATTAGCCCTGCACAGCAGTGATAGTGTAAGGGTCTGGAACTCTGGAGATGCAGCGGTGCAGCTCCAACTCGGCCCAGCTGAGGGTGGCCTGTGGGGATGTAGCCCTACTGTGCATAGATATTCTAAATGAAGACAGACAGACAGACAATTGGATGATTGGGGTAAATTTTTGAGTAATTTTAAATTTAGAAAATAATTATTGAAATTTTTTTTGTGGTACAAGGCTTTTGTAGTGAATTCCATCTCTGGACCATTTATTTTAGACAAGGTCTCACTAAGTTACTAAGTTTCCTAAGCTGGGCTTGAATCTACAATCCTCCTGCCTAAGCCTCCCAGAGTTCTGCGTAGAAAATAATTCTTAAGATTTAAAGTATGCTATACAGGCCACTATAACATAAGCTAAATGAAATGTGTTTACTGGGTCACTTAGTGGCTTTTATTTCTGAATTAACTATCTAATTTTTGTTTTGTTGCTAGAGAGTGAGCCCAAGGCCTTGTGTTTCTAATCTAAACCTTGACAGTATTTGAATGACCTGGGAGCTTTTAAAGATCCTATTGCCGAAGTTACATCTCTGACCAACAAAGGCAATCTCTGGAGCCAGGAAAGTTATCATTTTTTTCCCCCAATGTCTCATGTGATCCCAGTGTGTAGTTAAGACTGAGTACCACTGAGACTGATGACCATTAGCTTATGACTTCTGACTGATAAGTTGTATTTTGGCAGGATGACACTAAGAATGCCCTGTTCCAGCTGGGCTTTTCCTAGTGTTAAGGGCAGGTATGCAATATGGGCCAGATATTAAGTGCCTTGGATGAGACACACAGGAAGAGAGCAGTACTCTTGTGTTTCTCTTGAGGACCCCAACTCTTCCCCATGAATCTTGGTAATTACGGTGATGGCAGAAGAGGTCACTGGGATACTCATGCTGTTTTGCTTGGTATGATGGAAGTTCCCTTCAAAGCCCATGTTATCTGTAACGTGCTGCCTTGAAGGCAATGTCTTCCTGAGTTGTGTACACTGTCATATATTATATGATAATGACTAAGCATGATACATATGCAATCACATTGCACCCATGTGATAATGCTCAGTCAGTAGGCATGAATGTAAATGATCTTCAAGATCTTAGATTAGGACTGGTTTCAGCAGCATGCATCAGAGCATGGCCATCAGAGCAGCCATGATGGTAAAGATGCAGCATCTGATATTCCTGCCCTGTCCTCGAGGGTAGTGTCTCTGTAGCCTGACTTATGACTCTGTCATTTTTGGGAGCTCATATACTTTGACTAGGATTCTCATGCCTCTTAAATCTGTGCCACCAATTCTTATATCTCTACTGAATTCCAAACTCAAATTTCCAATGGCTTATTAGATGTCTCTACCCGAATGTCTTACAGGAGACAGAGGCTCAGTGTGACCAATCCTGCATTCATTATTGCTTTCAATGAACTTTTTCTTTTTTGCTTTTTTTATTTGCTCTGTTTAAACAAAAGGATTGAGTGTGTAGCTTAGTGGCGGAGCACTTCCCTAGCATGCACAAACTTGGGTTTGATCACCAGGAGAGAAAAAAAACAAAGAAACAAACAAAAACAGAACAAAACTGGTGAAGGACCCATAAAGGAAGAAGAGAAAAACCATGGGAAGACAGGTATGAGGAATCAGGAGAACTGGTTAGCCAACATCTACAGAAACACAGGGACAACTTTTTAAGATGCTAACTCTGATAATTCATTTTCAAGTATTTCCAATCCCCCTGTGCCTTCATTTAAAAAGCAGACTTCTGAGAGATAAACTGCTTGGCCTGTCTTGAGCCATGCGCCCACCCCTGGTTTTGACTTTGATGTGCTTTATCAAAAGAAGACAGAAAAATCTCGAGAAGAAGCCATGAGATCCAGGAAAGTGGGGGTCCTACCTAGGAGGAAAGTAAAGGGAATTCCCAAGATGATGGTAAAGAAAGAAATCAAGATGTCAAGTAGGTTGGAGGACTAGAAACCAGTCTAGACTGGAACAGGACAGAGGCTCTGGATATGACTTCTCCAAGATGCTATGTGTCGCTGCCAAAGTATTTTGTAGATGCGATGAAAGCCTACCACTGTTTCGCCTCAGGTAGTGTATGAGTTTGAGACCAGCCTAGATAGTAAAGTGAGACCACTTCTTGAAAAAAAAGAAGAAAAATGAACTTTGGGGATGGCCTTGACAGGAAAGGGGCATGAAAGAGCTTTTGTCTCTGATTAGCTGGGAAGTTTGAGATTTTGCTCTGGGTGCTAGTCAAATGGGTGTATCTGTAAGAATTCACCAAACTATGCAATTAATGGTATATGTACGCAATATCTCAGTAATTAAACAGGGTGCACAGTGTTGAAGTTTGCTACAGTGAGATAACCACAGACTGTTCTTCTGGTGGGGAGGTGGAAGGGCAGGAGGAATCAAGGTACTGATTCAAGGTATTGAGCTCATTCAAGGTATTGAAGTGGAATCTGAGTCAGGCCTTAAAAATGATAGTTTTTAGCCAGACTTGGCGGCACAGGTCTGCAGTCCCAGTATGCTAGGAAGCTGTGGCAGGAGCTTGCAAGTTGCAGCAGCCTGGGAAACTTAGCCACTTAGTGAGATCCTATCTCAAAATTTAAAAAATGGGCTGGGGATATAGCTCAATGTGAAGGCTCTGGATTCAATCCTGAGTACTGGCCCCCACCCCCAACAGAAAAAAAAAAGAAAGAAAAAAATAATCTTTAACATTTGTTAAGTCAAGATCACTATGAGTCTGCTATCTGCTGTGGTCTAAACATGTCCTCCCAAATTCTTGCATTAGAAACCTAATCCCTAATGCAGCAGTGTTTGGAGGAGGGGTATTTTGGAGGCATTTAGGTGATACAGGCTCTGTCCTCAAAAATGTTTTGGTATCTTCTAGGAAAGGGCTCAAGGGAGTCATTTTTCTTGCCATTCTGCCTTCTGTCATGTGAGATTCAGAAAGTCCTCAACAGATGTGAAAGACTTGACCTTTGACTTTCCTGTCTCTAGAAATGTGAACAAGAAGTTTCTATTCTTTATAACTACCCAGGGACTGGGGGCTCAGCTCAGTGGTTAAAGCACTTGCCTAGCACACAGAAGGCCCTGAGTTTGATTTCCCAGCACCACCAAAGATTAACTGGGCATGGTGGAACATGCCTATTATTTCAGCCCTTGGGGAATCTGAGACAGAACTGTGGCTAAGTTCAAGGCTACATAGTGAGCTCAGGATCAGGATCAGCCTGAGCTACAAAGCAAGATCTTATTTCTTTAAAAAAAAAAAAAAAGGCATGCTGGTCCATGCTTATAATATCAGCACTCAGCACTTGAGAGGTTGAGGCAGGAGGATTACTATGAATTTGAGGCCAGCCTGGGCTTCATGGTGAGTTCAGGACCAGCCTGGACTGTAGACAAGACTCTGTCTTAAAAGAAATAAAAATTACCTCATCTGTTGTAGTCTGTTTCAAGAGCACAAGATGGCCAAGGGGAACATCCTAACGCTCCAGCTCCCCAGCACTGACCGCTACTTGTGCTGAGTAACCACGATGCTAGAGCGCGTTCGCAAAAGTTTGTGCCGTGTATGCTCACGTGAATCAGCTTGTGTTAACTTGAAGTATTTCATACTGAGCCTCTTACGCATCAGGGACACTGTTTTGCAACCTTAATTTTTTTGTTTTCAAGTGATTTTTTTCCTAATGTCTTGGGTCCCTGCTACTGAGGATGCTCACCATGTGGTATAAATTGCATTGTTTAAAATTCCCTATCCCTCTCTGCTGAGTCCATTAAAAAATGTGAGAATTGTGTGTCTCACCCCCTTGACTTAGTTAGACCTTTCCATCATCACTTGCTTTGGCTAAAGGAGAGCAAGTGGAAAAGCCCCGCAAGCTGCGTGTAAGCAGAGGCCTCAGGAGCCTTATTGCTGGGCTCCGTCGCTATTCCTTTTTTACTGCCATAGAACTGGTGTGTGGTCCAGACAGGGGCTGCTCGGGGTCCTACAATGAAGACAATGCTTGGTGCAGGGCTGCAGCTGGTCTCCAGCTGTGAGTGAGAAATTAATCTCTGATAGTGAAAGCTATTAAAAATTTGGGATTGTTTCTTAACATGGCAACAGCTGACTGATGTGCTATGATGTTTGGGAATGTCTCTGGGACTAGTGGAGCAGAGGAGTGTCTCAGTTATTTCTTTTTAATTAGCAAAATAAAATGTGGGTTGATGTAGCTCAGTGGCAGAGCACTTGCCTTGTTGGTGCAAGAAACTGGGTTTAATCTCCTACACCACACACACACACACACACACACACACACACACACACACACACACAGACTATAAATCATTAGAGCCACTGTACACCCTCAATTGAGAACAAAATACTTTATTTCTTTCAATAAAACTATAGTTTATGGAGTATTTACTAAATAAATTATATAATTTCTCTTTTACAAGCAATAAACTAATCACAAATATTTCAAAGACAATGTATGTACACGACATAAGGCCATTTATAAATAGCTTTGCTTTTCTCATCTCACTAGTAAACAGTGAAAAAGTCTTTATAGAAGCTAGTTTTCTATAAAGTATAGGCAGACCGAGTACACTGATCTTTAAATTAAACCAATTTAAACTTTCAGTGACATGAGATAAAATCATAAGAGTAGAATTTATACTTCCTTATCATTTTGCATGTATGGATTTTTAAAAATATATAAGCAGGTTATATATGTCTAATCACTGGATGCATGCAAAATGAAATGATGCAAGAGTCATAGGAAAATAGCACTTCTAAGTCCAAAGTGGTGGCTGGCAATGGTGCAGAAAGCAGCTTAAATACAGTTCATGCAGGTCTCCAGTCAGCAAGCAGCAGCTGACGACAGAACAGGGGCATCTTCCCACCCCAGCTGCTGGTGAGCCTGTGGACTGGGGCTCCCCTGACAGCCTGTAGACTGCCAAGTCTGGTTGACTTCTACTCTGCACAGAGTGGGGCTCAGGCAAGTTTCTCTGGAGAATTCTCGAGTGGAGAATGTCCTCTCCCTCAGCTGTGTTCTGGTCTCGTCCACGTGCTTAGGTGCTCACCATTTTCACTTACTGGGGAGAAGGGGAGAGAATGAAAGCAGACATGAGGCTGTTTTGGTGTAAGTTTATAGCCCTTCCCCGAGAATGAGGATGCAAGGTTGCCATTTCTCCCAAGAACTGGTGCCGGGAGAAGGTGTTAGTAGAAACCGTGCACACGTAGTGATGATGAGCTGAGCATGTACTCCTCTAGTGGGTTCACGTGCAATATGTTAATTACACTGAAGTCTATCAGCATGGACTCTGAGCTGCACTGCAGCACCATGCCAGGGACACAGAAGGAGGTAACAGTGATTAGGACATACTTGCCCCACGTGGTTTAGGGATGTTGGACCTGCAACAGAACAACTCAAACAATGTTATTTGTTTTGTTTTGGAAATTGAGCCCAGCAGGGTCTATGCATGACCCAGACCATTTATTATTATTATTTTTTGATTTTCAGGATGAGTCTTGCTAAGTTGCTCAACTTGAGCTCTAACTCATGATCCTCCTGCCTTAGCCTCCTACAGTACTGGGAATAACAGGCCTGCACTACCAGGCCTGACTTCAAACAGTCTTAAAGTCATAAATGCTGTGCCCACTTCCAAGCAATCTCCCTGCAGGTGGGCAATAAAAACATTTCCAGCATATATTTAACCAAAATCAAGGCCAGCCAAGTCAACCTGGGACAGGTTTACTGTATGTGTGCAAAGTGGCGCCATTTTCCATCTATGCATACAGATACACTGGGTAAAATCCATTTCCTAATTCCTGCAGCCATGCAATGTTATGCAATTACCTAACCTCTCAGTGTCATTGGTTTCATCGGTAAGATGGGTATAACAAACTCTACTATAAATTACTGTTGAGGGATAAACTTTTTTTTTTTTTTTTTTAGAGATGGGGAGTCTCATTAAAATTCCAAGGTTGGCCCTGAAATCCTGGGTTCAACTTCTCCTTCCGCCTCAAGCTTCCCAAGTACCTGAGACTGTAGGTGTATGCCACCATGATGAGCAGGGACAAACTAATAAAGTGTGTACATACATCCAAAAATTAGATAGAGGGTATCTTAAAAGTCACCAAACATAAAATATAAAAAATATATAATACAAAATTTTGTTTTTTCAGGATTAATTTGTCATCATATTTGAAGCAGAACCAATGCTATGAGAAAAAATGACACAGGACTAAACTCAATGTACAAGGTGTCTCAAAGTTGCCATACATGGGGAAAAAAGAGCAAGTTTTGAATATACCATATATAAATTTGGGGTTGGGACTGTATGTAGCTCAGTGGTGGATGTGTCTAGCATGCAAGAGACCCTGGGTGCAATCACCAGCACTGCGCCACCACCAAAACAGAACACAGCATGAAAGCACGGAGCGTGGAATATGCTCACAGCCCCCTTGCCCCAGAGCATAGTGAAAAAGGTCAGGGTGGAGCTCATGGGAACCGTGCAGCCTGATCCCTTCAACTGCTGATGGAAACTCTTCAATCACAGGATTGAAATGACTTTGAAAATGATCAGGAAAGCAATCGTGACAAATGAAGAGAATTCTGTTTAGCAATGTACCTTCTCATGTAATTTGAGCCTATTATGAGGTACACTTTTTTTAAACTTACCATTTTGATTTATGGTTTGATTGCCCCTGCTTATACATCTAAATTAGAAAGGTCTGCTGTTTGAATGCATGCCATGTGCGGGGGTAGGGTGTCAGAAGGCAGCAAGCCCCTGCCCAGGCCTGGTTCCTTGGCTCACCGCCTTCATCTGTCAGCTTTTCCTTGACACTGCCTTGCCCCACCCCAATCTGACGTTTCTTCCTTTTGTTTTTTAAGGAGGGTGGTGCTGGGGATTGAGCTCAGGGCCTCCTACAGGTTAGGCAAGCACTTTAACCGTGAGGTACACCCTAGATTTAAAAAAAAAAAAAGTTTTAATTTTGCCACAAGAGATTGCTAAATTGCCCAGCTTGTTTTTGAATTTGTGGTCCTCCTGCTTAAATCCCCTGAGTTGCTGGGATTATAGGTCTTTTATCAATTGCTTTGAAAATACACTTAATCAACACTAGAGGGATAGCTCAGTGATTAGAGACACTGCCTAGCAAGCTCAGGGTTCTGGATTTGATTCTCCAACACCACATAAATTGGATATAGTGGTACATGCTTATAATCCTAGTACTCGGGAGGCTGAGGCAGGAGGATTGCCATGAGTTTGAGGCCAGCCTGGGCTACATAGTGAGTTCAGGACCAGCCTGGACTGAAGACACTTGCCTAACAAGCACAAAGCCCTGAGTTCAGTTCTCCAGCACCACATAAGCTGCGTGTAGTGGTACACACTTGTAATCCCAGCACTTGGGAGGCTGAGACAGGAGGATTGCTTGAGTCCAAGGCCCGCCTCAAAAACAAACAACTCCCACAAAAAAACCGAAACAAAACAAAACAAAACAAAAACCAACAAAAAAGCAAATATATTTAGTCAATATATTAAGATTTGGACTAGTGTGAGGGAATCTTAGGGCAGAGCACACATGAAAGGTGAGCTTCATGACCATCAGTATGGATGAAATGAACAGCATTAGAGTTCCACAAGCACTCATCAACACATTGCATTTTTGGGGGACGGGGTAGTTACTGTGGATTGAATCCAGAACCTTTACATTGAGTTACATCTTATTCCCTTTTTATTTTGTGTTTTGAGACAGTCTTGCTAAGTTGCCCAGGCTGGGCGCAAACTTCTGATTTTCCTGCCTTTGCCTCCCAGTGGAGCAGGATCACGAGCTTACACGCATATGCTACCATTACCAGCTCCCCAGTTTTTAACCAAGGAGTGATTCCTCCCTCCTCCGTCCCCAGTCCCACCACATTCTGGAACTCAGGCCTCATGCTAGCCGGGCAAGCATGCCACCACTGAGCCACACCTTTTAAACTATAACTACTTTAGGTTCTAGTCCTGGGGACTGTAGCTGTAAATCTTTATGTGACTGGTGTCGAGGGCATCTTCATTTTGGATTCAAATTATAATTTTTTTTTTTTTTTTTACCAGATTGGCTCTGGGGAAAGCATCAGTTTTTTTCAGGCTACTGTGGGCTCTATATCTCTAATTCTATTTTCTTTCCTATACCACACCCTTGTTTTCATCAGCAATTCCTGAATTCTGTTTTCCCCTACTCTGTTTACTTTCTCTTTACTATTGCCCATGTTGTTTCTGTCACGGTGAGAGCACACTGACTCATTCTGCCTCAGCCTACCCACAGCATCACGACAAATCCATGCTAAGGCTTCACAAAGGTTCCTACCCCAACACTGTCTTCCTGGTACTAGGAATCTTTCCATCTCTGGGCTCACATGACTGCTTTATCAGATTGAACCTTAAACACAAAGTCACCACCACTAGGCTCTGGAAAAGTCTAAAACCTTTTTTATTTTTTAAACAGCGAGTGCTTTATTCCTATCTACCCTGTATTGTGCACAAGGCCCAATCCTTTGGGCATAATGTGGAGTGTGTCCAGAGGCTCTTTTTTTTTTTTTTTTTTGAGACAGGGTTTCGCTCTCTAATCCAGGCTGGAGGCTGGTCCTGAACTCACTATGGAGCCCAGGCTGGCCTCAAACTCATGCTATTCCTCCTGCCTCAGCCTCACAAGTGCTGGGATTACAGGTGTGTGCCACTACACCCATCTTATGTGGTGCTGCAGAATTAAATTCAGGACTTGGAAGTGCTCTAACCGCTAAGCTATTCCTCTACCCCAAAGGAGGAGATTCTTCTCTTTGTATCAAATTCTAATAGTAGCAAGATTCCAAAAGCTCATTGTTGTCAGAGGGTGTCTAAGTTATTCATTACTGGGACAAAATACCCAACAATCACAATTTAAGGGAGGAATGACTGATTTTTAGCTTTCACAGTTTTAGAAAGTCTGCGTCTACTCGTAGGTGATTGGTACTGGTGGAAGTACACGGCAGGGAAAGTCTGTTCACGTATGGCAGACAGAAAGTGCAGTGGTGTGGATCTGGAGTGTGCCCCAAAAGCCTCATGTTCCTATGGATACTGTGTAGGTTGGGAGGTAGAGTCTGGCTGGAAGGAGCTGGTGCCTGACCTGAAGGGGTGTGTGTTGGCTGTGCCTTTTCTCCCAGTCTCTCTCTGTACCACCATGTTGTGAGGGTCTCTGCCGCTGGAGCTCTGGCTCTGGCCCTGCCTGCCCACCTGTGAATAGACTGAGACCATCTGAAACTGTAAGTTAAAAAAAATCTTTTCTCCCTAAGCTGTGGATGTCAGGTATTGAATCACAGCAACGAGAAAGTAACTAAGACAGGAAGCCAAGTCAGGGAGGAAGAGAGGAGATAGTATATACCCTTCCAGGTCATGTACCAGTGACTTATGCCTTCCAGATCAAGTTTCAGTGTTCCAGCCCTTCTGGGTTAAGCACTAATGATCTGCCCCTGGCAGGTCACATGCCCAATAACCCACCACACACTGGTAATCCACAACATCCAAATACATGAGGCTTCTAGGCAACACTCCAGATCCAGACCACAACAGAGGGCAAGTTAATACACACGCTAGTGCTGTGTAGATCAGGCTATGGCAGAAAGAATGGAATAAAATCAAATTGCTATGGCTCAGAACCAGCAGTACAGTTATTCTTTTCCCAGGTCCAGGGACAGAGGACTTCAACCAGGAGGCCTTGGGACATAAGACAGGACTTACGTTGACCTTAAAGGATGGGCACAGTTTGGAGGGAGGCAGCCATTCTATGCCCACTCTGGTTGAGTCCTGGAGTGTTGGCAGCACATGGAATATCGGGCCCCTGTACCCTCCAGGACTCCTTCACAGCACCCCTTATCAGCAGCAGGTGGGCGACTGAAAATTAACAGTTGACCCAAAAGAAAAGCTGTCTCCTGTCTCCCAGGTCTCAGGGGACACAATTAAGATGATGGCGTATCTTTTCAAAATGGTTAATGCAGCAGCAAAATTTTAACCCAGTTCCTTGCCTGATTCATTTGCTTTCCAAAGACCTGCGAGAAGCCTGGGGCACTGGTGTTTTAGGTGTGCTGACAGTTCTACAGGGGACTTTCCGGCATTGGACTGACTCCTGCTGACTGTTCATCTGCTGGTTCTCTGATCTTTGCACACCTCTGGAGCTGCAGCAGAATCCACACTGACCCCTGTTTCTGCCACACTGGGAAGATGGGGGGTAGGGGAGCAACACGGAGCTGACTTCATTAGCAAAGGAGCGTTATCTTAGGATGAGGCTCAGCCCGGAAAGGGAGCACCAGGTGCCTGAGGTACCAGCGCATGTCAGTGTAGGAACTCGAGGGGCATCCCAATTAAGCCCTCCCCTCCCAGTATTTTCCTTGGTAGCATTTTTACAAAATTAGTAAGGTTCTCGCTCGATAGTCCAAACTGGTCCTGCACTCGCTATGTGGTCCAGGCTAGCCTTGAGTTTACAGCAATCTTCTTGCCTCAGCCTTCCAGGGCTGGGGTTACAGGTGTGCACCACCATGCCCAGGTGAACTGAACCCAGGATCATATGCTTGGTTGGCAAGTGCTTTAACCACCGAGTTAATTCCCAGCATTTTCTTTTTTGTTTTTTTAATATAACAAAAGCACACACAGTAGGTGTTCCGGGCTAAACTGAGTCCTCCTAAAATTCCTATGTGAGGTCCTAACTACCAGTACCTCAAAATGTGACCTTATTTGGAGACAGGATTTTTCTACAGGCAATCAGGTTGAAATGTGGGCACAGGCTAGGCTCTAAGTCATTATGACTTGTGTCCTTATACAGACAGGAAGTTTGGCCACAGACAAGTACAGAGGCGACACGATGGGCATTGACCTGGGAGAAGATGGCCCTCTACCAGTCCTGGGCCGGAGGCTTCCCTCCCAGCCCTCAAAAGGAACCAATCCTGAAGACACCTTGAACTGGACTTCCATTACCCAGAACTGCCAGGAAAGAAATCTCTGTTGTTAAAGCAGCTTACTCTGGTTCCCTGTTATATATACCCCTAGCAAACTAATACAGTAGTCATTGTAACTACTGTAGAAAACCCATTTTTAACACCATGTATTTGAATTTTATTACATTTAATTCTATCCCCTGGGCTGGGGGTTGGGGGGGAGAGTTAATGTAAGAGCCACAATCACCCAGAAGTTCAGTGACTACAAGGGAGGTCTGTGACAGGTTGAAAGTGAAGACAAGACTATTTCTACCCTGTATTTGACACTACGGTAAAGTTGCTGCCTAAGCAGTAGAAGCAGCATTTTCTGTGTTGAATCCTCCACTTGCCAGGGGGCCCCTTCAAAGAGAATCAAGTGGAACCCGCCTTGATGGACTAGAGGGGCATGCTTGGATCTGAATGGAGATCAGCACCTTCACTCTCCAGCACCACTGTAATTATAGCCTCCAGCCTGACTTGAAAGGTATGAGATGCTAGGCCTGTCGGTGAGAGCTGCCTCTGACGTCTGAAGAACATGCCCCCTGCTGAACTTGCACGCACAGCCCTGGAAGGCTACAATAAAGCACACGGAGTGGAAAGAGTCTACAGAGTCGCACACTCACTCTTAATTAGGTTTTGAGGCAAGAACCACAATCACTTTTTACTCGGCCTCGGGGCAGGGCTAACTTCATACCAGTAGGGGGCAGCAGAGGGTTGGCTGAAAGTAGGAGCTCGCTTGAAAGCCTGTTACCCACCCACTGTGTTTATGATTCTCTTGCAGTTCATGTCAGTTTTGCTTCTAGATGAGAAGAAAAGTGCACTTGATTTTGTCAACCATCTTAGGAGGAGGATTCTGGGGAAGTGACACACCTCTCCCTTACACTGGGAGAGAGAATTACCAGGTACTCAGAAGGAAAGGATGCCGGGAACATGCTCAGGGGATTTCTGCCCTGATGTGTAGGTCCGAGAAGGGGAAGGTTCCTAAAAATACCAATGATTGGCCCACCCTCCGCCCCAGGATTATATTTCTAACATACACTGTGCCCCAAACAAGCTATTGAGTCTGCCAACATAATCATTCATCTGACATCTTTTTGTAAAAAAATTTCAAAGTGATTTGGAAACAGCTATCTGCCCTAACATCTTAAGTAGGGAGAAGGAAAGGGAAACAGGGGCCTTATATGCAAAGAACCAATTTACAGGCCTTGCCAGGAGGCTGCAGAGGGAGTTGATTAGTGTCCTCTGTCCAAATTTGTGTCTACCTGGGCCCTGGGTCTTGCAGATGCAATGACTTAAGGTCATACTGGGTAAGGGTGTACCCTGACCAAGGCCTACTGTCCTCAGAAGAAGACAGGAGGATACACAGTGCCATGGAGACTCAGGGAGCGAAGTCATGTCAACTGGGAGGCAGAGATGAGGGCGCACGGGTGGAAGAACAACTCTGAGAAACACGTGGAACATCAGCAGCTGGAAGAGGCAGGGAGGATGGATCCTACACTTCAGCCTTCAGAGGAACAGGGTGCTGTCCACATCTTCATTCCAGGTGCCTGGCTTCTAGAGGAGGAGACAGTGTGTTTCTGTTTCTAGGCCCCCCAGTGTGTGGTAATTTGTTATGGCAGCTTGAAGAGACAATGCAGAGACAAGGGAAATGGAACTGGGATTCCAGGCCTCCTCATGCCTCAAGCCTATCACTCAGGCCTAGCTTTTGTTCTTATCAAGTAAACAGTCATTAGGCATCTTTCCACTGTACCTTGGGGGCCTGGAGAGAAAATGGCAGGAATGAGGTTCTGTTTCCTAGGTCCATGCATGTGACTTAAATTTGTTCTTCCTAAAATTTTCATGTTCCTAATCTGGTTCCTTAAGAGTCTGCTATTAATTCTTGGCAGACCGAGGGCCTCCTAAACCTCAAGGTCACACCATTAGAGTCGAGTCTCTTCCAGCTCTGTCCTCTCCAGAGTTGGTGATGCTCAGGAGATGGTTAAACACTGGCTTCCTAACACCATGAAGAAGACAGAAATGGAACCCAGATGGAGAAGCTGGAGGTGGAGGCCAAAGGGATGGAGCAAGAGACAGAAGCCAGCTTTAAGATGCAGAGAAAGAAAAATGACAGGACACCCCACAGCCAGTCGGGATGTACAGGAAACTCAGGTACACTGAGGAGCAGAACTAGTTCTGAGGAGGTGCGAATCAGGGCGTGGTTAGGACACAACAGGAAAAACCTAGGTACCATGGCAAAGCCCCATTCACTCCCTAACTCTGGGCCTAATTTTACTAAAAGGCCAATATGCCTTTATAGCTCCAATTCCAATTCTCTGAGCTAACCCTTGAATGGCAGTTTACTTCTGTCAACCCCCCCCAACCAACCAACCAAATAAAAAAATAAATAAAAACATTCCTACAGATGCCCTCCTGATCCAGACTGCTGGGTTGTCTTATTATACTGAATCTGTGCTGGTGGTGGTAGGAGGGGGAGGGGAGATGGGCACAGCTCAGTCATCAGAGCACCTGCCTTGGACGCTCAAGGCCCAGGGTAGGATGTCTCAGCACCCAGCTGAGCGTGGTGGCACAGGCCTGTAATCCCAGCATTTGGGAACCTGAGGCAGGAAGACTGCTGTGAGTTGAGACCAGCCTGGGCTACATAGGGAGTTCAGTGCAAGCTTGCATTATAAAATGAGAACCTGTCTCACCAAGGGGAAAAACAAAACAAAACAAAACAAGAAACCACCAACCTGAATCTGTGTCACTCTTCATTTCAGGGATAGGAATTACCTGTAGGTGCTGTGGGGCTCTGGTAGTGACCTCCATTCAGATATGAGAGATACTACCTGATCAGTAACTCAAGGGATAAATAAGCACTACGGTAGCTAAGCCCCAGGCCCTATTGTACAATTAGTGATACCGTTCCGTCCTTCGGCAATGCTATGACGGGAAGTGGTGACTGCTTTAACAGCCACAGTGGGTGTCTGCCTTTTCTCTTTCCTCTTCCGTGCTGGCTGAAACCCCCAAATACCTGAGCAGCACCTTGGGATGGCAGGGAATCCAGCTCTCTCCTAAGAAGTAACAGCCTTGCCACTGTTTCAAATAAACACTCCCCTTGCCACAGCCAATTTTGGCTCCAGCAAGCAATGATTAAAGAGACCAGTGACTTCATGTGTAAGCCATCAACCTCAGTGCCAAGGGCTTCAAATCCAGAAACACAATTTCTTTTGCCAAAAAGCTCCAATGCATTTTCTAAGACTGCCGTGACTTCACTCAGAGTGTTTTCCTTCTCCTTCCCCGCCGAGGCTTTTCCTGAACATAATAGTATGATAAGCTGCTAATTCAATCATTTTCACTTCTCTGCATGGTTCCCCTCCATCACCTGAGTATTACAAACCACCCTAAAAACAAGCCATCGGAGGGATGCCCGTCCGAACACTGCTCTCCTTCCTCATGTGGCTACAAAGTGGCTTCTCTGCTTCTTTTCCTTCATCCCAGTGACATTTCTGCACCTTGAACACCTGTTTTGCTGAGGCATTTATGGAGATGAAAGTGTGTGTTACGGAGAGGATGGGATGTGGGAAGCGTCAGAGGGACGTAAGTTAGGAACCGAGCCACCAGCAAGCAAGGGGTGTGGTGTGGCAGCCACCTTTCCAAGTACTAGGTCATTAAAAATGAAATCCCATCACCTCTCACTAACCTGTCCCTTCCCAGGGAGTCACAAAAGGGCACCTGAGCGGCGTTTTGTTGGTTGTTTCTCTTCCTACTGACTCCAAACTGCACTCTACCTGAGGCCATGCAGCTGTGCTAGGAGAGGACAGGGAAGCTGAGGACAGCATCCCTGCCTCGAATGCCAGGATTTCACTCCACCGGGAGGGCTGCGTGATTGCCCACTTTACTTCAGTACAGCCTACTGGTCTCTGCTGTGGTTTCTTTCAATACCCTAATCTGCGCCATCAGCTCAGCATTCAGTGAAAAAAACAACTTTGTCCCCTGAATCAAATCCTCTTAAAAACAATACCCTTGACTTGAATATCTGTGAATGAACCAGGAAGCTTGGAAGTCTACAGTGCGAAGGAGGATGGCTCTGGAAAGCAATGCCGGGAAGGGGGGGGGGGGGAGGTCATGAGTTCCCAGCTAAATGCTGTAATCAGGATGATGGCACAGCTAGCTGTCTTCTAAAGTCATCGCTGCTTTGAAATTTCATGCTAAATCACAGAGAACAGCAGGATGCACACCCTAACTCACACTGCATTGTACGGGGGTGGACAGGTAAGGGGAAATTTCATCTAATTATCATTCTGGTTAAAATTGTTTGAAATCTGCATATTTTTTCTTTTTTTTTTTGCTATATTGGAGATCGAACTAAAGATGCTTTACTGCTAAATCAGATCCTCAGCCCCATTTATTTATTTACACTGGGTTTCACTAAATTGCCTGGGTGGACACTGAACTGGCATTTTTTCTGCCTCAGCCTCTCTAAATGCTGAAATGACTGATGTGTGATGCTTTCCCTGGCTTAAATTTGCATATTTTAAAGATTATAGACATTATTATGTCTTCATGTACAAATAAATATACTAGGGAATTAGATGACAACTACTAATAGAGAAATGAGATCTCTTCAAGAGGGAGAAACATTATAATTAAAGTCTGACTACATTTGGTGACAACAGTGAACAGAATGTTGGAAGCCTCCAGTTGCCCTTCAAGTAGGGAAGGCTGGGATCCAGATCTTGCAAATTTGGCCAAGGAAGCAGAGGCAAAGCATAGGCAGACTGGTTTTCCTTTTTCTTTCAAAATGTTGAGGCAATGAAAATCAAAAGGGAGAGCAATGAGCTGAATTTTCTTAGATCTGGAAGAGCATTCAAAATAGAAAATAAAACAGCATAAAAACACTCCTGGGGTGTAGTATTTATACACAATGGAATACTATGCATCTATAAAGTCCAACAGCGTGGAGGCTTTTGCAGGCAAATGGAAGAAACTTGAGAACATCATGCTTAGTGAAGTGAGTCAGAAGCAGAAGGTGAAACATTGAATGGTCTCTCTGATATAAGAGACCCAGATCACCTTTTATGGAACTTAAAATGAAAAACAAAGTGAAATAGGGGGGTAGGGCGGGGGAGGGAAGGCTGGGAGGATAGGGGGAGGGACAAAAGGAGAGTGGGGAAGTCTTTGTCACCTTGACAAGATACGTATCTGCACAAAATCCTCAACTTCATTGCAAACCTTAAATCTTGCACTAATACATATCAATAAAATGGGGAAAAAAACACTCCTGGGAACTAATGCTGCAGAATGTTCTAGATGTATTGCCCTAAAGTTTTTTTTTTTTTTTTTTCCTTTTCACCATTTGGGCTACTGTGAAAGCTTGTTGTAGAAAAGGTGATGAAATAGCAAACTTTGAAGAAACAAAGATAGCTTTTTCAGAAAGCCTTATTTCTGTAACTCCTTGTAATTTAGAATGAGTGACAGCCTGCGAGGGCTGGGGGGGGGTCTTGGAGATGACTTAAGAATCCATTTTATAGATGAGAAAGTTGAGGCCCAAATAGCATGACTAAGTCAAAGCCATGATTAATGGAATGCAGAGATAGGCAGGGACTCTAGGGGCCTATTTTTCTCTAATTAATTTAGATCTCATGTAGTTTTGAAGATAATAAGTTAAAAAAGCCAGAGAAACTGTGTGGAGGCCATGAAGTCAAACGATTTTTCCAATGTTAACATGGTATTTGCCTTTTCATTCTCATGTTCTCTCCTGCATGTATACCAGGGTTTCCAGAGATGGACTGATGTGTCATGTGGCAAAGACAGGTGTGGAAGTAAATATGTGAATCCTGCTGCCACGAGGAAGTTGGATGCTACAGATTCCAAAATATGTAAAACAACACTATTCTTACTAAATTCAGTTCTGCCTTAAAAATTATGGTTATGCTTATGTTATTTAAATTGGCGTTTAATATTTTATTTATATATATATATATATATATATATATATATATTTATTTATTTATATAGAGACAGGTTTTCTCTGTAGTCCAGGCTGGTCCTGAATTCACTATTGTTGTGGTTTGGGTCTGGAGTACTACAAAAGCCTCATGTACCTACAGATACTAGAGGAGGTAGAGGTGGGGCATGGCTGGAAGGGGCGGATGCTTGAGGCTTGACCTGGAGGAGCTTGTGCGAGTTCTGTCCTCCCTCCCAGACTTCTCTGTTCTACCATCCTGTGAGGATCTCTGTCTTCCAGGTAGCTCTGGCTCTAGCTGTGGCCCCACCATATGATTCTGCCATTTTCCAGGCACCTACCCATGACCAAACTGAGACCTTCTGAAACTGTAAGCTACAATAAATTTTTCTTCCCTAAGTTGTGGATTTCAGGTATTGAGTCACAGCAATGAAAAAGTAACTAAGACAATTGTGTAGCTGATACTGGCCTCAAATTCATGGCAATGCTCCTGCCCCAGCCTTCTGAATGCTGGCATTATAGGCATGCACCACCATGCCTGGCTAATTTTCTTGTGGTGCTGGCAGATTGAACCGAGGGCCTGCACAATCTAGCTAAGCACTCTAACCACTGAAATAACTCCTTAGTCAGATATTTACTATTTTAAATGAATTAATAAATATTTCAAAATTTTCTCAGTTTTAGTTTGGAAGATATAAACCACAAACATAAAAGCTCTTTGTGCCAATTATGGTGGAGCTTGTCTGGAATCCCAGCTGCTTGCAAGGCAGAGGCAGATCATGAGTTCAGGTCAGCCTAGGCAATATAATAAGGTACTGTTTGAAAGAAAATGTTACAAAAGCTTTTTTAGGATCCTCGAACAATTTTTAAGACTGCATTGTGAATCTTAAGATCAAAAGATTTGAGAACTGCTGTACCACGTCATTAAAAAGTAACCAGAAATGAAACAATAAAAAGTGTATTTTTTTTCCTTCTAAGGTACTGAGGATTGAATCCAGGGCCTCCCTCAATCCAGGGAGTAGTAGACAAGCTCTCTACTACTGAGCTATGTCTGCAGCCATAAAGGTGGAATTGTATAAAAAATATTCCCAACACGGAACTCCACGCTCCTTTTTGGATCCATCTCTGACCTTCATAACCAATGGAAGCTCTCAGATAGGAGGGGGAGCTGGGCCCTCCCTCACCTCCTGCTGGCTGCTCCTCTGTCTCAGCGGCCTGGTCCTTGTGAAGCCACAGACCAGCGGCCTGGAGGCTAGGGACCCCTGCTTTACAGCTTCAAAATAAGACTATGCTTTTCCCCAAGTTTGGTGGGAAACATGTCTACTGCCCATGGCCTTCTCCACAGCCCGCCTGTTCTCTCCCTATCCTCCTCTTGCCTCCCCTCCCTCACTTCTGAGCCGCAGTACACTGCTGGGAGACTGACCAGGTGGCTACACAGCCAACTAGTCGTAAACTCATCCACGAGTCCTTTATTTCTAATCAGTCCTCAAATGCTTGCAACACAACGGACATTAGTGCTGCGGCTTTTCTCTGGGGCTTCTGAGGCAAGCATTACCCTGTTCTGGGATGTTTAGCTATTCAATGTCAAAGTGTAAAGACACATAAGAAAGCAGTGAGGTGAGAAACTAGCAAAACCAAGCAAATGGCACTGTGGAATTGATATCGCCAAGGAGGGACACGCATGAATGATTAATAGGCAAGCCTTCCCTGGCTGGCACCACACAGGCTTTGCAAAGGCACGTGAAGTTGGCAGGAACCTTTGGCTCAAGATGAAGTTTCATTTGACCTCTTCTGAAAGGCTTTCCTGATTTCTGCTTCAAGTGAACCCAACTTACCGTTGGATCAAAACAAAATGAGACCTCAAACTAAATGAAAACAACATCCCCCAACAAATCCAAAGCTCCTCTCTCCCCTCTTCAACTACCTGTTTCTCTCTCTCTCTCTCTGTCTCTTTCTGTATACCAACTTTTCTGTAAGAATTTTGCAATACACAGTAACTTACTTTTTGAAATTGAGGGCCGTGGGAGGAAGAACAGTGCACAGTGGAAAAAAATTGTTTAAGTAGCAACCACCAGACTATTTAGGAGTTATGAAAAAAAAATTTAGAGTGATTGATGGGGGTTTGTCATTTTGTGTAAGACAGTCAAGCCTTTCTGAATGTTTGGGGTTGGCACATGAAAGATAGGAAGGAGCAAGCATGAGAGGAATAGCAAAAGCAAAGTCCCTGAGGCAGAAAGGAGCTTGCTCTGTGTGGGAACACCAAGGAGGACAGTGTGGCTGGAAGTGTGTCAGTAAGGAAGACAAAGGCTCAGGGAGGAGGGGTCAGAGAGGGTAAGGAGGCTAGACTAGGAAGAGCCTCAGGATCCTGAAATTTACTTCAGGAGATGCCAGAGAGCTGAGGGCTCAGAGTAACATGTAGGATGTTCTGTAGAGCACACTGGAAAAAACATCATGCCAGAATGTAGGATATGGCGAGGCAGGAGTGCTGCTGTGAGACACCAGCCCATGGGCGGTGAGTCCAACGTGGGTCTTGAACCCCAGGAGAGATGGGCAGTACTGGCTCAGGCTTAAAAACAAAAAACTTAAAAACAAAATAGAGAAAATTCCCCTTGAGACTTTTGTTGATTCATGTAATTTTGTGTAGATGAACAAGGATGTGGAGTGTGTGTGTGTGAGATGCACTTCACAGTGAAATACTCCGTCTCCTTTGTCACACTCGACCACCTAACAGTCCTACTATAGCCACAAAGACCCTCTGACAGACACTGAAGAATGCTCCCACACGTGGGCATTCGTGATCCTCAAAGCAGCCTTGCCAGGGAGGCAGGGCAGGCATGATTTCCCTACCCTGGCAAGTAAGGCTACACAGAGAAGTCTGGGCCATACTCCACAACCTGTGGTGACAACCCAGCAGAAGGTGAGCAAGTCCAAACTCCTTGGTGCCAACTCCAGTTCCTCTCATGACTCAGTTCTGTGCCTCGCAGCCTACTACCTTATCAAGTGACCATACCAAAACAAAGAAGACTGAAACAAAAAAAGGGCAGGAGAGAGACAAGGGAAGGTGTCATTTTGTTGTAAATAATAGCAAGGGGGTCATTTTGCCTTGATCTTCAGAGTTTGGTTCTCTTGTTATATACGGTAATTCAGTGTTAACCTAGATATTCTTTTGTGGAATGTTCAATATGAGCTGTGAGGAAACAGAGATGTCCTTTGTGGAAATGACAGGCTGCCATCACTTCTTTTCAAACCCAAGTGTGCCTGGCTTTATAGAAATTGTTCTTGTAGAAGCCATGACCTGGATCCATTTGCGAACCAGGAGAAGGGAAGAAGCTGAACGATTACTCACTAAGTAGACATCGAGCACAGAGGCATTGTCGTCCTGTACTTCTACAGCGTTCGGCTCGGCAGTCAGGTAGATGGTCCCTTCCTCCAAGGTGAAGGTCGAGCTGGATGGTAACCCTTTGCTGAGGAAACAAAGACCAACAACGGTGAGCACGTGCACCTGCACAAAGCCCAAAGACACCACTAAAGCTGCAGCTAAAGAGGCTGAGGTGGCGCTTTGGCAGATGACGTATTTATTTGAGCATCATGTTGAACACACTGACACTTGTGCATTAAAAGTCTGGTGTTACTGGTAGTGCGTTTTGCTCTCAGAGACCCTGGGTGGCATTTCTGAGCAGTGATCTGTGTGTGCCCTGTGCCTCATGAGTGGTGTGTGCTGTGAACTCACAGCCCCCTTGATTATCTTTAACTCAGAGGAGTTGGTTTTCACTGCTTCAATTCTCCTCTTACATATTCACACCTTGTTAGTTTATAGAACTTAACCTTGGACATCCTTTTTCCTGTTTTTTTCTTTTACTATTTTTTCTTTTCCTTTTTAGCCAAAAGGTTCAACCCCATATGTGGTTCTCGAGCTTCAGGGAACACCAGAATCCCCCAGAGGCTGCTGCCAACACAGTGTCTTGAGCCCTTTTGCCTAAGCTCTGACTCAGATTGTCTGGCACAGCACCCATGAACTTGCATTTCTGACAAGCTCCCAGCTGATGCTCATGCTGCCTGCGCAAGGACCATGTTTGGAGTAACAGTCACTTACAGACATAGAGAGAACTGTACTACAGGGTTACAGATCTGTACTAACAACAAGGCAAGTCAAAAGAGTGCAGGAAGGTGGCAGATCAGCGAGGCATTTGGGCAGAAGCCACCTTATTCTGATGTAATGTAATAACCAGTGTTAACTGTTGACGGAAACCAGTCCGTTTTGATAGGATTTAAATGAGACACTAATCTAGGAGATCAGAGATGCACATTCCTCCCTCCATGACACCAAAGTTAGTTATGTTTTGAATCTGTGAAAACAGGCCACAGGAAAGTGTTGAAGGAACAAAACATCTGGAAAAAAATGGGTGAAGAGGATGACGTTGTTGTTGGGAGAGCTGGCGGAAGGGAAGGAACTCTAACGGCGGCCATGGGGCGTCTTTGGGAGGCAGCGCTGAGGCAGGTGAACTGAGGCTGGCTTTCACTCTTCTACTTTTCTACCATCCCTGTGTCTTTCTTTTCTGGGGCTCACAGCAAAGCTTACCTCTTCTGAATACTTCCCATCTAAAAAGTCCTCCTCTGGGATTCCTAAGCTAGCTGGACGGGAGGCTGGCTGGGGACAGTACAAACTTCCGTCCTCCCCTAGTCTATAAAATGCATGTAATTCTATCTTTGAACATATTTAACATATTTATCTACTGACTGAACGTGTGACATATTTAGAAACCCTGAGATTTGCAATAATTAAGAAAAAGCCTGTCAAAAGGATTTTGTGGATATTAGTAAGATTCGTTTGTATTTTTTCTGATCATAAAATATATAATAACAGGGTTTGAGGCTGTAGTTTGATGGTTATGTGCTTGCTAGTATGCATGAGGCCCCTGGTTCGATCCCCCCGACTGGTAGGAAGAGAAGTGTGGGAGGGAGCATCTTCTGCAAATCTTTCATTTTGGTGAGATTAAGAGATTAAAGCTACCTTATTTTTGGTTTGATGTATTTTCTCTTAAATTCTGAACATGGTAAAAAAAAAAAGCCCATTTTTCAAAAACCATGGGCCATACAATAAGGGAAACAGTCTGTTCCCGGGACCTTCCAGAGCTGAGTAGATATGGGTTTTATTCTCTGAGTTGCCGACAATGTAGCATAAACTTCAGATTTATTGGGTGAAGTAAACTATCAGCTTTCAGGGGTTGCTGGTTTAAGAGGCACTGGGTGGCAACAGACAGCACTCAGGCTATTTTCCAGATGAGAAAAAGAATGCAGTAATGGGCATTAATTGGCTTTCGCCTTTCAACCACGAAGATGCCGTTTACTCCCCTTATGCATGTAAAATGATCCTGCCTGGCCAAGCCTTCTGAGAAAGATAAATGCCTTATCTGTTCAAAGCCCAAAGCAAGAAACAAAATAGTCAGAAAATGTAGAGCTGTGGCATGACTTTCCATTTTTATTCTTTTATTGGGTTCATATTTCACATGATAAAAAATTCTTTAATGACTTCCAGGCTTTTTTTTTGAACATATAATTTATTTGAGGAGGCTCAAAAAGTAAGTTTTCCCTTTCCAGCCTGGGTTTTCACTTATGATTTTTAATCATTTTATTCATTATGTATGAATCTAAGAATATTCTGCCATTGCTTTTTCTTTCTCTATTTAGATTTAAATTTTAAAAATTTTATTGATTTAAATAAACATTTTGGGGGGTGGGCTGGGGCCTGAGCCTAGGGCTGTGGGCAAGCACCACTACACTCCAGCTCCTTTACTGCTTTTTATGACTTAATCTCAAACTCAAGGAAAAATGCAATACTATGAAAAAAAATTCCAAGATACCTTTACTCAGACTGACTAATTAGTATCACTTCACCACACTTACTGATTTAATACTATTTCTCAGAAATATATACGACTCTTTTCTTCTGAACCATTTGAGCAGAGTGAGCTGGACACAATGTATGTCTTTACCGCTAAATCTATGAGCATGAATTTTCTAAGAACAAGAACACACTTTCATATAATTATCCAAATCAGAAAACTCAGACCAACACTATGACCTAATCCACAGTATATATTTAAATACTAATAATTTATTTATTTTAGAATTACCCTGAATATATATAGTATATAATATATCAAAGTAATCTTGTTCTTTAGTCATATGAAGTTCTCAGAGGCAAATCCATTTTGGAAATATTTTCAATACAATATTTATCTTTTATTTTTGAACATTATGGGATACACACTTTACATAAAGAAATCATATTATATGTTATTAAGACAAAGTTATAAAAATTATAATCATCTGTTGGATTTAACAGGCACACACCTGTAATCCCAGCACTCTGGGAAGATTCAGCTCCTGGACCAGCCAAGGCAATTTAGTGAGACCTTGTCTCAAAATTAAAAATAAATAAATAAATAAAAAAGGCTGAGGATGTAGCTCTGTATGAAGACTGTAGGCTCGTTCCCAGTACCATGGTGGTGGTATTAGGGGGAAGACATAGATGAGATACTATTTATCACTCAAAAAAGGTGAAAGATCTTTCACTAGATCTTTAAGGAAATCAAAACCTGAGCTGATACAGCATTAGAAGACACAGCATGAGCTTTGGAATCAAAGGGACTTGGATTCAAGTTCTAGCATTTCTACTTCATTATATGCGATACTGGGTAAGTTTCTTAACTCTTATGAGTTCTAGTATCCTATATGTAAAAGGAGAATACTACTACTTATTAAGTGGGTTGGTGGAGGGAGTCTTGATAGTGAGTGTAGGATGCAAATATTTCATGAGCATCCACCCATATCCTAAGTGCCCGGACACAGCATAGATGAAAGTAAACACAAGTCTTTGCCTCATGGAATTTATAGAGTACTAAGGAATACAGCCAGCCAAACAAAGACCTAAAATATTAGCCAGGACTAGGGTTACACACCTGTAATTCCAGCACTCCAGGAAGCTGAGACAGAAAGATTGTAAGTTTGAGTCCTGTGTGGGGAATTTAGAAGGGTCTTGTTAAAAAAAAAAGGAAGGGGCTGGGGAATGTAGCTCAGTGTGAAGGACTTGGGTTCAGTTCCCAATAAACACACACACACACACACACACACACACACACACACACACACACACACACACACACAAATTATGCTGGTCCTAAGTGCTAAAGAAAAAGAGAAAGAAAAAGCATCAAAAGGAAATAGAAAGTCTTGTGACAGTAGGCTGCAGGCAGTGACAGCTGAAGTTCCCTCCTACAGATGGGCTAGCTGGATTCCCAAGGGCTGTAGGGAGAGGCTGGGATGTTTGCACAGCCAGATTATCAGGGGCTATCTTGGTCCTTTCCACCTGTCCTCCCCCGCACCCCCACCCCCCCGCATCTGACTTAATATCCTGTGAAAAATCCTTTGGTATGTAACATCGTTCTAATTACTAAGTAATCTTTTTAAAATGTAAAAGCAAAACCTCTAGCTTTCTACCAATCTGAGAGTTTAGGAATGTCCTTAGACAACATCTGAGGCCTAAAGAAGAAGTTTCCTTAGTCAGGATGACCTACCTACCTACCTGGTGCTTCCATCAATGCATTCAAATTGCGTTTTACAATTTTCTTCTGTTCTGTAACTGTTAACTATTGTGTATACCAGCTACTCATTGGAACATGCTATTTGAGGAAACCTGAGTTTATGTACCTGGACCTAGGTCGCTCATATTTGGCTTCAGAATAAAGTATCTCTTTCTTTTTAAGGCAAAAAAGTAATGTTTTTCATGCATTGGCAGCAGTGAGGCATACAGGGCCCCCACCCCCCCTTCTCCAGAAATGGAGAATTTACTGGAAAGCAAGATTAATGGAAAGTCTACAGAAATAGCAGCTGGTTATAACTTGTGGCAGCCGGTACCTGACCACTCCTCAGGCCTATTGGTGGATAAATATTAGGTAGTTCAAAGACAATCAGATGGAAGGTCTTAAGGGTGGAGTACTTCAGAACCTGCTCTATGGTGGGCTTCAGAGCTGCTGGAGGGTGGAGAACATACCAACCAGCCTTAGCAATCAAGCTGCTTAGCGTGGGGCAGCCTCTTACCCAGTTCATCAATGAAAGCCCCTAGACATACCATAAGGACAGCTAGCAGAAGCTTTATCTCTCACCCTTTCTAAATTCTTCCTAGTAAAGTATCCTCTTTACAACCTGCCTCACCTTGCCCGTGACTCATTCTTTGAGCTCACAGAGACACAATCTGGGCACAATTCCAAAGGAATTGGGACCTAGCAACAGAATAGGTAACATAATGCAGAAGCTTGTCCAAACACAGAAGCCCTGCTGCAGGCCTGGGACAGACACACCTGCTTATCAATTCGCTGTTATCCTACTGTTCTCTTGGTCTGTTGAGTGCAAGCTTATTTGGAATCAATTTCTACTTCTTCTGCCTGTGAGTTTCTTAGGTTCTGTTTTAGAGAAATCTCCTGGGAGAAATTCCAGTGGTGGGGTCAGAGTATCTACCATTCCTTGGACTGCCAACTTGGGAAGGTTCTAGAAGTGATACCATGTGACTGGATTTAAGAGCCTGGTTGCTTGCCTGGGATCTACACCACCAAGTTTTGCAGAGTTCCCTTCCTTTAGATCATCTGAGGGCTAACTGCATCTAACTTGCAACACACTTTCTAAGAAATAATCTTCTAAGTTGTTTATTTTTTGTTTGTTTGTTTTTATTTTTGTTTTTAGACAGGGTCTCGCTCTATAGTTCAGGCTGGTCCTGAATTCACTGTGTAGCCGAGGCTGGCCTTGGACATGCAGTAGTTCTCCTGCCTCAGCCTCTTCCTGTGCTGGAATCACAGGTGTGCACCACCACGCCTGGCTTTTGTGAGGCTGGGAACTGAACTTAGGGTACTACTGAGTTATTCTGCTGGCTCCTAGGCCAGGATCTTCCTTGGTAAAAACGGAGCCATTGTTCACACTACTCTCCTGCATTGTGTTCTCCTTCCTGCACAGTCACACATTTCTTACAGGTAAGGATGGTGCTGAAGGAGGATTTTCACCTCCTTGCTGGCCCTCTGTTAGAGGACACTCACAGTGGTTGATGCCACCCAGGCTGCCATTTACCAAATGCTTCTTTCTGGTACCAGCAACATTAGCTTGGCTTCATTGGTGAGCACTCACTTGGCAAGAGTGCTGAAACAGTCGTTGGTAACTTTACAGCTGGGAGCACTGATGGCTGTCTGCAGCCCAATGAGTGTTTATAGTTAATTCTCACAAGATGTGTATTCAGGGAATACGTGCCCTTTAAAAGTCATCCCTTCAACAGTTTTTTTTTTTTTTCTCTTAAAGAAGTAATTCTGCCATCTGTCACATGCTGCGATGACCTGGGGATGAAGAGCAGCCTCCTCCTGCCCCCTTCCCACGCGGGTCCTCTCGGGATTTCTCTTCTTAGCTCTCCTGGTGGTTCCTGTCATGACTTTTGATGAGCTGGGGAACAGAAGATACTCCCAGCCTCAGGCAGAACCTACTGATGAGGAATGTGGACAGAGGCCCACCCACTTCTGTGCTGTCCCCTCCCAACACCTGCTACTTGTACTGAGTTCTGCAACTCTGAATAACGCTCTTAGCATTCCACCAACCAGGCACCACGCATCGCTTCATGTTCCACATTGTCATCCCTGTCCCTTTCTCCTCTCATCTTGTGTTAGACACACTAAAAAACCCCCTCCCATCCCTCCAGTACTGAGGATTGAATCTAGGGATTTTGCACTGAGATCTATCCCCAGTGTTCTTCCTTCTTCCTCCTTTAAAATTTTTTTTTTGAGACAAGTTCTCACTTGCTAAATTGCCCAGGCTGGGCTCAGACTTGCAATCCTCCTGCTTCAGCCTCCTAGAATGCTAGGATTACAGGCCTGCACCACCAGACCTGGCTCACTGAAAAACAACAACAACAACAACAACAACAAAACCTTTCATCTTTGTCATAGCTGCTACTATTTACATTCTATCTTGCAAGTATATCCATTTTTTCCTGCTTTGTCCATGTGCTGACTCTCAAATTAGAAAACCAATACATAGAGTTTACATTATTATGACTATGTGAACACTGTTTATTGCTTGACCAACAGTAAGTCAAGACCTTATTTTCCTCTCTGGGTTCAAAGTCATGATCGCTGGGCTCTGCCAAGAAACATGTGCCCAACAAGAAGATTGGGTAGTTTTTTTTTTTTTTTTCCTTCTTTCACCTTTTGCTTAACTGTATGCCACATTTAGCTGCTTCATGTTAGAGGGTTTTGCCCTATGGAAGCTGCCTACTATGGCAGGAGAAATCCAGAGCCTGCCGATAGTGCAGAACTGAGATACGAGCCCTGCTTGTCTGCTTGGTTCTAACTCCACACGAGTCCTCACATACACACTGAGCTCCTGGCTCCCCATGGGCAAATGGGAACGTCAGCTCCTGCCCAGCCACCTCGCAGGGCTGCCTGGGGGCACAGTCAGATAGTGTGAGTGAAGGGAAGATGGGGCAAGACCTCATGCTTATCTGCATGGTCATAGGGGAGTGTCACTGTGGCTTTGACTCTGGACCCTGCCTGTGTCCTAGGGCTTTGTCTACATGGACCAATCAGTCACAAGTCCTTGGAGAGGATTCTGATTCTGCCACTCTAAGTTAAGCTACCAAAACATTAACCAATAACCCCTGTGAGCAGGAAGCTCTCCTTTGCAGAGAAAAGCCACAAATACATCTTGGTTTCACTTAACGGCTGCAAGTACTTGCTCAGTTCTGAAGTCACACTCTGCTATGCGCAAGCCTCTTCCAGTACAGCCATCATGCAGTGATGGTGAACCAACATTTCGTGTCATGCTCAAAGCTCACCTTTGGCTTGCAGTGCAGAGTGGAAGCAGCTAATGCAGGTTGTAGACATCCTCAAACACTGGCAGCAAACCACCCACATGCAGCTGGGATGGTCAGCAAACCCCTTGCCCTGCCAGAACAGAGCGTCTCCTACATGCTGAGCTCCCTGGGCTGAGGGTGCACATGTCTCACGTGTCCACGAGGTGTCCCCGTGCAAGTGCGGGGAGGAAGGAAGCTCATGATCATGGCCTTGAACAGCATCTAGACTGCTTAGCTACCCATCTGCCTGGTCTTCTTGGCCAAATGGGAGGCTTCTGGGGAGCTCAGCCTGTTTCTACGTGTTCTCTCTTTCAGCCACAGCATGGCTGCTGCTATTTTTAGACAAGGAGACTGCCTGTTTCTAAGGCCAGCCACATGCGGAGCCACAGGTGCTCTCCCTGGTATTGACTGATGGCTGCCTCATGGGTCTAGCGCCTGGGCTTAACTTTCCTTCCTCCCCTGTGCAGAGGAATGCCTCAGGCATGAAGACGGCTGCAGACGTGTAGCACAAAGAAGCACTCTGAACTGACAGACAAAAAGAAAACCACGTAGTGCGTTCCATGACTACTAGTTCTGGGAAAGGGAAGGCATGATGGCTCAGACAGCTCCTCCCCCCACCAGCTCCAGAAACTAGCAGAAGACCCATCTTCCCTTGCAGAGGTGATACGTATGCTTGTGGGTAGTGGAAAGAGGGAGAAACCTCTCAAAAGGAAACTCTTATCGACTTCAAGGATTTTTTCACCATCTACAGAGAGTGACCAAATATATTTCAGGTTTAAATTTAAAAAATTGTTACAATAAAAGACACATCATCACTAATGCCCCTCCAAAATACTTCACCTTAATTTCAGCATATTTATCCCATTATCCACTGGCTGAAGCAAGAAGATTGCAATTTTAGCCCAGCCTAGGCAATTTAGTGACTAGATTCTGTCTCAAGATTGAAATAAGTAAATAAAAAAGACTGGAGATGAAGCTCCTATGAAAGCCCTGGACTCAATTCCCAGTATTGAACAAAGGAAGAGAAACAGGGAGCTTGGGGTGATAGGGACAGGGAAATGGGGGAATAGAGTGAGAAGGACAGACAAAGGAGAGAAGTGCTTTTTTTTTCCAGACAGAATCTCACTCTATAGTCAAGGCTGGTCCTGAATTCACTGTGTAACCCAGCCTGGCCTAGAACTCACAGCAATCCTCCTGCCTCAGACTCCTATGGGATTATAGGCATGTATGTTACCTTGTTCAGCTATTATGTGTTGCTGTGGGATGGAACCTGGGCCTCAGGCTTCCTAGGCAAGTGCTCTAATCACTACGCTATGCTCCCAGCCCCGAGACAGACGTTCTTAAATGACAGATCTATTGCTAGAGACAAGTCTTGACATTTACCTCCATGAAAAGAAATAGATGTTAACAAAAATAACAAAACATCCTTTGTTATCCTGATCTCATGACACATACAAAAGTTCATCTGAGATAGATCGTAGACAAAATGTGAAAGTTAAGAGTCCAAAGCTCTCCAGAGACAGAGAAGAATGTCTCTATGATGTGAAGTCATGTTAAAGAAGAGCCAAGGGAACTTCCTAGAGGGATTGGAGGTGTTTTTATCATGATCTGGTGATGGCTACTTGTGTATACATGAGCCCAAATTCATGGAAACTCTTTGTTTGGAATTCTTGAATTTTACTATACATAAAGTATATTTTAATAATTAATGTTCCACATAAAGAGAGTATCTTCTTTTCCACTTACAAAATCATAAATTATTCCCTCACATGTATATCAAGTGCCCACTGTATTCTAAGCACTGTGTCAAAAGCAAAAAATAAGTTGGTGAATAATTCTTACATGGCTAGATCAATAACCTAGGGAGCTTTTAAGTAATTTGAGGCAATAATCTAAGTGTACGTTGGTAAATGAACTGTTGAAATGTGGTGGGGGAGTGTGAGTAGGCACATGTGCTCACACACACATGAAATGGATTATTCAACATTAAAAAAAGAAAAACTCCTGCCACTCATGACAACAAAGATGAGGCTGGGAGTACATTATGCTAAAAGAAACAGGATAGACACAGAAGGACTGATACTTGTGCCCAGTTGCTGTGGAATCTAAACATGCCAAAGTTATACAAGCAGAGACATGAATGTGACGACCAGGTGCTGAGGGCAGAGAAGGAGATTTGCAGAGACGTCAGTCAAAGGGTACAGAGACTCAGTTATGCAAGGTAAGTGAATTCTAAAGGTGGAACGTACAGCCTGGTAACTGTAGTTGCAATTCTGTACTGTGTACTGGAAATCTGTTAAGAGAATTGATTTCAAGTCTTTTTACTACACAGAAAAAACTCATAACCATGTGATATGGTAAGTATGTTAATGAGCTGACCATGGTGATCACCTTATAATGCATACATACCTAGTACCGTAACATCATGTAGTGCACGTAGAGCATATACGATTTTTATTTGTCAAGTATATTTCCATGAAGCTGGAAAAAACCCGTTAAAACCCACAAACAGTCGGGGAGGTGTGTAATAAATTTTAAAAAGGATCAAACAACTACATATTTGACTATAATATATAAGTGAAAGTCCCTCATCAAAATAATACCTAAGACAATGACAATACAAAATATAAACCTTGATAAATAAATTCATTTCTATTGAGTTTTGTGATACTGAATGGCTTCTGTTTTCTAGGAAACTGTGTTTTCCTGTTCATATCTGGCAGAGCCTAAAACTAGAATTGGTCTCCTTCCTAGAGCTCACATTTATGAAGTTGAGAGATACCATATTTATTATAAATAGGTCCCAGAAATAAGGCTTAGGGGAACCTGAAAAAAGAAAACCTGATACTGCATGCACTCACAAATCATCTCCAGATGGATGGTGCGCACTGAGAAGAGAGCCGACTGTAGTCTCCAGACAGAAACAAGCACCACAAGACAACAGAGAGGGAGACCCATGGTCCTCCTGGCTCAGACTGACAGTACTACGGCGGAGAGAGACCCAGCACAAAAGCAGGATAGTAGTGTCTGGTACCAAGACGGCACTCAACAGCTGACTGCCCTGTATCTGAATAAAGCATTGACCCTTCTTCCTGGGCCCCACAGTCCTCTCTGCTGTAAAAACCAGGACCCAGGACTTGATGAGGTCCTTACAGCTTCCAACAGTTCTCATTCTTGGCTTCAGTTGGCCCTTTTTCTCAACTGAAGCCTGAGATCAAAGTGGCAAATGAGAAATATAATAGTTGAATTGGAAATCTCTTTTGCTGTGTAAGCTAACAGAACCAATAAGTCTAAGATAAAAGAAGCAGGAAATAGTTCCCGACATAAGCACCATTTTCTCTCTATACCCTAACTCAGTGAAGTAACTCCCTTGGCAGGGGAGTGCAGCCAGACTCTACAGTCTCTTTACATCTGTCATGATCACTGTCCTCGACAGGCAAAAACAACCCAGAAAATTAAAGCTTTATTCAGAGAGTGTTATACTACACTATGTTCCCTTAACATTCCTATGCCGAAGTCCGAGCCTCTCAGGCCTCAGAACATGGCTCTTCTTGGGACTAGGATCACTGAGGATAAACTACTTGAGATGAGTTCCCACTGACGTGGTATACCTTACCGCCCACACCTGGTGTCCCTGTAAAAGGGGAAAATTTACAACACACATCAGGAGAATGCCACGTGGGGAGAAATGCAAAGATCTACAGGTCAGAGAATGCCAGAGAAGGCGAGTGCACTGCCAGAAGCCTGGAGAGAGACCTGGAACCGCGTCCCTTCTCACGCAGCCTCAGAAGGAACCACTCTGCTGCCACTTTGGCCTGGGAATCTGGGCCTCCAGGATGGTGGAACAATACGTTTCTGTCATTTAAGCCACCCAATTTGTGATGCTACGTATTGGCAGCCCAGCCAACACATTCAGGTGGTATACATGCTTACAGAAGATCCTGGCCTTTAGCAAACAACGTAACTCACTAACTTTCCCTCCCATTCCTTAGCTTGTAACATCATCTTTGGGGGGAGAGCCTCTTATTGACATAAATTCATAAATGAAGGAAAACATTAACTTCAAAGAAATCTCTATCTTAAGCAGCTGAAAAAGTATAATTTCTTATTTTGCTAAGCACTACATTTCTTGTTCTTTAAAAAATAAGACCCATCTTTGGTAAAATCCAGCAATCTTTGTATTTTTTTTTTTGTGCTTGCGCTTTAGATTTTAGACTCTGCTCTAGCTCTTTCTGAACTAGAGGTACACAGCACATGACCACCCTCAGCATATAAGTAACATTATTTGGCCCAAATTCTAATTACTTGTAAGACTGAACGAAATGCTGGGAAAAAAACGTGAGAACAGACCAGAGAGGCAGTTCTGCTCTCACAAACGTGTACTGTAATTATAACCATCCACAGCTATCGGAAAACCATAAGCAGAATTGATTTTCAGAGATCTTGCTGGCTTCCGAGAGGTACACAGTTACAGGGAGGGGTTCTCACACAGGGTTTGGCCAACCCCAAACTAATTACGGGATCTGACTTGAATAATGGGAACGTGCCACAGTAGCCATCAGTCTCTGCTATCCAGGCCAATACCTTGTTCTGAATCATTAACAGCATTCACAGTTTAGGAACAAATAAATCAGAGTCCAGCGGACACCCAAAGGGAGGCAGCTCCCTGGGTCCCTTCATGACTGAGTTCACCTGGGAGGTATGTAGCACTTGGGCCTCTGAGAAAAACTGAGACTTTTTTTAAAATTTGTTTTTGAGACAGAATCTCGCTCTGTAGCCCAGGCTGGCCTTGGACTCAGGACAATCCCCTTGCCTCAGCCTCCTGAGGGCTGGGATTACAGGTGTGTGTCACCACACCTGGCTTATGTGGTGCTAGGGAATCAAACTCAGGGCCTTGCACTCGCAAGGCAAGTGCTTTAACTGCTGAGTTCTTCCTCCAGCTTCCAAGACTTATTCTTGTTTCTAAACCACAGTTCAGCGTTAACACCCTGATAGTGGCTCTGTATACCACCACACTCTGCTTTAAGTTAAGGATGGAAACCAGGCACATTAGAATCAAAGGGTCATCACCCCAGCTGCTGAAACTCAAGTTCTCAGAGCTTACTGAGCACCAGCATGGACCCTGGGCCCAGGAGCTGCGTGCTCAGCTGCCACTGAGAGGGTTCTCAGGGTGGTGCTCTGCTCCGTAGGTTGGCACCTACTCGGTGTCTGGGAGCCCTGAGAACCACTGATGTTACTGAGGTCTGACAAGGAGGCCTTCGACCAGGCTACCCTCAAATTCTACCTTCCAGAAAGCACACTGAAGTAACTAAGAAGCGATGCGGCACGTGGTTAAACACCACATGAAACCCATCATTTAAACTTGTTCATATAGCTGGTTTCTTGTGATGTGTTAATGTGCCTACCAATTTGTAAACACAAATATTAAAGTCTGAAAGCTGTCATTGAAATTATACCCTTTTCTCATGCATTTTACCTACTCCTGAGAAATCTAGATTACCCATTTTCTGCGTCTGATTTAAGCTCTCGGTATTTGGGTAATCTATATTTTATGTGTATGTCTAAATCCTATTCACATAAAATTAATTCATGGCTATTAATAAAACTGACCTCAGAATTTTTAGCATTTCCTTCCACAGTGTTTCCTTAGATGAAGCTGTCATACTCTATTGCACGTCTGAGTTGCCTCAGGAACAGATTCTTGTCTCCTGGAGTCCCGTTCTAAGGATGTTTAGCTGGGACTTGGGCAGTTACTCCATCTTGCTGAGTTTGTTTTTAAAATCATATATCAACAGTCGGAATGACAAAAATCCCTCTCTGCTACTGGTTTGGAGGAGGGCTTCTCAAAGACCCACCATGTGTTAAAGCTCAGCCTACAGGGTGCTACTAGGAGACGGCACAAGCATTAGGGGTGGGGGTCCTGCACTCACTGGGGCATACACTGGAGGAGAACTCTGGAACCACAGCCCCTTCCTCTTCCTCTTTCTGCTTCCTGGCTGATGATGTGAGTGGTTTTGCTCTAGCATGCATTCTCCACCACTGGCACACGGCATGCCCACCACAGGTACAAAGAAACAGTCCATCTGATCTTGGGCTGAAACACCTGGAACTGTGAGCCAAAGTAGATCTTTTTACTTTTCAATTTAATTGCCTCAGGTGTTTTGTTGTAGTAACAGAAAGGTGATTTTTGTGTCCTTTTTTCTTTATATAGGGTTGGTGTGAGGAATATACATGCAAGTGACTGCTATGCTCCTTGTGCTTGGAAAGTATCTTCTACATGTGTTCTTCTCTATTTAAGGACCTGATTCACTTTCACTGTTGTCTCCTTGTCTCTGGCACTATAAAAACATCTGTGAAGATTTGGTGAGGCTGACTTTTATAATGTCTGTCACTTGTGTTCAATATATTTTACCTGTTATTAGAATTACACATCAAAAATTATTATGTAAGAAAGCACATTTTATAGATGTGACTGGCTGAAAGGAAATAGCATATTAGAAAATGTTTAGTAACCAGCATTCTGGGGAGAAAATCCATATGCTTATATATTTGTGCACAAGACTTTAAAAAATAAATTTTGCTAACAAAAATATGGGGCAAACTATTAAAATACAAAACAGTCTTTGCTGTAAATCCCATATAACCAAAAGGTGTAGCTCCAGCATGATGTTGGCTGATATTTTCATTTAATGTTAGAGCTGGGTATGATGGCATATGCCTGTATTCCCAGTGAGGCTGAGGCATGGGGACTGTAAGCTTCAGTCCTGAGTCCCGCCTCAGTTACACATAGGTAACGCAGTCTCAAACAAAAAAATAAAACTGGCTAGCTATAATTTAGTAGTAGAGTGTCTCTGGGATAAATCCCTGGTACTGAAAAAAATTTAGAATTTCACTCATTTGTCAATGGAATAAGTGACTTGCAAAACAGAAAAATGATTTTCAAGATCAGGAAATTATTTCTTCAATTTGTGTGTATTACTGACAACTAAAAAGCTGCAGACATAAAGTCCTTTTTAAGTTTATAAATGTAACTGTGGAATAAAAAGTTCAATCTATCAGTGTGATTCCAGTGGATGCTGGGAAGAAATGCACAGCAGCCTACGACTGCACAGTATTTCTGCCATGCAGATAAATACACACAAATAATCCTTTAAAACCACAGAATAGTAGCCTAGTGGCAGAATAACCAGGAAGAGATCAGTTTTGGGTAATACCTTTAAAAATGTAATTCACTTTATAGCAAGTTTATATAATTTAGTTGTTAATAATAGCTGTTCTTAACAAGTGGGTTGCTAAACTTGACAGCGGATTCCCGTAAATCAGAAGGTGCCAGTTCCAGCATATCAACTCATGAAGAAAAAAAGAAAACAGGGCCCACTTCAGCATTGTCCATGGAAGTTGCTGCTCCCACTGGAATCATTGTGGCTATTTTATTTTATTTGAGACAAACTTGCACTGTTGTCCAGGCTGGTCTTGAACTCACTATATAGCCCAGGCTCCTGAATGCTGGGCTCACAAGCTTGCACCAACATTCCCAGCTGATGTGGTGCTGGGAAATTGAACCCAGGTGCTTGCACTTGCTAGTGAAGTGCTTTAACTGCTAAGCTACTCACTGCAACTTTTAGCAAAATGCTGGAATGGTAAATGTTAATTACAGAACCAAAGATCTGGGTGGGAGTCCACAAGAATAGCAATGTGCACTTAAGAATCTGTATGTTCACATGTAATTTCTTAATCAACAGACATAAAAAAACAACTAACCAAACATTTTGATTTTTTGAAAATTACAGCCCACATATTTCAGTTTTAAGAATGGAAAATTTAAAAGGGTATATGTCTTAATGTCCAGAATATTACATATTTGAGGGAGTAAAATTTACAACACTTGGATCAACAAAAGTACATCTCTCTTGGTGCTAATGATCTATTTTGTCTTGCAGAGTTTCCTCACATTGCAGGAAAGATGATCTCAGACAACTCCACTTCATGCAATATTGCTTGGCTAGGACAATTTCCTGTTAATTGCCAGGAACAACCAAACACCCATCTTAATCATCAAAGCTTAGGGCAGTCTTGTTACAAGTACATAATGAATAAGAATTTAAAAACTTGGCAGAGAGCCTGGTCTTGACAACATGTAATAAACTCTAGCGATAATTCTAGATGGCATGGAGTCTAAGTGAAGAATAGTTAAAGGAAAAAACAAATGTTCCTACAAGCAATTTTAGAACTCATCAGTCAATGATTTTAGAAAGTTAATATCATTCATTAAAAGACATGGGAACAGATCAACAGAGGAGGTCACTGGACTCAGAGTCAAAGGATCAGGTTCTTGTTTTAATTCTGCCATTACCTGTATGTGTACTATTGTGTCATAATCATCTCTATGAACCTCCGTTTCCTACTTTTCAAAAAAAAAAAATAAATAAAAGGTTTAGGCCGAATAACTGCCTCTTTTTTTTAAAAGTGAGGAAATCAGTCTTCACAACTAAAAAGAATTTTACGTCCTATAAATTTCAACAAATATGTTCACAATATTATTCTCTTGAACGTCCAAGACCCTTTCAAAGCTTTTCAGTAACACACTTCCTTTTGTTCTTCTGAAAAAACATCAATTCCTCTTGCTTCCAGATGCATATTTGACCTCCTTTCAAATGTGTATTATCAGTCTTTCCCATTGTAGTTTGTTTACTAGGGGGAACAAGGTTCTATTTTCCAGTGGATAATAAAGCAATTCCTGGAAGGGACAGGTGGGAAATACAAGACATGCTCAGGTAAAAAAGGTGGCTTATACTGTTGGCCAGTTCCTGGGGTGGAGGACTCTTCCACTTTGGTAATTTCTTTTAAATGGCTACTTTCTGACAGAAAGAAGAAACGTATTACATAATCTCATTAATATGTGGAATTTATAAAAGATGACAAGAAAATAGAAGACTCTTATTAGTCAAGAGGAAGGGAATGGGGGAGGGGATGTAGTAAAGAGATGAAGAGGATCAAAATATGTCATACACACTGAACCCTCCCACCAGGAAATGCGAACCTAGGGGAAATGGTGGGGCCAGGGGGTTGAAAAACGAGTATTGTATGCACACGAATGGATCTGCCAAAATGAAACTCATTAATCTGTATATTCAATGTTCTTTAGTTTAAAAATGTTAAACAAAAACTCGAGGGTGTGCATTTTTTTGGCATTACTCAATTAAAAATGTATACTACTATATTTTGCTATATCTTTGTTGCTATTCTTAAACCTGGTCTTACCCACCATTCACATTAGAAAATAACTACAAGCATGTAGTTCAAAAGACAAGTAAATTTGGGAAAGAAAAAAAAAGTTAAATTTCAAATGCCTTAGCTGAATACTGGAAGGTACATATTTGTACATTCACAGGGTTATCTTTACATCAATCAGTTTTCTTAGGACTAATTTTCATCAGTAACCTATATACATCAATATATAGAAAAAAACTTTTGGTAAATATTCCAATAAAGGGATTGGTTGGATTCAGAAAAGAGGCATCAAGATTTAACTATTGCGACCCATTCGAGGAATAGGAAGCTGAGTTAGAGTCGTGACTTAAGTGAAAATGATTTAGGTGCGGAAGATTAATATGTTAAGTACTGTATAGTTTCTCTGACTTGGAAAACCCAGAACACAGAACCACATGAAGTGATAGCCGGAGTTGGGGGGAAGAATAGGGAGGGGTGGGAGGGTCAAAAATGGGAAGGGACTGTAAAGTTGATATGATACATATGTGCATGAAATACTCAAATTCACTGTAAACACTATGTATTACATATGTATATTAAGAAAAAGAGTTGAAAAAAATAAAAAAATGTATACTACTGTTCTAAGCTTATTGTGACTAGGAATATAGGACAGTAACTAGCACCCTTAATAAGAGTAACAGCTGCTAGTAGGAAGATGGGAAAAAAGCTCTTTTACGTCATTGGTGGGAATATAAACTAGTGCAACCACTATGGATATTTGTATGGAGATTCCTTAAAAAGCTGAAAATACGAATTCCATTTGAACTAGCTGTAGCCCTCCTCAGCATTTTCCTAAAAGAGTTAAACTCATCATATTGTAGTTATACATGCATACTTGTGCTTATAGCAGAACAAATTCATAAGAAATTATGGAAACAGCCTAGAGGCTTATTGACAAATTGAAAAAGGAAAAAATGTATACATAGACAATGGAGTATTACTCAGCCACAGAAAAGGACACATTTGAGTCACTTGTAGAAAAAGAGATAGCCCTTGAGACTATAATGTGAAATGGAATAAACCAGACTCAAGTTAAACATCATAGGGCTTCTCTTATATTAGAAACCCAAACTACTACAATTTAAAGAAAGGAGGAGCTATGATAGGGAATAAGGAGGTAGATTCATTTGGAAATGGGGAAGGGGATCTTTGGAAACAGGAAAAGGGAACAGAAAGGATGAAAAGTGATCAAGATTACACACACGTGTACATCATTCCAACTCCCTCAAATGAATGTAATTATTATGCATCACAAACATGGGTGTACTAATTCCCCAAAATGATTGTAATTATTAGGTATCTCAAAATATACTAATTTTAAAAAGTAATACCTTTCTCTTACTGAGGCAACAAGTCTGGCACTTTATGTTGACTAAGACATTTGCAATTTTCACTGGGGTTGGAACTCTGGCAGAAGTTTTACAAGGCGAGCGCGTGAGGACCCAAGAAGCTAAGAAGGTGCCCAAGAGTGCTGCTTGCTTGCTGGCTTTCTGTTCCTTTTTCTTTTTAGTGCTGGGGACTGAATCCAGGGCGTCACACTGAGCTACATCCTTAGCTCTTTTTACTTTTTATTTTGAGACAGGGTCTCATTAAGCTGCTAAATTGCCCAGGCTGGGCTTGAATCTGTGATTCTGATTCCTCAACCTGCCAGGGTGCTGGAATTACAGGTGTGTGCCACTGGGCACAGCTTAAAAACAAAGGCTTCTAAGCTAGGTTTGACTGGCTCCAAAGTGTTTCACCTCCCTCTACTGCCTTCCTGTATTCACAACCCTCCTCCCCCAGCACAACACAGGGCACAGCGGTGCCTGTCTTGGTACAGCAGTGGGCCAGTTTGGAGAGAGTCAGTCTGCTGATTTCACTACTGAAGTCTCTCATGGTACAAAGCTGGCATCTGGGACAGGATGCCCTTTCAGAAGAGGTCAATGTAACAATACACCACACAAAGCTTCATGGTCAATTTATGCTCCCCCCACCCCCCGCCACTAAAAGAGAATCCTGATACACTGTACACTCGAGCATCCTTTTCTGTGTTAAAATAATGAATGTACAAGCAGAATGTTCAGATATGTCATGTGTTAGAAACCATGGGAAATAATTTGTCAGTGCTATGAATATTCACAAGTGGGTGAAATACAACTAAATTTTATTAAGCAATAACTAGAACAAATTTCTCAACTAGCAACTTAATTTTATCTTGATTTAAACATCAGAACAATTATGTGAAGAGGCTTAACAATTACTCTCTCTCTCTCTCTCATGTATGTGTGTGTGTGTGTGTGTGTGTGTGTAAGAAAAGGGTCTTTTAGTAAAGTAAGGAAAGACTTTTGAGGTTATACATATTAATAATACCAGTGGTTTTAGCCAGAATTCAAAGCCAGATCTGAGTATTTCTATTCTTTACATCACTAATATTAAATGAAGGACAGATGGTGGTGCTGGCCAATAATCCCAGCACTTTGGAAGGTTGAGGCAGGAGGATCACAATTTCAAGCCCAGCCTGAGCACTCAGTGACTTAGTGAAATTCCATGTCAAAATCAAAACTAAAGAAAGTGGACTGGGGATGCAGCTAAATGCAAAGGCCCTGCTCTCTTCTGTTTGAGGGTGATACTTTGACCCAGTTAGGGCTCATTAGATGCTGAGGAATCTAATGGACAGTGTGGTGATGATGAAAAAGTGGAAGGAGCTGAGAAACAGCACTGGCTGTTTGTTTATGAGTCTGAGATTCACCGGAAGAAGAGAATGTCTTGCAGAGGCTGCCTGCAATTGAGTTTCTCTAGAAGCAAGCTTGGAGAAACCAGGGCAGATAGACTCCCTCACCTCGCATCACAGCACACAGGATATAGCGGACTCCACAAATACTGCTCAGTGAACAGTAAAATCCTCTAAACTTTTCTCCCTGGGCTTGGTACTTTAGCTTTTTCTTTTGATTGTGTGAACTAATCTAATTGCTATCAACACAGTGATTTCCTTGGCAATTTAGGTTTCTCTTGTTTGTAAGCAAAGAATTCTGCTACCTTATTCATATTATTTTCAGAGAATTATGATATTTGGGGCATTCAGTATTCCGGAGTTCTGTACACCTACAGCAAAGCACTTGACCTAGTATTCTCACCAAAGGAAGAATCTGATAGCAATTTCTTACACAGAGCATTGAGAACTATGCAGTCTCTTAGGAGAGATTATGGAGTGGTGCGAAATCCTCATATAAAAGACCCTGTGCTATATGTGGGGAAGTAGTTTTTAATCCCCACTTTTCACTTGATTAGCTCATTCATAAGGCGAGAACAACTGCCACTTGATTACTCAAAGATAATGAAACCAACAAAAACAACATATGAATTCACAGAAAATGTAACCATTTTTCTCAGGAAAAGATGGGCTAATTATGTCTGAGGAAAGATATTAAGAGAAAATCAACGGTGTGCACAAAATGAATTTCAGTGAAATCACATCTTTTTTTTTTTGGTTTTCATCTCTCTGAGGGTAGAAAAAGACTGGAGTGATGCGAAAAGAGCGTAGTAGATTAAGGAGTAACAAGTGCTGTTGACTTAACATTTGTAACTTACAGGCAAACCTTGTAAGCATCAGGGACAGTATCTGACGACACATGCCTTTCTCTCTGAAGAGAAACAGGTAGGTTGACCTATGTGTGGGACCAAAGAAATCATTTATGCCTGTTTGTCTAATATGGATGGCTAGATCTAGGCAACAAACTTTTCCTCACCCTTGCAAGAAAAACTTCTTTGATCCAATCCAAACACTGGAAAAAGGGAAGTTTGAGCATTTGAGCAATGACATTCAAAGAGATATATCAATCAATGAATCAATGAATCAATCAATCAGTCATCTCCCTATATGATTAGAATTCTATGGCAGGTGAAAATTTGAGCTGCCCCTGAATGGACTGTGACCTTTTGAAACTGTGAGCTAAAATAAACCTTTCCTCCCCTAAATTTGTAGATGTTGGGTATTGTGTCATAGCAACAAAAAAGTAACTGAGACAGAGATAATTCTAGAATGGTGGGTTACAGGAAGCCTAAGGACATCCTAGCAAAAAGAGCTTTATACTGTTTCTCTTTACAGCAGACCTTTCAGACTGTTGATGAGCTTCAGTGAGGGGCTCAGTGTGTTTGGAAAAGCAGATTGCTTTTTAACCACACTATTAAACTCTGTGTTGGATGGAACAATCACTTTCTTGAAACTGTCATCTATGAGTTTTGACTCTGCCCTTGGGAAAGATAGCTCTTAGGTAAAGTCTATGGTGGGGCCTCATCAGTTCCAGAGTGCTGGAATTACAAGAGTAAGATTGGATGTTTACTTGTAATGAATAAATATTACTCCTTTACTTCCCTGAAGGCCTTTATGTCTCTTAATGGCACTCTAATCATCCTCTTGTTAAGCACAAACCTTTAAGAATCATTTTAATCCACTGCGTTAGTATGAAGTGGGTCAATGGGTGAGGGTGGAGCTATGTAAACTTCTAAGTGCCTATCAGATTGAAAACTCAGAATGAAAATCTTGGACATGCTTGAATAAAAAAGCAGTCTTAAGGAAGAATGATGACTCCATAGCAAAAGAGAAGAAAGTTTTAAAGACTGCCACTGGGGAGGAAAATATCTTGCTTTCATTTCCTCTAAATATGAGCAGCAGGTGCTCAAATGCATTCAGCTGAAAAACAAGGGGGAGGAGGGGAGTTAAGAAACATGAGATATATTTTTATTTAAGCTCTTTTTCCTTAGGGGATCAGATCTCGAGTTTTAATTTAATTTGACTTGAAGAATCTGACCCACTGAAAGCTACTGTCAGAGCAGGAAGAAAGCATCTGAAATTACTGTCACCGTGAAAGCCCTTGACAGGAAACATGCAGTCCAAGGAACTATTGTCTGAGTGTGACAGCTGTGCAATTTAACTTCAGGCTACACCTGAGCTATGGAGCTTTAGATACTGACTTTATAATGAATTGTCCCCAGCTGCTCCCACAGTCAGGACTCTGAATAGGGAACGTGTTAGTTGCTGCAGTTGCTAAAACAATGCATATCATTATGGGCAGGAACATCAAAAGTGTCCTCTTTCTGGAAATGGTCTCTGGGCAGGCTTTGGGCTTGTGACCTGGGAGACTGCACAGATTCTCAGCTTGAAAGGGCCCTTGCCTTAGTTTAATGTTCTGCTGTTCCCATTTTGAAACTGCTAATAAATTTTGGGCAAAAGGCCCCACATTTTTATTCTGCGTGAGATTCTGAAAATTAAACAGCCAGTCCTAAGGGTTGTGATGTTTTGGAAAGGTTAAACTGTTTTCTTAATGATCTAAAGCAAATACAAGTTTTAATTTAAATGAATGCATTGAGATAAAAGTTCTATTCAGGAACCAGGGGTATAGCTCACCGGTAGAGTTGTGTTCAGTATATGCTATGCCCTGGGGTTGATCACTAGCACAGACAAAATAATGTGCAAAGGTTTTAGCTGAGCATGGTGGTGCACAACTGCAAGCCCATATCTTTAGCTGCCTGAGGTAGGAGGTTGTCAAGTTTGAGCCTGGCCTGGGCAATTTATTGAGACCCTGTATCAAATAAATATATTAATTAAAAAAGGGCTGGGGATATATGTCAGTGAGAAGGTACTGAGTTCAGTCCTCACTAGAGGAAAAAATGAGGCCCTAATTTTTCCATGACAAATAATAATGATAAAACTTATCTATTCTTCATGAAGCAGTCAGAATTTAACCTTAGTTATTTATAAAGGCAAAGAAGTGCCTCATCACTTGGCCAGAAACTCACTTCATCTATTTGGCTAAATAGCTAACTGTACGCCTTTTAATTTTGTTTTATTTTTTAGTAGTATTGGAGATTGAACCTAGCACTTCCACACTGTGCTACATCTCTGGCCCTTTTTAAAATTTTCTATTTTCAGACAGGATCTTACTAAATTGCTCAGGCTGGGCTCAAACTTGTGACTTTCCTGCACTGGCTTTTCCCAGAGCGCTGGAATTACAGGAATGTGCCATAATGCCTGGCTAAATCTTAGAAATTCAGAGAGGCTTATTTTTCATATCAGCATATAAAAATGATATTCCCAGTTTTGATAGGGAATAAATAGATTCAAATCTATACTGCAACTAATTTAAAAATATTTCCATCACCCCCAAATGAAAACTGTATTCATTAGCAATCACTCTTTTTTCTCCAAGGTCTCCAGCATTAGATGACAGTTAATTTATTTAACTGACCTGTTTTATGGATTTGTAGTGATGTATTTTACAATATAGAGAGAGAACTAAGGATTGCCAGAATCTAAGAAGAGCTACTATTGTAAAGAAGAAAGAGAGAAAAGCTGATTGGAAAAACTGAATTTATACAAGCAGGAAAAATAACAGTAAAATAAAACTCACATATAAACTATTATTTATATCCTGGGTTAAATTATTGCAATGATAAAATAAAGGGAGAGACTCCTAACAACAACAACAACAACAACAACAACAACAACGAACCAGGATCATAAAGATGTCTTTGAAACCAGTACAGATACAGCAGTAGAACTAATTCAATAATGGGGCTGGATAGAAATATGAGGAATTCTTACCAAAAAACCCATAATTATAGGAGTTCCAAATGAGATATGAATGAAAGAAGAGAAAAAAACAAGAGGCAAAGAAATCAAGAGGAGAACTTCTTTCAAGAAGAAGACAAAAGGTCCTCCGGTCAAGATGGTGATGGAGTAACAGTGCTGCAGAATGTCTCCTCATTGACCCACTCAAAAAGTAGAGAATTTAGTTAGAAAAAGTGTGTTCGGTGTAGCTAGGAAAGAGAGGAGCATCCCCAACAACTGAAATGAGGCCAAGGGGAGGTCAGAAATTCCGAAGGATCACTGAAAGCAGAGAAAAATAAAATATCCCTGCGGCCCAGGAAGCCGCCGCAGCCGGCTGCAAATGGCTGGTGCTGCAGGTAGCTGCAGACGGAGGAAAGCTCTCGGGGACCTGAACATCTGACGGATCTGGGAGAGGACGGAGCACCCAACAATGGACAGGAGGCTGTGGGCGGGTCAGAAATCCTGAAGTCACATCGGAAGGGGAGGAAAAAGCAGCTGACCTGGCATGGTCCTGAGCTGCCGACATCCACATATCACAGATGGAGGAAGGTCTGGAGTCAGAACCTCAGCCTGAGAGACAGCCAGAGATAGAAGAACCCATGGGGAAACGTGGTAACAAATCTACTACAAAAAGACCTGAAACCCCAGAAGATGACACCAAGAATACTGAAATTGCAGAATCCAAAGATGAAAATGGCAAAAATGATGGTAACTTCTGGGTCTAGATGTTCACTGAATTAAAGCAGGAATTAAAGCAGGAAATAAAACAGACAGCGCAAGAGCTACACCAACACATAGCTAAGCAAAAAGCAAGCCTTGAAAAGCAAACAGAGGAGACTATAGAAGAAATATACCAGAAGATAATGAAGACAATACAAGAAATTAGAGAAGAACACAACAGAGATATGCACAAATTGAACGCTGGTATTCAGGAAGTGAAAAACACACAGGAAATAATAAGCAACCACTTTGAACATCTTTAGAATAGAATGTCAGACATAGAAGATAAAGTGACTGAACTGCAACATACAGGCCATAAAGAACACAAAGTAAATAAGAAAGAAAGCAAATCATTACAAGAGCTGATAAATGATTCAAGGAGAAATAACCTCAGAATTATGGGAGTCCAGGAGAAGACTGAGGACAAAACAAAAGGCTTAAAGGACATGTTTAATGAAATTATGGAAGAAAATTTCCCAAATCTAAGAAAAGAAATGAACATGGAACAATTGCAGGCATACAGAACACCAAACAACTTTGATCAGAAGAGATCCTCATCATGACACATCACAATTAAAATTCTAGAAACCCAACACAAAGAGAAAATACTAAAATCGGTAAGAGAAAAACAGAAGGTGACCTGCAAAGATAAGCCCATCAGGATAATGGCAGAATTCTCAATCCAGACTCTGAAAGCCAGGAGACCATGGAGCAATGTCATCCAAGCACTAAAAGAACATAAATGCCAACCAAGACTGCTATATCCAGCAAAATTATCCTTTAATTTAAAGGGAGAACTTAAAACTTTCCATGATATAGACAGCTTAAAGGAATTTGCAGCCACTGAGCCAGTATTGCAGAGAATACTTAAAGGAACCTTAGAAAGTGAAAGGGAGGCCAGCGACACCAATGACCCCAGAGGAAAAGCGACAACAGCTACAGGAGAATGAACTGAGAAAAAAGTATGTTAGTAATCAGTGAAATATGAGTAAATAAGTTATGAAAGTTAAAAAATTCTGAAAAAACTAAATTTGCTTTCCTATCTGTTTAAGTATATTTATGTGGTATAAATTTAAGTTCATTTACTGTAGCAATGCGATATAGTTTTAACTTTGTTTTATTGTAGCAATTCACTTATTAGGTCACTGATGAAAATTTATCCTAAGAAAACTGATTGACGTAAAGGTAACCCTGTGAATGTACAAGTATGTCCTTCCAGTACTCAGCTAAAGCATTTGAAATTTAACGATTTTTTTCTTCTTTCCCAAATTTACTAGTCTTTTGAACTACATGCTTGTAGTTATTTTCTAATGTGAACTGGCGGGTAAGGCCAGGTTTACAAATAGCAACAAAGATGTAGCAAAATATAGAAAAAAACTTTTGGTAAATATCCCAATAAAGGGATTGGTTGGATTCAGAGAAGAGGCATCAAGATTTAACTGCTATGACCTATTTGAGGAATAGAAAGCTGAGTTAGAGTGGTGACTTAAGTGAAATGATTTAGGTGTGGAAGATTAATACGTTAAATACTGTATAGTTTCTCTGACCTGGAAAACCCAGAACACAGACATTCTACAGAACCACATGAAGAGATAGCCGGAGTTGGGGGAAGAGACAGGGAGGGTGTGGGAGGGTCAAAAACGGGAAGGGATTGTAAAGTTGATAGGATGCATATGTGCACAAAATACCCAAATTCATTATAAATACTGTTTTACATATGTATATTAATAAAAATAGTGGGAAAAAAGAAATCAAGAAAACTGATGAATATATGAACAAAAATGAATACAGGGCAAAGAAAACAGAGAAAAAATTTCCTAAACTTGAAAGACCTGAGTGTGTGATTGAAAAAGTATACAGATACATTACATTATGATGGCTGCAAAGAAACTTCTTTCCAAGGCTCTTAATTAGGAAAATGAGATCCTTAAACATTCTGAGAGGGGGAGAAAATGAATTATATGCACAGGATTAGGAAACAGAGTAACAATGAATTTATCCACAGCAACTTAGGGAGCCTAAAGAAAATAGAATAATACCTTGAAAAACCAAATAAAAAAGAATTTTCAAAGTAAAATTCTATACCTTGCTAAACTATTACTAATGCACGAGCTTAGCATAGAGTTCGTTTCAGACATGCAAGATCTCAAAAGACTAACTTTCCAGAGTCCTTTTCTCAAAAAGTACTGGAAGATGTGCTCACCTCCAGTAGGAAATAACCAAGAGGAATATATGAAAACTATAAAGCAGAAGAGTTAACATCAAAGACAAAAGCAATGTCCAAAGTGAAGGGGAAGGAAATCCCAGGATGACAGCTCTGTCCCAGGCAAAGCGAGCCGACTAGGCCAGGTCAGCAGGCTCGTGGGAAGGTCTATCCAGGTGGTGGCTCTCTACAGTATCTAATACGTTGGAGGCAACCAACATCGTGGAAAGATTGAGATTTATCTAGGAGTAAGTACATGGACAACTAAGCTAATAAACAGAAAAGAACATTTAATTTGAGGAAGAAAACAAAGAAAGTAATAAAATTTACATTTGTAAGCAGATTACAACATAAGAAGGTAAGCAGCATCTTAATCATAATGATGATGCAAATTACTAGGAAGACAGAAAGGACAGGTGTCAATGTGGAGGTAGGTGGGGGATAAGTGGAACCTATCTCCTCTGCTTTCAAACTGAGAACAAAACCCCAAGAACTAGCAACAGAAGCTTTTGTTCAGAGAGTTGGAGAGAAAAAAATGAAATAGCAAAAACATATTTTAAAAAAAGGAAATTGCCTTGGATTGGGAGGAAGGGACAGTGGGGACAGGATAGGTTGATGGTTTTAATGATACCCTCTTGAAGAACTATTTGGCTCTAAAGTATACCTATGATATGAGTACAAACTAAAAAAAAAATAAAGAGATGTCAAGAAGAGTATATTTAGTGTCACAGAAATCTGTATGACATGACACAAAGGAGCATTTACATTACGACTATAATCTCCCAATGACTAATTCATATTTGGAAAGACTCTCTCTGGAGTTTTCTTAGGCATTAATAATTGTTAACGAGGAAGTGGGATTAATAATAACTCATTACTTTTCCAAACTCCTTACACTGTAAAGTTCTTACATAATCTTGATAACCAGAACATGAATTCACAAAGCAGAACTTCTTTGGAAAGTGGCCAGAACGATGAGATGAGCATGCCCAAAATGAGGGAACAGGTATTTTGAGGGGTAAGGACAATGCGTCTTTTAATGTAATCAGTTTTTAAAATGGAAATATTTACTGTGTATTTTCCCCATCTCTTATGGTAGTTTTAGGGCAGGAAAGATTCTTCTCAGCCTCCTTGGCAGCTGGAGGTGGTCATGGGATACATTTCACACCACGACTGTTCAGAGGCACTGCTCAGGGCACGACTGGGCAAACACCCAGCTTCATCCTCAGTAAGCGAACAGAGCTTTGCAATGAAGTACTCTCCTCTTTCTTGTCCTTTGTTCTGTCTGGTCTCTCTTACAGGAATCTCTGGAGTGAGAATATGTCTGAAGCAATGGCAGCTTCTTATGTCCATGGGGCAACAGAGAAGAGAAGCAAAAAACAAGAAGTGAAGGATGGTAGAGTAGAAATACACCAAGGCCCTGGAGCTTGGAGGATGTCACTGGGAAGCTGTCCTTGCTCTATACTGCATACCTCAGAATTTTATATACAAATTTTTTTGAGACACCATCTCACTCTATGGTTCAGGTTTGACCTAAACTCACTATGTAGCCCAAGATGGCCTCAAACTCACTGCAATCCTCTTGCCTCAGCCTCCCAAGTGCTGGGATTACAAGCATGTGCCACCGTGCCTGGCTTATGTGCTTCTGGGGAGGTGAACTCAAGGCCTTGCGCTTGCTAGGCAAGTGTTCTAACTGCTGTGCTATTCCTCCAGCCTAAATATCTTTTAATTTAAGATGACATTTCTCTAACTTTTTTAGTGCAATGACATTCATGTGACATGATAATATTTGCCCTGTGAGGAACACAGAGACTTAGGGACCTAGGCTGAACTAGCCGGGAGGGTAGAGGCTCCAGGATTGTTCACTACTCTGGTGCAAAGTGAGGACTTGCATAAAATATCTTACACATTCTACATAACACACGGACATCATAAATACTGGTCAAAGCCTAAATCCCATCATCTGACTCTACTGACTGGATTACTTGCTGCTTAGTTCATGTTCTTCTTCTTCTAGTAATAGGACTCCTTTCTGACCGCTATGGTCACAACTCATGAGATCAAAACAGGATTTTTTCAAATGATGTATTGGAGAGTATATTTGTAGTGGTTGAATAATCATAGATTTTAGAAGGAAGTAGTTTAATTAACATAGAGATGTTCATTTTATATGTGAAATTATTATTTTTATATGGTTTTAGGCTGGGGTATGCAGTGCCCTTGGCAAGAGCTGATTTTTCTATGTTCCCGGTCACTATGTTTCTAAGTAAGCCTCTTACATTAACTTTACAAGTTCATACCTTACAAGGTTGATGGGTGTATTAAATTAAATTATACGTGTAAATTTCACCAGACTACATGGTATAGACTAGGCATCTGATATGTGAGTTTTAGGACTATTATAAACTGAAATATAAACACTGTGCACTGACGAATAGTAGCCATAGCTCACCATTTAAAATTTATTTTCCGTATTGATACAGTGAAAGACTTTATACATAGTAGATAAATGCCATAAAAATAAGAAGCTCACATCATCCCCTAGAGTCATGTGATTTGTGATTATTTCAATCCAAGTCCAGGTCTCAGGTGACTGACCTTCCTGTATTGGCAAAGGAAGTGCTATGCTCGAGTTACAAGTGAGAGCTGTGCGCTCTTCAACAAAAATATCCAATTCCCTAGCTCTTCACAGTTCACACTGAGAAGGCTTTCTGTAGAGTCTCTTGTTTGTTAAGAATTGCTTCAATGTCACTGAGGCATGGAAATGAATTTTAAATTTGTCTTAATTACAGGATGATACATGAGATGAATGACAATCAAGAGTGAATTGAACTTGATTCCATCTCACAGTGCCTGGCTGATGAGCTCAACACATCTGTTTGTACTTGAAAAGTCAGTCATATTAATTATTGTTTCAAGCATAAATAGGAGCAAGTGATCAACGCACATCTTCCTGGCATTAAACTTTTAATACAATGACATTTTCATTATTCACTAGAGATCTTCTTAGTTCAAACAAGCATTAGCACATCAAATATTGCGTTTAGATAATGAAGAAATTCTTCTGAGCACTTATGCCAAAGACAACACCATAAGGGCTGTGCAGTGTTTGCCCTTTGGCACATTTCCTTTTTATAGAGGCATCACGGCCAACTCCACGTGTCTTGTCTCACTCTGCTCTTCTAACTCACTTTGCAAAGAATTTTCATTGAACTGGATACCACCTCCTTTCTATTGTATTTTAAACTACAAATCCCACAGTTTTTCAAGAACAATGATTTTCCATCTTTCCCATTCTCTCTAGCATATTAAATACTGTACTGTGACTATAAGGCTCCTCCCAAATTTCTGGAGATATAAAATTAAAGTATTTGAGGGTACATTAATAGGTGTGTCAAGGATCACAGCTTGAGACAATGATATGATGTGATGTCCATTTGCACAGTGTAGACACGCTTACTGGGCTGCTAGGGCAGGCCTGGTGAAAGTCTATTTGCTGTGGGTTCAGAAAGGACCTGAAGCCAAAATGAACTGATTCACACCTTAGCTATCAGAGAACAAGCTTAGCTCACTATGGTAGTTAATTCCAAAGATGTATGTTTGATTCCTTGGGTAAGGAACACACAAGGGGGCAAGGGTGGGAAAATACATTTGAGTATGCAAAAGGGCTTTAAGCTGAGATACAAAAAGCTACTAGTAAACATCTGTAAAAGATTGAGCTGAAGCAGTGTTGTACTTGAGCCCTCAACGGATAAGGATGCTCTCCCCATGTCCCACAGAGCTGTCTTGGTGGCCGACAGCAATGTCAGCTGATAGATGAGGAGCTGTGGCAACTCCCAATAGGACTGGACTTGGATGTGAGCACCCAGGAGACCCTGGGGAACCACATGTGCATACTTGATATGAAAGTTTGGTCTTGGACTGTAACTTCACCTGTTTTCACATGCAGGTCAGGGACTGACTGTAAAAACTCTGGTTAGGTAGAAAGCTGAGGAGGCACAAAGTTTAAAAAGCAATATAACTTAGGGTAGTCACTATTGTCTTATTGACGCTGTCCTCCAGTTCTTCCCTCATGTGGATCTTGCCTAGGCAGCATGGTGGTGTTGGGAACAACTCAGCTGCTTTGGGATTTACTCTCTCATGATTAAGATGTTAGTTAAAACTAATGCACAAAGAACTCTTTGTGGAAACAGCCTTCTAACTCATTCATACCTGATTAGACCCATACTTGTTCTCAACAAATCCATTACTGGTGATTCTAAGGAGTCAGGAACTGCAGGTCTTAGCTCTAGTTCTGCAATTAAGTTATGCTGCAACCTTAGAATCTTCACTAGCAGCTCTGGGGCCTTAGTTTGCAGAGAAAGCCCGAGAGGCAAGCAAAATACTTTCTAATTTTACTAACACGTTCAATCTCCCTAGAACTATATGAAGGGTTAAAGAAAGACATAAATCTATTAAAAAGGTAGAGGATGGGGAGAGGCTAACAGAAACAAATTGTAAAGCCTCAAAGGCACGTTGGCAGGTAGTAGCCTACTGGGCAAACTCAAGAGAGTGAAATCTAAGGTTCCTACTGGAAACAGCAAAGAAATTCATAGCCAGGCCAACCACCTGCCCATTATGGCAGGGATGGAAGTTTTTTTTTTTTCCCTCTTTTCCTGAGGAGGATATGGACTATGATCTGTAGACTCAGGGACACCAGAAGTGGATGAGGAAAAAGAGTGAAAAGAAGAGAATGTGTCTGCCTCAGATGCCAAGATCCCAGTTCTCTTCCCTGCTGTAAGTCCCAGGAGATGGAGAGCCAGGCCTTTCCCCTCTAGGAAATACAAATCATCTTCTTTAGGAAATTCAACCAGCACAACTGCAAAGATTGACAGACACTAGTATCGGTTCCACCATCATCAGTGGTTTCACTAGTCAGGTCATTTTTTAGTGAAATTTGGCCAATAAGCCAAAATCTGAAAGGAAAAAAAAGAAAAAAAAAAAAAGAAAAGAAACCCCAGCACTGCTCCAATATGAAAGATAGAGTAAAACAAAGAGAAAAAGGCAATCTGAAAATTGCGACCAAAAAAGGGAAAAGAGGTGAAAATCAGGGCAAAACCAAAGCCATAATCTTAATATCCTCAGGGAGCAAAGAGAGAAGAAATTACAGCTATAAGGTAAGGGGAGCTGGCCCAACAATGGAACCTCGGGGCAAACGAGAAAGAATTCTTAGGAAGATCATAAGGGGAGTTAAAAGCTCAGTAGAAAGATTCAGAGATAAAGCTGAGACATCCTCTCAGAAATAAAATGCAGAGAAGGAAATGAAGAGAGAAGAATATATTAAGTTGGAGGACAAATTCAGAAGATCTTATATACATAAAAACAACTGCAGGAGAAGAAAACACAGAAGAGAAAAAAACAGTTAAAAGGATTTTCCTCACTTAAAACATTAATTTGCAGATTACCAAGAGTATCTGAGTGCTCAACACATCGGATGAAAACAAACCTATGCCTGTCATTATGAAACACTCAAAGTACTGGTGGCGAACCACAGAGATTGCAAATTTCTGGAAAGAAGATATGGGTCATATACAAGAAATTGGAAATCTGAACAATGCTAGATTTCAAGTAACTGGAAACTAAAAAATAATGGAGCAAAGCCTTCACAATTTCGGAGCAAACCACAACAAAAAAGATTTACAACCTAGGATTCTATGCCAACTGTTCTACCAATCAAGTGTGAGGGTTGCAATATAAACTTAGACATAAATGTTCACTAAGACTTTACCTCTTATGTGTCCTCTTCATACTGGTGGATACTAGAGATACTAGAAGATGTGCTCCACCAAAATGAGAAAGTAAGCTAAGAAAGAAGAAGGTATACCATGTGGCAAATGGTGGAATCAGTGGGACACCAAGTGACTAGGATCCTCACTACTACGGGGAAGGAAGACCCTAAGTAAAAGAAATGCATCAGGCCCTAGAAACAATGAATCCAGATTGGAGTTTTAGGGAAAACTTCTGCAAGACAATGAAATGAATACAATTTACAGACTTGTAATTGTTTTGGTGGCAATCAAGGCAACTGGTGGAGAGCTTGGGTTCCATTAACAAAAAATACATCACAAGCTAAGAGGCATACGAAAGAAGGCAATTATCTATCATAGAAGAAAAAAATTAATACACAAAGAAAAAAAACCCAATAGGTTTTCTGAACCCTTGGAGTCAATGAGTGGAGATCAAAAATGTCCAGAAAAGAACTGCACCTGTACTGACCACATATGAATTTTTCCTGTTATTATTTTCTAAATAACACAGTATAATAACTATTTACACAGCTGTGACCTTGTATTAGGTATTATAAGCAGTCCAGAGAACATCTGAGCATACAAAGGATGTGTGTAGGCTATAGGCATATACCACACCATTTTGAATGAAGGACTTGACCAATCATAGATTTCAGTATTTGCAGATGGTCCTGGAACTCCAAAATCCCCATGAATACTGAAGGATATTTACACAACCACAATAGAATACTCACTATTAATATAAGTACAATGATGATGTAACTATACCAGGAGGCAGGAAGGATGGGGGCAACGGAGGCAGGAGGAGTGCATGTACCCATATGAGGATGGTGTGGGGTGAAGAAAGGACATGAATCTTAATCTTCAAGAGGGAGAAGTTATTAGCTAGTGTTTAAGCCGGATATATGAAGGCATAGAAATATAAAGATTGCTATTTGGAGATATGGAATTAACTGTAAAGAAATTAGCCAAAGCATCAGAAATGGTTAGATCTGGGGACAGTAAAGTGTGTGAGAAGTGGGCAAGGACCTACTCTAACAATTTTTATACAGCTCTCTTACTAAACTCTATGCATATAATTTTGATACAAAAAGAAGCAAACCAAAGAGCTAATGATACAATGTCAAATGTTCCTTCCATTTCCAAAGCTTCTTTTAGGAACAGTTTTGCTGCTGACATTAGAAAAACACCATAGAGTGGTCAGGTAAAGGCAAAGGCAAAGGCAAAGGTGTAAACACCTGATCCACTTCCCAAACAAGCTTTGACTTCACCTTGGAAGGGCACCCTCTCTCATAGCAACTCAATGATGACAAAGAAAACCACCAATAATGGAGGCTGAAATTATTAGGGCACCAACCCAGATGCATCACACACAAATAAAAGACAAAATACCTTCCCCAAGTCACATGCTTAAAGACTCAGAAGCAGTCTTCTGCTATGATAAGAAACAAAAGAAAAAACAGAGAACTGCTACCAATATTTTTCTCCAAGTAGACATCAGGATAACATTTTCATTTCAGCCAAATCCTTCAGTGAATAAACAAGTCTGGCTGTTTCATACTTTTTCAGTGACCTTCCAAACATTAACTTTTAATAACGTTGGCAGGAAAAACAATGTGCTTCTTTATATTATTATACAATTCATCTTTATTACTTGATCCTGAAAAGCAGGCTATTAAATATTACATTTTGGATTAATATGGTTCTGAATTGAGAGTTTATCACTGTCTCTTAATTCCCTCAGGACAGTGACCTAATTCTCCTCACACTCGTAACTGTCATGAACTACAAGCAAGAGGCTGGCTGTGGAGGATGTGCTGGGTCTGCCCTCCAGAGGGTGGGTCAGATTGGCTCTTTGAAGTTAATGGAACTCAGGAGCAGGTCTACATAAGCGACTTCCACTGAAAAATCCTTTCTCCCAAAGATCAACAAGTTATCAAATGATCAGAGGTGGAGCTCACTGCTGGGGGGATGGATAATTCCACAGATAACAGAAGTATTAAACAGAGAATGTCAGGACCAACTTTCTTCTTGCCTTGGAAGAAACCGTGTTTGTTACTCTTCCTGTATATTTGATGTATATCAGAGAAACAAAATTAAATTCAGGTTTCTGGCAGAGCCTGCATGAAGACCTCTGGATAGAGGTGAAGTGGTCAAGCTGCTAACGAGCCTGAATTAGCGTCATGTGCCCTGGATCTCAGGCCCAGGCCATCACCACTGCTTTGCATGTAACACAAGAACTAGACTGGAGGTAATGGCTCAGAAGGCGAGTGGACTGCAATGAGTGGGTCAAAAGGGAGCACCTCAAAGAGAGGGCAAGCTGACACCAGCTGGGTTGTCTGGACAGCTCATGTGAAGGGTAAGGCTCTCTGAGAGATCATGGAACTAGGGGATATCAGGGTAAGAAGCCAGCATGCATCAAATCATCTTCACCAAAGGGTACAACCAGCTGTCACGGTCACATGGACAAACCAAACAGACAGGGACAAATGGTCAGGATGATGAGGGGGACTTCCAGGTCAAAAAGGACCAGACTGACCCTAACTACTACAGGATGGTCACTGACGCCCCAGAGATTTTAGAATGTCTCTGCTTGGCTACAGAATCAAGGATCTCTGTAGATACAAGAAGAATAAGAACAGCTGCTGAGCTGAAATGTGGTTTGATTTTGAGTCAGAGGGGCTGAGGAGGGACGTAGCTTTGGGGCAGCTAGAGCATTTCCCAAAGGTACACTTCTGCATATTGTCTGCAGATCTGAGGTAGGAGAAAGGAGCTGAGGTCACGTTCTTGATATAGTCTGAAAATACACTCTGCTGTGGCTTATATTTCAGGCAATATGTGTTATCTATTATTTCCTTGAAAGAGCCCAGCTGTGTCTCAGCTGAACTACAAGGCAACGGCACTGTTTTACTCCTCAGGAAGATTACCTCTAGGAGTCTTTTTTCTCACACTCTAGTATGCACAAAAATCTCTTGAGAAGTTTACCCCATTTCTAGAGGTAGGTACCTACACGTAGGAACTAATCACTGAGGGGCATTCTCCAGTGCATCCATGGAGGACAGCAGAGGATTGGGAGGCTCCACAGATCCATCCCTGCCTGCAACCCCCTGTCCCAGGGTGGAGCACATGCACTTGAAGTGAAAGGAAATACAGACAGAGTTTTTGGTGCCAGATCTAAGAGACAGAGAATGGATAAAATCAGTTATTTTTGATAAGTTAAGATACTCAAAGACTGGCCAACAGTTTCTCACTTTTTTTGCACTATCACTAATCTATTAAAAAACCTTACTAATATACAAAAAGCATTTAGAAATAATACCACGCACCAACTCATTTAAAAAGTATTCTTTGAACTAATGTTGAATCCTAAATTATTCTTCATAAAATGTCAGCTATCTGAAGAACTCATTTTCATTTCTTGCCCATGTTAATCACTTCTAAAGCAGTTCTACAGTTTTAAGAGATAGAATAAGAAAAAGGAAAAAGCAGACAATCTGGTAGAATCCAGGTACAGACTACAGTGAAGTAAAACACACATTTTCCCTGGCTAGGAAGAGGAAGCTACACCGACAGTCATATTGTGCAGCTTCTCTCGGGTCCTGCTGTGCTTGGCACATGCCCCAGGAACCCTTGGAGAAGAGCCATGACGCTGCCCTTAGGTTCTCCACCAATCCCAGCATGTCTACAACAGTCCTAATTCCGAACAGGAGAGTGGGAAGCCAGCATCTAAGAAAGGTTTTGCTTCAGGATCTCAGGGAATGTCACTCCCTTCTAAACATGTCATTATTTGCTTGAAATCATGCAATAATTTCTTAACACCAGGGAAAAATCCTGACTAAATCTATAAACGTGACACCGTATACTCCCGCGTCTGTGTGTGTTTGCTCTAGACTGAATTACACTGAATTGAGGAGATGGGTGGGTGGTGGCTCAGAAACCAGGTATTGGCAATATAGGACTTACTAGGCCATAAGTGATGGGCTCTTCTTTTGCATCACATCCGCTGCCTTGGGACTTTCCTGGGTTACTCAGCCTCACAGACCTCTGAGGAATTCTCAAATTAAGAAATCTTATCTACTATGTGCCTGAATGAGCGAAATATTTCTGTACATATTTATAGCCAGCACCTACTCTAGTGTAGTCCCAGGTAAAGTGTTACTGACTGCCAGACTTGTTGGTAAATACTACAGTCTCTGGCTGCACTGGTCATTTAAAAAATTATAGCTACTTTGTACAAACTACTATTACACTGGTATGTTAATAAATTGGTTCTATGATTTCTTTTATAAGAATATAAGTTGATTCCTGTTCTTGCATGTACTCTCTTCTGTGAAGTTTCTTTTTTTTTAAACATCTTGCATCTATCTGTTTTGTGCCTTGTGTATGTGACTGTTTTTCATACCCTGTTTCTACCTATTTTGCAACGCTCGAGCTCAGAGTGGCCATCTGTCTTCTATGTGCTCCTCTGTTTGGTTCCACCAGACCAGACACCACAGGCGATGAATGAGAAGGTGGGGGAGGAAGACGGATGTCCCTGGCCTTCTTCTCCCTCATTCTTTGGTTTTTCCTTCTTCATTGGTGTCTCCAGAGGCAGCTGTGTTCCCACCACTATTCCAACTCTTTACAGGGCATCCTCTTCCACTGTTCCTGCTCTTAAGGTGGCAGCAGCTCCCACTCAGGTGGGCCATCCCTGCTTCTCCATTCTCAGTTCTGGCCTCTTGGCAGGGAAATGTGGGGCTGCTTCCTGTGAATATTTACTTAGGTTTCTTAACTTCCCCTCCAATCTCTCAGGCTCTGTGTACTTTGTAACTAAATCCCTTTGAAATTCCAAGGGTGCTTTTTGTGTCTTTGATTGGACTCTGACTGATAACATGCCATCTAATGGCTTTTTGCCCAAAACAATCTCACCTTGCCCCTTTTAGGGGTGGGTGTGGGGAGACTGTAAGGTGTCTGGGCCTTAGTGTACTTGGTTATTTTAAGAAATACTGTGATGGTGCTTACTGTGTGCCAGGAAGTGTTATAAATGTTTTTCAACTTAATTAATCCATTAATCTTCAGTGTAACCCTATTTAGGCAGGAGTAACTGTCTGATTTTAGATGACGCTAGCCATCTAAATTCCTGTGGCAGTGTGAGGAATAACATCCCAAATGATAATTATGATGAAAGAACAAGAGAAACCCATGAGGCGCTCAGGAGGTCTGTCTGATTTTTATGATAAACACTAGAGAAACACTTGAGACTCTGGGAGTAAGTAGGTCTTTCATAAGGCAAGAGAAACCAGATGAAGAAGTATAAAAACAGAGTCTGAAAAGGTAGATTTAATATGCAGTCAACAGGTTGTGCCTGTGAGGGCTAGGCAGCCTGGACTGGGTCTAGGTACAGCAGGTGGCTGCCATGTCCACTGGAGATGCTGCATGTGGGCTCACCCTCATAAGGTGAGAGAAATGGAGTCCCTAGGAAATCCCTGAAGCCACCATTAATTCCAATGGTAAGCAGGAAAGGTTCCCGGGAACCTTGCTATGTCAATAAAAGATACAAGATTTTCTACACCAAGCAGAAAACTTTCTGACAAAAATTTCTTTTCAATGATTACTAATTTGAAGTGGGCCTAGAGGAATGGCATAGGGACTGGAGGAATAGTACAGTGGTTAAAGCGCTTGCCTAGCAAGTGAAAGGCCCTGGGTTTGATTCCCCAGCACCACATAAGCTGGAGGTGGTGCATGCTTGTAAGCCCAGCAGTTCAGAGTCTGAGGCAGGAGGATTACCATGAGTCCAAGGCCAGCCTGGGCTCCATAATGAGTTCAGGACGAGCCTGGGCTACACAGAGATTCTGTCTCAAACAAACAAACATAAAACAGAAGAAAAAAGAAAAAATCAACCAACCAAACAACAACAAAACCCAGAGTAATGGGAAGCCCACCTGGAGAGCTGGAAATAAAAACTTAAGGAAAGAGCTATCTTGGGTTGCTTGCAAATTTAAATTAGTGTGCCATATTTTTAAAAATGTTTGTACATCTTATCTCCAATGTGTTTGAAAATGAAAATTCTCACTCAAAATCACAGGGAGAAATAAAAGGCAAAACAGATGAGGAAGCATAGAACTTATGTAGATTGGACTGAATATCCACTAAGTGTCATTAAATCTCATCCTGCCTGAGATATGACACCCCAAATGAGGGCCACTGTTGATTAACAGGCCCATGCTCTGTCCTCTCCATCAGGGTGGTGGGTGGATCCTGTGGTTCTGGTCTTTAGCCATGTGGCTTTTACAGGTACGTACTGTTGCTAGGCATCAGTTTCTTCCTGTGTAAACTAGATATAAGACATGGAATTACCTTACAGAGCTTCTATGAAAATTAAATGATTTAAAGTGATTCACCCAGATTCAGGTCTAATAATTAGCTATTATTGCAATTGTTAATAATATTAGTTGCTAATGATGACTAGCACTGAGACAGAAAAGTTGCCAGAGCAATGAGGTATTTGATAAGAAAATAAATCAATGACTTCTAGAATGAACCCGTTAGGGAGACATTAACATGAACTCATTTTGCCTTCTAGAAACGCAATAGTTATTACACAGTGAAATAAGACAGTTCAAACACAGGGTCAGAATTCATTCTGGGAAAAACTTAACCACCCAGGCCTCTGTGCACAGACCAAAAGTAACTGTAGGCCACAATGCAGGGGTACAGTAAAAAGAACAGGAAGTTTGGGCCCTAGAGACCAATGATCTAACTGAAATATTTTTTTTCTCCAAAATCATTCATTTTATTGGCATGCATTTGGAGACACAATGATTACATTCAGCTTGGGGAACTGTTGTATAAACATGAAGTCTAACTAGCATACATAGATGTGTCACCTAAGTTCCCTGCATTTCCATTTCCTGATCTTTTAGACAAATCTAAAGAAATGCCTGTAAGCTACTTGTATGTCTTTAAATTTGAGTGGTAAGCCATTAATGGGGAAGGGCTTGTGAATAGAGGTAACAGCTCACCTCCCTCCTCAGTTCCTGCAACTCCAAGGGCAAGATGAAAGGAGCAAGGAATCTCTCCTGCAGCACTGGGTCAGCCTCTGCGATCTGTAACAGAATGCTGGACTCACTCATTTGGGAGCCTTCACCAGTGGTCCTCTATCTGCAAATGGCCAGTAGACTTTTTTCTGACATAGCTGTTCTTGCCACAAAACTTCATGTCTCCATGGTGAGTCAACCATTCGAAATAGCCACTGGTGAAACATTAGGCTCACTAGAGTGCTGACATATCTCTATCTTTGGTGGGGAAAGTAGAGATATACTGGGAGAACGTTGGGCTCTGCATCCTCCTGCACAATCAGAGCTTCAGCTTCACTGCCAACTACGCAGGAAATTGTGAAAAAATGAATATACATGGGTGCAATTTATTTCTACGACATGAAACTCACTTGCTCGTAGTTCTCAGATGAAACACATTGGCCTCTGTATTTCTTGTGTTCTATCCAAAAGAACTGACTGCTTATAAGAAGGAAAAATTCAACTTATGTCCAGGATCTTCCTGGAAAGTATGTGCCCAGGAGAGTGCCAATTCATTCCCAACAGCCACCATGCTCCAACCAGGCTGTATAATGGAACTTGAAGATATGTACGCTTACAAAGCAGGCTAACTAGGCACTTTTAAGAGGACAAATTATTTTTCTTTGCTTTCTTCTCAATTTTTGGAGCATACTTAAAAAGAATGGATTCTGAAAGGCATTGAAATTTTTGAATTTGTAAACAATAATTCTTTGAAAAGAAAGAATTCTGAGACAGTAGCTTTCCACGGAGATATATAATTTGGGTGTGGGAACATTTAGGTGCTAATCAATTGTTGTGGTTAGGATCTGGAGTGTCCCCAAAAAGTCTCATGTATTTTAATGGAACCATGTAATGTTGGTGGATTGGGGTCTGGTCTGGAGGGGTGAACTGCAGTTAAGTTAGGATTAACAGTGTGTAGTGGCCACACCTGACTGCAGGAGGGACTGGTTACTGGGGGAAGACCTGAAAGGATACATAAGCTGCACCTGCCTTCCTGGAGGACGGGGACTAGTCTCAACTAGCCTCAGCTTGTCTTCCTGTTTGTCCGGGGAAGCTGCCTCCACCTCTCTCTCTGCCATGTACTTCGATTGTTGCTGGCCACCCCCAAATGGACTGTGACCTTCGAGACTGTGAGTTAAAATAAGCCTTTCCTTTCCTAAGTTTGTGGGTGTCAGGTATTGAGTACAGCAACGAAAAAGTAACTAAGACATCAATAAATACCTTGCATAGTTAAGGAACCATAAGAGACTGGCAGAAAGACAATGGGTAGGTGACATGTTTAGCACGTTATTTTGGCACAGATATGTACAGAAAAGTGTAAAAATGACCAAAAAATTCAACAAAGAATGTGATGAACAGAAACACGATTCATCAAGAAAACAATCACACAGGCAAATTAGAACATCAACATTCAACACATTTCCTTTCTCTGTTTTCTTGAGGTATTTTCTTCTCAGGCCGTCTGTGTTTTAAAACTTTAAAACTTTAGGTTTTAAAACTTAGTAAGTCAGATGAGACTTGGACTAGTGTCTACTAGTGTCGCCTCATGAAAGGCGAGTAGGATATTAAAAGAAAAAAAATGATAGAAAAATATATGACAATTTTTTTATGGTTTTCTGGTGAGGCTTCCTTGTTGAACATGTAGGGTTGGGCATTATGGGTTGGGAAGAAGGAAGGAGGACTCCCAGGAATCCTTGAGCTGTTATTTCTCTTTGGGATTCTCTGGTACCTTTGCACTTTCCTTCTTGGCTTCTGATTTCCCCAAGACAGTTAATCTTGGTAAAGACCCAAGGTTTGCCTTTCAGCCTCCTGTGTGCACCAAGGCTAAAAGATGAAACACCTACAGGAACAGGCATGCGACAGCACAGAAGAACAAAGCACAGGACAGGGATCTGCATGGTCCAGGATTCTCCTCTCTAGATGATAAATGTCAGAAGGAAGTGGCCAAGTGGTATCAAAGCTACAAATGTTTCCAACAAATCTAGGTATTCCAGGGACCTTTTTTTTTTTTTTTTTTTAAGTCAACGTCTCGCTCTGTAGCCGAGGCTGGTCCTGAACTCACTATGGAGCCCAGGCTGGCTTTCGACTCACAGCAATCCTCCTGCCTCAGTCTCCCCAGTGCTGGGATTACAGACGTCCACCCTCATGCCCAGCTTATGTAGTGCCAGGGAATCGAACTTGTCTTAGCACTTTCAGCAAAACCACTTTTAAAAAAAGTTAGCTCATTTTAAGACCATTCTGGTTTCATGAAAATGCTTTTCTTTAGGGCAGAGCACCTGCCTGGCCGTGGCCCAGGCTGCAGCAGGGCTAGTGGGCTAGCTCAGGGGAGTGTCCAGGGGTAGCTTCTGAGGCCAGCCTTTGCAACATGGAGATACAATGTCAAAAAAGTTTTATTTAAACCAGTTCACTCTCCGATCTCGCCTTTGGTATCACATCTTCTCTAATTCTGATTTACTTGTGTTCCTCTTATAGAGACATATGATTACACTGGGCTTCCCTGGACAGGATCTTGTGTCATTTCCCAGGCTGGCCTTGAACTTCTGGCTGCCAATCATCCTTCTCCCTTAGCTTTCCAAGTAGCTGGGGTTTTAAGTACATGCTACTGGGCTTGGTTTTCAGCTCTCTCTCTCTCTCTCTCTCTCTCTCTCTCTCTCTTTCTCTCTCTGTCTCTCAAACTCTCTCTCTCTCTCTTTGTATACACACACACACACACACACATATACACATACATACTATATATATATATATGTTTTTCCCCCCTGGGGATTGAACTCTGGGCCTCCTGCATGCTAAGTGTATGCTCTACCCACTGAGCTATACCCCAAGCCCTAGGGTTCTTAATGATACCAGCAAAGTCTTCTTAGCCATATATGATGACACATTCACAGGTTCCAGGAATTAGGTTGGGAACAACTTTGGGGAGGTCACTATTCTATTTACTTAGTTGTTGTGATCACAGTACAAAACAGAATATGTAAATATTTTTACAACTCTGTGTATAATATTTACCAAGAAAGCTTGATCTGAAAAATCTATCCATAAGAAACCACTAAAATAAAAATGATGAGAGTTGTTTTTTTAATAGATTCAACTATATAATGTCTACATCACATAATTAACCACAAAGGAGGATTTTTTCCTCAAAGGTGCTTTTGCCACTGTAAAAATATCAAGCATGTCCTCTCTTTCCTACTTACGAGACAGGGGACAGGCCCATCCCGGATGCTAGAGACAAACAGTCTCATTCAGAAACACTGGCTTAGGTCTGAGGATGATGTGGGAACAATCTGATTGCCAACTCTCAGCGAAGAGTTACCTGTTTGAATAAAGTGTAGTTCTGCCGTGTGGATAATGTTCACTGACATACAAGGAAGAAGATGAAATAGTGGTCGCCAAGGAGGCAGCTTCAAACAGCGACGGAGTGCCGGGTACCAGGTCTGGCCTGTGTCGGGATCCCAGGGCTGGGGATGAAATCAACATACACTCGTGAATCTCACTAATACATGCTGCTTTAGTAAACACAGTAATTTAAACAGTCAAAAGTATTCATTTTATATATTAAGCTGCAAATGAAATTATGAATCAACTGTGCTCTTCTGGACTACAGTAGCAATGTAAAAGGGCTGTCTGCAAACAGGTTAAACCGAAAGGAAATTGCATTCATTTGCAAAATGGCTTATGGAAATGACATTAGGAATGTTCTCTCAAAAATCTAATAAAGTGATTTTCTACTTTAAAAAGATGGCATAAAATCCTGTAGGAGATTAAGGAGATAATTTGAAGAAGATTAAAAGGATGACAGGCAGATATTTATGAGCAGACAGTGAACCTGCTGTTTTCCCCTGTCGAGTGCATATGTTTGAGTCTCTCAGCTAAGAGCTACAAAGACTTTCCAAAGGCCAAAAGTTCAGCAAAGCAGCAGTCCACCATGCCTTCACCATGTCTGAGCCCAAAATCTAGGGCTCTTCTTGATGTCACATTTTAACAGCAAGATTGTGTTTTTAAAAGTGAGAAAACTCTTATGTCTTTTAAAAAATGTAGGAACCTATGAAAACAGTTATGAAAGAGGCCTCCCTTGTCAGGAAAGAGGATTGTTCAGATTCAGCCATAACCCACGCCCACCTCTCTGGGGTCTATGCAGATTCTTTTCTCATCTTTCTTCCAAACTGAACAAAAACAGATGATAATAAATACAACATAATCTTAAGATGTATGGCACTGAGCTAGCCTGTGAGGGTGAGGCTTTGAGGTGTGGGGTGAGGGATATGTGCGGTGGGGATGGGACCTAAGGCCTTTGCATTCTAGGCAGGCACCATGGCGACTAAGCTATAGGCCAGTTCCAGAATTGTGGACCTTAAGGAGTAAATACTACAGAGCAGACAGAGGCAGGAAAGAAAAATGTAATCAACTACAAAGAGGGACTGGGCTTTGCTCTAGGAGTCCAGACAATATATTAAAAATCTGTCTTTGATCCAGGTCAAAATCAAGAACTGTAGAGATGAAGACTAGAGACTGGAAGATAATCATAAAAAACCAAGAATAACTGAAGTGCGCAACATTCAAACATGAGAAAAGCTTTAATTTACCATGACATCTGGCTTGCAAGCTGCAATATACTCTAATTCCGACTTCTTACCATACGAATACAAAGACAAAAATGAAAATCCTTCAATAATATTGAGAGTGGGGTCTCAAAAATAATCTGATATCAAATTCCACTGAATTGTCACTAATTAGAAGGCAGACAGAGCCAGTCTTCAGAAAAACCAACACAGTTTTATGTCTTGGGGATGTCCAGCTCTATTTCATAACCAGGAAATGATCTGAGTGACAGAACATGGACAAATTCTATCTGTCCTCTGACAGACCCCCAGGTCACATGTTGTCAAAGCATGAGGTGATGATCCTCGACACACAAGAAGTGGTTTTTTGAAGTAAGAAACTATTTCATTATTCTCTTGTATCTTTTAGTATTTTTCCTGAAACCAGCATGGTAGGGAAAATTCTAAGATGACTCTCAGTGACCCTTGTCTGATCTTCCTTTGAGTATGGGTGGACCTGTGAAGATGATGAACTATTACCCCTGTGATGACTTTGTGTAACTTGACAAAGAGATTTTGAAAATGCAATCCAAGTCGTTTTGAGTTAACCAACTCTGAAGTTGGTTAAAGAGGAGATGATCCAGAAGATCTGACCTAATCACACGAAGCTCTTTAAAGCTAGGTTTAGAGGTCAGAGGAAGGAAGTCAGAGAGTGGAAACGTTGAGGGCATTGATGTACAAAGAACACTCTGCTTGTAGATGGAGGAGGCTGCACAGCAAGGAAGCAGATGGTCCCTAGGGGCTGAGCATGGACCTGATAGCATGGCTATCAGATAGCAAAGAAAAGCTGATCCTACGCCAACGATGGCAAGGAATTGGTTTCTGCCAACAACAACATGAATGATCCTGGAAGTGGCATTTCAGCTAAGATCCCAGGTCAGCTGACCTTGATTTCTGCCCTTGAGACCTTGAGTAGAGAACTGTGGTGAATTATAATCAGTATCCACCTACAGAACTGCCAACAAATACATGGATATCACTTTAAACACTTTAAGTTTTCTAAGTTTGTGATAATTTGTTACATGGCAATAGAAAAGGAAGACAATGTAGAATATAACGAGAATGCCAGAAAACAAACAGGTAAAGAAGCAGGGAGAAGTATGGTGATGACTTGGTGCATTCTGGAAGGGGAGGTCTCCAAGAAAACCCCAAATATGAAGACCATGCAATAAAGCTCATCTGACAACAGGATGTCACATTCTTACAGAATGTGCTCTGCAGGGTTTTCTTCAACTTTCAGAGACATTTTCAGATGTATTATCTCATAATTTGAGGCAACAGGCTGAACAATTCAGCTGAAAAGAGTGCAATACGTGCACTGCTTCCCAGGTTTGCAGGGTATGTGGGCTCCATGCAGTATGTTTATTCTTATCTCATTTTTTTCAGATTAACAACTGGCCCTTTTGCTTGAACTTTAAAGTTCACAGTGAGCACATTATTTGAACTAATGCAATTAGTAAAGTTGTTCACAGACTCACAAATCCTCACTGCGGCCCACCCCAGGACATGGAGAAGGAGTGTCAGAACCTGGTAGCAAAGTTAAGGGGCATGAAACAAACTTATACAACAAACTGCCCTGGAAGGTTGGGGCTCAGCCTTTACAAGCACTCATTTATCCAACCAGCCAATTTCTCAGTATATTCACAAAGAAGGTGCCATCACAGGCCCATTTAGCCCTGTGAACACACTGAGGCTACAACTGAGTAGGATTTATGTATGTTGAACTATCTTTGCATGCTGGCGATGAAACCAACTTGGTCACGGTGTATGACCTTTTCAATAATTTGTTGGATTCTACTTCCTAGTATGTTGTCAAGCATTTTTGCATCTATATTCGATAAGGAAAATGGCCTGTAGTTTTCTTTCTTTGTGGTGTCTTCATCTGGTTTTGGAAATCAACGTAATGTTAGGTCCCAGAAAAGTCTGGCAATATTCCTCTCTTTAAATTTCATGGAAAAGTTTGAGAAGACTGGTGCTAGCTCCTCTCTGAAGTTCTGATAAAATTCTGTAGTGAATCTATCAGGATTTTATTGGCATGGATTTCATTACTACTTCAATGTCATCCTTGGTTCTTGGTCTATTCAGGGTTTTTATGTCTTCTTGGTTTAATTTTGCTATCTCATATGTGTCTAAGAATTTATCAATTTCTTCTAGATTCTTGAATTTATTTCAATATAAGTTTGCAAAATAATTTTCTATAATCCTCTGGATTCACATTATTTCATGGCATGTTTATCCTTTTTTTGTTGTTGTTGTGTTTTTTGGTCCAGTGATCTGTCTATTTGGTACTGCTCCTCTCTCTGTCTAAGTTTCCTTCAAGTATTTATAGTACGATTGCATTGGGATCTTTTTGAACTTTCATTTCCAACAGTTTCTGTTTTCTAAAATTGAGTGTACCAACATTGGTGCATTTGTGTTTAAAATCGTGAGCTCTTTCTGTTGGACTGTTTCCTTTACCAGTATGTAGGACCCATCTTTGTCACTTCTCATCTATTTTGGTTTGAAATCTTCTGTGCCTGAGAATAATACAGCTCCTTCTGCTTGGTTTTAAGCTCTAGTAGGTTGTAGTATTACTTTGTATCATTTCACCTTTGGTCTGTGTTCTTCTTTTGTGGGTGAAGTGCATTTCTTGCAAACAACAAATGGCTGAATTTTGTTTTTGATTCACTATGTCAGTCTGTGTCTTTTAATTGGGGGCTTAAGACTGACAGCATTGGTAGTTACTATTGTTAAGATTAATACTAAGTCCTGTCATTGTCTTGATTATTTGGTGTTGGTTCTTTGTTTTTTCTTTTTTGCTACACTTCCCCTTTCAATGCATCCTTTCCACTGAATTCTCTGGTGCTGAACTTCTGTCTTTGTCTAAGATTTCCTCACATATTTCTGTAATGATTGTCTAGTGATTGTAGATTTCTTTAAAGTTTCTTTATCATGAAAGATTTTTATTTCTCATTTAATTTTCAAGGATAATTACACCAAATACAACAACCTGGATTGATAACTGATTTCTTTGAAGGCTTGAAAGATTTTTTTCCAAGTTCTCCTGACCTTTAAGGTTTGCCCTGAGAAATCTGCAGTTTTTCAGTTGGGAACATCTTGGTAGAATCTATTATTTTCTTATTGCTTTTAGTGTTCTCTTTGTATTAAGTTTCTGAAATTTTGATGTGATGTGGCAAGGTTCTTGTCTGGTCAAGGTTATTTGGTGTTGTATAGCCTCTTGTATCCACAAATTACATTTTTTTTCTTAGTTTGGGAAAATTTCTGCCAGTATTTCAGTGAATAAATTCTTTGTTTTTCCTTTGCTCTTTCTCTCACACCCGTAATTCTGAGGTTGCTTCTTCAGTCAATCAGGGGCTATTCTACCCAGCTACCTTGAAGACTTGTTGTTTTGAGGTTGTCCCTGAATACATCATTTATTTCTTTAACCTGATCTTCGAAGTCTGATACTGTCCCCACCATGTTCAAGCTAGCTTCCCTTGTTTTCAAATGAGTTTTTCATATTCTGAATTTCAGCTTGATTTTTTCTAGATTTTTTCACATTTTTACCAAAATGTTCTTTCATTTCTTGTATTGCCTTGTTTACCTCAGTCAGCTTTTTATTGTCTTCTATAAACTCAGTAAACCTTTTATCTATTAAGACCATTATCTGTTTAGTAGACTCCTTCCCAGGCATTGGTCAAGAGTGTTCTCAGTATCCCTAATGTGTGACCCATTGTGGCTTGTTTTACCCAAAACAATTCAGGCTCTTTTCAAAATGGCTCCTGACTACATCACTTACTAGTATAGCACTGCTGAGAACTGCTTCTCCTAAGTTGATATGTTGAACATCTGGGAGATTCTTTCAAGGGGAAACTTACAGTGTCTTTGTAGTTTGTACTGCCTGCCAGCTCACTTTTCCTCCAACTCTTTTGTTGGCATCATTAATTCTGGTTATTAGTTGGTTTATGGAAAGATGAGAAAGAAAGAAACCCACATAGCACCCAATGTTATAAATGCTGCAGATGGGATAGAAATAGCATTCTATTTTCTTTTTTTTCCTTTTTTTTTTTTTTTTGAGACAGGGTCTTGTTCTGTACCCCAGGCTGGTCATGAACTCAATGGTATAGGCCAGGCTGGCCTTGGACTCAGGACAATCTGCCTGCCTCAGCTTCCCGAATGCTGGGATTACATGCATGTGCCACCATGCCCAGCTTAGGGTCTTGCTCTGTGGTCCAGACTGGTCCTGAAGTCACTATGGAGCCAGGCTGGCCTTGAACTCATGTCAATCCTCCTGAGTCAGTCTCCCAAATGCTGGGATTACAGGCATGCGCCACCACACCCAGTTCATGTGTTTCTGGGGAACAGAACTCAGTTACCTAGTGCTTGCTAGGCAAGCACTTTAATCTCTGAGCCATTCCTCCAGCCCCAAGCCCAGCTTTTTTGCAGCGCTTGGAAATTGAACTCACGGTCTTACACTTGTTGTTTTAACCACTCCAGCCAAAACGTTCTATTTTAAACATGCAGAAGAAAATAAAGTCTTTACAAGAAATTTAATTTTCTATAGAAAATTTTTAGGAAATGCTGCAATTTCTAAAGAAACATACTGACAGAATATCCAAAATCTCACTTCTCCATATTAAACCCGGAGAGAAAAATCAAACTATCAAGTCAGTAGGTAAAGACAAATGTGTAACAAAATTTGTACTCATTCCTGATAAAATTTTTAGCCAACCAGCAATAAAAAAAGAGTTTCCTTGACCTGATTATGGGTGCTACACACAGAAAACTTCTTTTCTAACAGTTAAACATTAGAGGCCTTCCCTGTAATGTCAGGACAAGGCAAGGCTGCATACAGTCACAATTTCGGTGCATCACCCTACAAGAAGTTCTAGATAGCAAGGAAAAGAAAATTAAAAGGGGGTTGTGAGGTCTATGTAGTACAAGGAACAGCCAGAACATATGATTATTTGAAAAGATACTTTTTTTTTTTTTTTTTTTAAGTTGGGCCTGGTAGTGCAGACCTGTATTCGCAGCACTCTGAGTGGCCAAGGCAGGAGAATCATCAATTCAAGCCCAGCCTGGGCAACTTAACAATTTCTTGAGAGCCTGAATCAAAATGAACAATAAAAAGAAGCTAGGAAATGTAGCTACATCCAAAGGCCTGGCTTCAATTCTAGGTAGCACGAAGAGAGAAAGAAAAAAAAAGGAAGGAATAAAGAAAGGGACGAAGAGAGAAAGAAAACAAAAGAAAAAAGCCAAAAAGAAAAAAAGAAAAATGAAAAAAGGAAAATAAAAAAATTAAAAAATGTGCCTCTATCATTCTTCGTATCTGCCCAAAGAATAAATCTAGTAAATGGAGAATCTTACAAAACTATTCAAATTTGTTGAAGAACATCTAAGAGATGAAGAGACAACTTTTTACATTTATATGTATAAATACATAGTACATACACAGAATAAAGGCTAGAAGTTAAAAAATAATGTTAGTATTTATTGCTGTCCAGTAAGAGGATTACAGATTTTTTGAATATTTTAGTATTTTCTAATGGGTACCATCAACCACAAATTACATTGTTTATATAGCATGCAAAATTTACACAAATTATAGCATACTATTCATAGCCTCTAAAAATTTAAGTAATAGGCTATTATGTCTCAGAGGAGGTGTTCTGCAGTTTTTTTTTTTTTACTGTGGGTTTATGTTACTTGTATAAGTAAACTACTAGAAGCATCCTTTCTCTTCCTCCCTTTCTTGCTTCCTTACCTTCTTCATCAAGGCTGCTAAAACTTTGTCCTTCAGTCAGCAAATCCCGCTTCTCACCGGTCCACTCCTGGCTTACGGAAGATACAATCTCCTGTGAGGTTGCCTTTAAGGCAGCGATGGAATTGCACCGTTTCTTAGAAGGTGAAGCCTTCAAAGCTAGACAAAAAGGAAAGAGGAGAGGCGAACAGAAATGCTTTTAGGATTAGATGCATATTTTAAGATTAATATTTCAATTATTATTTATTAACATTAATCCATTGTTGGAGTAGAAGGAAAAAGCACATACACATATAGTAACAGATGGAAATGAAATGGTGTTTTGGTCATATTATTTGTTTAAAATAACTTGACTTACATAAAAATATTCTAGAATACATGAGAATTGAAACTTCCTGATTTTGAAATAACATCTTTTTTGAGGTGAACGTGAAATGTTTTCTTGCTAAAGAATTATTTTCCTTCCTCCAAACAGTGTTTTTCTAGAGCTGGGGGAATTGATAAAAGCAGATGGTGAAGTACGGAGAATTCTCATGACCCCAGTTTTATTAACTAGGGACTGGGAATTTCTAAACATACCAACGTCTAATCTTACATTCATACTGCTGATTTAACCAAGTTAGTCCCGGGTACTTTTTATCTTTCTGTAAATTTGCACTGAAATTTCTGAGTCTGCATCTTTAGATTGTTTTCTATGGTTGTTCCAGATACATAATTCAATTCCTATCTTTGTCTACCAAATAACATTTGCTAATTTCAAGAGTGTGTCAAGAACTTGAGCCCACAACCATGCACGCCACTATCGCTGGCATGTACTCAGACAGTGGCTTCCCACAGGACAGACAGGAAGCAGCTTAAGCGGTAGCAGGATCAGCCCTGCTTAGATTCGCTGTTTGTTGCCACAATTTTTCTTAGCTTGATATTGTTAGAGAATTTCCTCAGAGGAAATTGGAATAGGAGGGAGGAGTGGAGGCTTACTTATTCTTCCCCTGAACTTGTCTCTGGCAGTGCCTCTTCTCCTTGGGAGGTTCGCATGAATGGATAATGTGACAGCAGAACACTAGAGTGGCTTTTTAGGCTTGGGAGTTTGGAGTACAGACTGCACTGCTCATCTGGGGGCTCCCTCGGCATCTCAGAAGAACCTAACTGGAGAAGGATTTGGGGACTCACAAATGAAGAAAGTAGAGAGAAGGAAAGGTTTATCTGTCCTGTGAGTAGTCTTATAATCAGAATGGCATCTTCATCATCATGGTCATAAACAATGTGTACACAGTGATTCAGAGTTTGGAAGCTAGCATTCACATTGTGCATTTCAAATTATCCCCACGGTGAAAGAGGCTGCCCATAGGGAGAACAACCAGTTCCAGGTCACAGTGCTACACAGCATGAATGTCACACGTCTTTTTTTCTTCAGCTGCCTAAACAGTGGTTCCTTTCTCTTGCACTTCATTTTCTAGTTAAAGTGTGGTACAAGAAAGAAAAAATTGAGCAGGGCAGGACGGCATGTGCCTGTAATCCCAGCACTCTGGGAGGATGGGGCAAGAAGATGACAAATGTGAGACTTGGTGAGATTCAGTTGCAAAATAACCAAACAAAAACCCAACAACAAAAACAAAACAAAACAAAACAAACAAAAGCTTTGGGCATGTTGCTCCTGAGTGCAAAGACCCTGGATTCAATCTCCAGTACTGCAAAGCAAAACCAACCAGCCACTCATCCAACCAAAACCACCATATCAAACTAACCTAACTACTAGAGTTTGCTTTTCTATGAAAAGAGATTTTCAATGTTTAAAAGCTGATTAAAGTTAACTGTAAGAAAAGCTGATCAAAGTTAACTGTAAGAATAACTAAATAGACCAAGTAAGTCATGGTTTCCTTAATTCTCTGTTCTGTTAAGAGTGGCTACTTATAGGTCTGAAGTAACTACTGACATGCCAGTTTCTGCTATAACATCCTACCTGGGAACTTGTATAAAGATTTTGTAGGGGCTGGAGGAATGGCTCAGTGCTTAAAGCTCTTGAGCAAGCGCTAAGCCCAACGCTAAGTACCCGAGTTCGATTCCCCAGCACCACATAAGCTGGGTGTGGTGGCGCACACCTGTAATCCCAGCACTTGGGATGCTGAGACAGGAGGATTGCTCTTGAGTCCAAGGGCAGCCTGGGCTCTGAAGTGAATTCAGGACCAGCCTGGACCACACAGTGAGACCATGTCTCAACAACTACAACAACAACAACAAGATTTTTGTAAAGTTTGATAATTTCCTGCCCTTCAATCTAGCATTTTTAGGTTTCTAAGTATCAGTGGTTGGGAACCTAATTAAAAAGAAAGGCACCACTATTTATGGAACGGATGACATAAAATTGTTAAAATATCAATATTTCTAAACTGATCCACAGATTCAACAAAACCGAAATGGCTGTAAAATTCATATAGAAATATAGAAAACCCAAAATCATGTAAACAGTCAGAGAGACAAAAGATAACGGACTCATACTTCCTGATTATAAAACATATAATCACACAATGATGAAGAAGGAATCCAGACAATACAGTTTTGGCATCAAGGTAGGTGCACTGATCAATGAAACAGAATCATGAGGGCATAAATAACTCCTTACCTTGATTTCCAATAAGGGTACCAAGGTAATTCAATGAATAGGCTTCTTACCAAATGCTGGCGAGACAACTAGTTACGCACATGCAGAAAAGTAAAGGTGAGCCCTACCCCACTCATACCATATGTAAAACTTAAATCAGAATCAACCATAGACTTAAATATAAAGGGTAGAACAACAGAGATCTTTATAAAAGAAAACAAAGAAACAATTCTTCATGACCTGGGGTTGAGCAATGGTTTCTTACATCACATCAAAAGTATCAATGATAAAAATAATTACATAACACAAAAATTTAGAAATTCATGCTTCAAATGACACTATCCAAAAAGTAAAAGGACAACCCATAACATGGAAGAAAATATTTGTAAATCACGCATCTGATAACATACTTACTCTAGAATATAAAGAACACTTAACATCTCAACAAGAAAAAGACAAATAACCCAACTACACATAAGCAAAGAATCTGAATGAATATTTCTCCAAGAAGATACACCTTGCCAATAAGCACACAGAAGATCTGCACCATCATCAGTCTTAGAGTATTGAGAACTAGAACTGCAATGAGATGACACGATGTGGGCCAGTATAGATAAAAATTATAGCCCTCGAATATGACTAAAGGGGATTATAAAATGGTGCAGCTGCTTTGGAAAAAGAGACCAGCAGCTTCTAAAGATTTCACACAGATTTATCCTCTGGCTCCGCAATTCTATTCCTCAGTGCGTACACAAGAGAGACGAATATATGCATCCACACAAAACCTTGTGCATGACTATGTCATAATGGTCAAAAAATGAAACTAGTCAAATATCCATCGAGCTGTAAGTAGATAAAATATGCTGTCTCTACAGAATATTATGTAGCAATAAAAAGAATCAAGTACAGAAATATGCCACAACCATGGGTAAATCTTGAAAACATTATGCTGAGCAAGAAAAGTCAAACACAAGAGGTCACACACGGTAAGATTTAAAGAAAATGTCCAGAATTGGTAATAGCATGGAGGCAGCAAGTAAATGAGTAGCTGCTGGGTCTGGGAAAAGCAGGAACACTGAGGACGACTCATGGTTCTGGGGGCCAAATAGAGACAGTGATAATGGCTGTACAACTCAGAGAATACGTGAGAACCATGGATTTTCACACTTTGTCTTTTTGTGGTATGTGAATTACATTTTTTTGTGCATTACATTTTAACAAAATGTTTATAAACAAAATCAAAAAGGGGCAAAAAATCAAAAAAAATTTACTGCATACAAAATAAAAGACTTGTTGCATAAAAAACATGACAAGTTTTACAAACTGGGAAAATGTGGAGTATACACTATTTTTTGCAACTGAAGAAGCCCCCATTAATATAAACACTACTATATAAATTATATAACACTACTATATAAATTATGCTTTGGGTTATAAAATTGGACCATAGAATGGGTAATGATAACACTACTATGAAGAAAAAAAGCTCTCTCAAGATGGGGGCGGGGGGTCTTCGGGAGAGTTTCCTGAAGGCTGGGACATTAAAGAGCCACATCCTCTATAAACCTACCAGTTTCCTGCAAGGAAACTGATATTTTCTCACTCTGATTCAGGGTTAAGAGAACTGGAAAATCTCCTCTGAAACTATAAACCATAAACTGGTATTTACACATGTAAGCATTCTAAACAAACAAACAAACAAACAAACAACCCCCCCCCCCACTACTTTATGGTCCATCTTATGCAAACAAAACAAAACCAAACAAAACCCCAAAAAACAAAAACGAACCCCTCTCTCCTCCCCTCAAAAAAGCCCAGGCAGAGAATTCAATTTATAGTGGTCTCAACTATAACTTTAATAAACCATTGAGATAGTATAGAAAAACAGTTTTTCTTAGAATGATAGGTAAAAAGGGGTTTACATCTTTAACAAGTCGAGTTCCTATAAATCGTCTGGAAAAATAAGCACCTAGTGTAAATGGTCAAATGTTAGAAAGTTTAATTCTCAAAGGAATTATAAATGGCTATTAAACATGAAAAATAGTTGAAACCAGTATTCAAGAAATGCAAATAAAACAATCAGATAACATTTTTTACTTATCAGGGTAGCATAATTTAAAAAGTATGTGCTGGCTAAGGACTGGAGAAATTGTTGGGGGAGCCCAGGGTGGCACAGTCTCTTCTCCTAGATATGTGCTGTTCAGTGTTCTATGATCCATTCCTGGATTGTAGCCCAAATAAATAATCCTTAATTTAGACACAACATTTATCTAAAATTCTGTTCATAAAGCATTAATTAGAAACAGGAAAAAGGAGAAACTATATAAATGACCAATACTGAAAGAACACTTAAAGATGTGTAGATTATGGCAGACCCACATAATTTTAATGTTCCATTGGAATTTTAAATGCTGTTTGAGAAACTATACTATAATGTTATGTGAAAAACAGGACATATATCTAAAATCATAAACTGTTATATTATTTATTTATTTATTTATTGCTACTCTAAGGACTGAACCTAGAACCCTGCACATGCTAAGCATACATACACTTTTACTGGGTTATGGTCCAGTCAATAGCTTAATATAAATATAGTTTGCACAGAACTAGAGATTGGTAGAAAGTACATGCAATATTGGTACCTGATAGCTCAGGGTTGTGTGATATGAAGTAATGGCTACTGGCTTCTTTGTATCTCTCACATTCTAATAAGCAAAAAGAGGTTTTGTCTTATTTAAGTATAAAACATAAATGGTTTACTTTTCACAGTTGACTAAATTATGCTTTGGGTTATAAAATTGGACCACAGAATGGATAATGATAAAATAAAAATCTGTGAATAATAGAGTTATTTTATATTTTTCATATAGCTTAAAAATTTACTCTGATAATATATATAAACTGTAGAATATCCAATAACTATCAATGTAAGAAAAGACAAGATGCCATGTAATCCTTTATTTTGAAATATTCATATTAGCTTTTGATTCAGTTTGCTAATGTATTTTTCACTTATTTAGAGTTAGAATATAGAGTTGGGATTTTTTTCTCTTTTTTTAAATTGGGAAGTTTATATTAATAAATGTGTTTCTAAGCAATGGCTTTTCAGGATCCCATGAATTTTTGGTATGCACGTTTTCTTTTTCATTTGTATCTGGGTTTTTCTATTTCTCCTGGACATTTAAGAGTATGTTGTTTAATTTTCACACATTTGTAAGTTTTCCAGTTTCCATTATGTACTGATTCATCTTATTGTGATAAATTAGACACTTTATATGACCTTAATTTTCTAAAGACTTATTTTGTGGCCTACCATAGTCTATCCTGGAGAATGCTCCGTATGCATCACACCGCTAATAATTTTATATATCTCATTAGGATTCTGCTGTGAATTTAAGGTAGATAAGTATGTATGCATGAGTAAGTATATACTTGAAGGACTACAAGTGCCTCTAATACATCATTTTATTGTCTGTATACTAGCCCATTGCATCATAATACATTTGCTAATAAACGGGTACCCCAAAGGCTGACATACATGTAAAAATGACTAAAAAATAAGTGTACAAAAATTGCTCAAAATTAATTTCATATTTGAAATAAAACTAATTCTATGAGAAAAAAATATTCAAGCACTAAATTCAATTTATAGAATATCCAAAAAAATCACCATACATAGAAAAAAATAGTAAATTTTTGGGACATCATATGTGATGTGGTTAGATGACACAAACATATATTAATCCTTTTCACTACAAAGGAGAACAAATGTTTATGATATCAATAAATACCTGATCAAAGTACTTAATTTTAATTACTAAGTGTTTACCACTGTAAGGAAAAAGAGTTTCAGTTTCTTCAATAAAAATCTTATGCAGATACACAGTAGAGTGAGAAACTACATTCTACAAGTAAGAAACTGTCATTAATAATCTTACCTTGGATTTTCTTGAAAACTCTGGAATTCATAAACTTAAGAAATCTGTCTGCATAAAAACTTGGTCTATGAACTGAAACAGTGTCCTGAAAAGATAAATCAAGGATCCTAGGATTACCTCTCTGAGAGTTCAGCTCAAGTCAGAAGACACATAGCCACAAGGGGTTCTCTAAAGGCCGCTGTCCTGAGCCAGAGAGGCCCAGAGCTAGAAAGAGCAAGAATCCATGTTCTGCGGAGCCCAGGAAGCCAGGCCCTGGGAAGGAGGCACAGACTCAGTTGGAGCTGATTCTAGATATTCAAAACAAGGAGGAGTTTTAGGGGCAGTTGCTGAAGAGACACCAAAGGATTCTGCCACATAAATCAAATAGCGTTTTCTTAGTTCTGACATCAGGTCCTGGAAAGAAACTTTAAATTCTTTGTTTTAGACAAGCAACCATGTCATATGGAAAGAATACAAATCAGGGATGTAAGTTAAAAAATTGTCCTGGCTTCATGTGCAAGTAGCACAGTGAGTAGTCACCAGGAGGAATCCTGGGTGATGAGGCTGATCGGTTAACACAGATTATCTCCCAATCACCGAGAGCTGAGTTGAATTGTTTACTTGTTTCTTTCCTAACACCAGGCAGGACTCTCTGGGATTGGAGGGCAATTTCATTACAAATCTGGGAAAGAGAGTAATTTAGAACTACTGGCAGGATGGACAAGGTATCCACAGACAGTGGAGACCCAGGCTGTGCTTTTAAAGAAGTTCTGTTTGATATGAAGAAAGATGTTTAAATATGGGCCACAGTTTTGAAAAAACAAAAACAGGCCTTGATCATTACTTACAATTTTACAAATATACAATCCCAGAGATTTTCTTGGAAGAACAAATTAAAAATGAGAATAAGCTTGGGGTTAATTCTTAGAGTCAAATTCATGAGATATTGTTTAAAAGTACATTGTGACAAAGGCCAGTCCTCACTCCACAGACAAAATGCAGATCCTTCAAGTTGTGAGGTTATTAACAATTTCTCACAGAACTAAAAAATATGTGTTCTTTTCCAGAAAGAAGACAAACACCATCTATAATTTATCTTCTTTTCAAGGAAAGTATCTGCTAATATCTTAAAAGGAAATGTATGACCACATTTTTGACTATTATGTTCTTCGAAATGTCACATCAAGCCATTAACTGATGGAAACTTTGGCCAATAAGTGTCTGTCAGTAACAGGAAGTTCAAATCTGACATCTAGATTCAATGGTGTGTGTGTGTGTGTGTAAATGCACGTGTGTACGCATGTAAGGGGATTGAAAGGGAGAGACTGCTTTTTGATAATTGAGTTTTTCTTCAGTTACATTACAATATAACCCTTATGACATGTCAGTGAGCACATATAAATGTGCAATTCCATGTCATATAAACATCCATACAATAAACATGGCCACCAAGTAGCCAGGAAGCTTAATGCTATCTATTTAAATAACTATTCAAACGCAAGTGAGCCAATCTGCAGCCTGAGACTCTGAGCTGTAACATTTGCTCCTCTGCTCTTATGGTTTAGTGCAGCTTCCTGAGCAGACTTGACGTCTCTGAGAAATCAGAAATACCTGCAGTTTACCCAGCGACAGATGCTACTTACCCCATCATACACAAGAGCTTTCCAGGAATGTTCTAACTTCTTCATTAACCTAAGTGCAGACAGAAAAATAACAATGAGAACCTAAAAAGCCACACTCTGACTCGGCAATGTTTCAGAAACTTACTTGGTTACATTTGAAATAATAAATGACCATGTCCCAAAATATCTCACCTGTATGATTGTAGAATGTCAATAATGCCCATAAATAAAAGCAGTTTCTCTCCCTTATGGCTTTTGGCTGGAATGCCTCCCATTCTGTTGGTGGAACAAAAGTCAATATATTTAATCACATCAGAATGAAAAGTTAAAAAATCATTTCCAAAAAATAGAGAAAAAATAAATATTTTTAGAAGAAACTCTAGGCTATTCCTTGTTCACCATATTTTCTATCTTTTTGCATCAGTTTAGTGTCATCCTGGGAATTCAGAATGACGTGCTCTACTACGAAGGAGAGCTGCGCGAGAACTATCAACTCAGAAGGGGAAGAAGAATCCAATTTTAAACTTATTCCCATTTCTAAACTATGAGCAAAAATTTTTTAGAGCAGTATAAAAATTGCTTTTTAAAAAATAATACTTTTTTGATCAAAAGAAAAAGCTATACTTATTGTGATATTTAAAAAAAATAGAAAAAAAACACATAGAATGTATAAAACTTTCATGCCTATGAAAGGTACTATTAACATTTGGCATATCTTTCCAGTATGTGTATATGTGTGTTTATTGAGATATAGAGGAAATTATTTAATCACGTTTTCTAACCTGAGTTTTTCACTTGTTTAATAGTATTTCCTCATGTTCAAAGATAATATGATTTTTTATTTTATGGAACTGAGGAATGAACTTAGGCCTTCATAATGAGCTACATTCTCAGCCCCTTTTTTAAATTTTAAGATACAGGGCTCCCTAAATTGCTAAGTTGCCTAAGTTGGACTCAAGCTCTGCATGTCCTGCCTTAGCCTGGGCTTACAGGCATGCACCGCTAGACCCAGCTGGAAATGTAATTTTTAGCAGCTGTCTAGTGTATCATATACATATGGATTAATTCACTCACTTGATTATTGTGTATTTAGTTGGAATTTTAAGCAACTGTTAATAAATATTTCATATGTGTTAATTTTATTTATAAAAGTGAAATATGCCTGTGGTATACTCATTGCTGCAGAATTCTAGAAGGTGGTCACTCAGGGATTATGCAAAATGATTTCTTTCTTTCAATCTCCTTGCTCAGCTAGTACACATATGTGACACAGCTCACCATCTCCGTAATTTCCTTTGGTTGCAATGGTTTCCTTTGTCACATGCACTTTTTACATGCAAATTAATCCTACAGTTACTACTACATCTGGCTGAGGCGAGAGACCACATCTGCCAAATACAGAACTAGATCAACAGGATCCCCTTATGCAGATAAAAAGCTCTTAATTGGGAACATTATTTCCCTCATGTATTTGCTTAAATTCACATTTGTTCAAATCCAAAGTTTATTCTTCCTTCTATGGTAGATGTTTTGAATATGTAGTAAATGGGGATAGAAACATTTTCTGCCATTGTTAAAAAATGGAGCGAAATGAAAAGCAGAACCCATGTGAGTTAAAGAATAAAAGCTCAAGAACCTGCCTCTCATCAAGCTATCCACAGATGAACAGAAATGAAGGCTGGCCTAATCCTCTCTCAGGCCAAGGAGGACTCCATTGCCAAGTGCCACTGCCAGGGAACTGTGACTATGCGTAACTATCCAGTGATGGGGCTGTCCCGACAGACCGGTGTGTGGCTGCACTTACGTGTCTGGGTTCTCTGTGATGATCCCATCTCCAGATTTCCCTGGACCTTGGATGGATTCCATGGCTGTCGAGTAGAGGACCTTCTGCATGCCAGGTCGTTTTGCATCAGGCACATTTTGTGAGGGATCCTCTTCTTTTTCTTTAAGGGAATGGTCCAAGATGTGGATACCTAGCAAAAGGCTGTAGTCCATGATCTTGAAACTCTCCAGCACCTGAGCAAGAAACAGAACCAGGAAGCCAGTCAACCCAAGTGGCCCAGAAGTCTCATGTGAACAGAACCGAGGACTCTCGATAGGCAGGCTAGCACTCCTGCTTTCACTTCCTGGAATGCAGGATAGAGGAGAAATCAAATTCAAAATGCTTGAGGTTTACTAGGTCACAGACAGGTAGGACTGTCACAGAGGCCACAAGATGAGGTTTTTATGCAAATTTAAATTAAGTATGTCTTTTTTTGACCCTCCATGAATGTCTGACAAACAGCACTTAATGAATAGTCTCCACGTACCAGGTGTGAAAGGCTTCACTTGGATTAAATGCTCACAATAACCCTATGAGCTAGCTTACTGTCTGTACTTTAAAGATGAAAAAAAAGGAGTCAAAGAGATCAACAATTTGCTCAATGTCATACAGCAAGTAAGTGACGGAAAGCCAAGTGGTCAGCTCCAGCATCCACACTTGTAATAAGCATTGCAGTAGAGAAACCATCAACCCACAGTCTACAACCTGGTGCCTTCCTCAGAGTCAAGACTCAGCTGCAACATGTTTTTGCCTGGATTATGTTCCTAAAGTCTTCATTTTGCTGAATTTTGTGGTCTCTTTGTCAAAGTCTGTCTTTCACAGTTGCTATTCAGTTCCCTGTATATGACCTCAATAAAGAACAGGACTTAATGCTTAATTATACACTCAGAAGACAGTGGCGAGGCAAAGGAATGAGAAACAGTTGAATGTAGCCAGACAAAGGAGATAGCAACACTCTAAAATGAAGATGACAGCAGTTAAAGGACAAGAGTCTGTCAAAATGGCTTCAGAGTACAGTGGAGTGGGATGGGGGTGTCTCTGGACCCTTATGGACCTTACTGGACACTTCTCAGATGAAGAAAGAACATTCAGGAAGAATGCCTGGAAACTGGGTGTTTTCTTCTATGAAAAAATTATTTTTTTCTACTAGTTGGTAAATGATTCTTTCTCACAATGGACTTTATTTCATTTGACATTTCATAAACAAAACACAGGAAATCAAACTGGCCGAGGATGTAATACAACCTTGGCTGGCAGAACAGGCACTGTGACAATAACTTAAGGTGACTCATTCCTCACACTAGTTCAAGAGACTACAGGTGCTAACTTGCAGTGAGCACCTAGAGTTATACTTTTGAAAATGAAAATTCTCTAAAAAGAAACCCAAATGCATTTCTAGCCTGCTTACTGGCGTCACTTTGGCAAATCTTAGTTTCTTGAAATGCTCTGGGATTATAAGCATCCATTACCATTGCCTGAAAGTTCAACAGGAAAAGGTACTGAAATTTTGGCCAATGGTTCTAAAATGACTGCACAACTGTATACAACAGTCCCATTTTCAACTGGCAAAACAAAACCCCCACAACCTTGCACCTTGCATAGCCCAGAGTACCTATTTCTAAATATTTCCTCCAAAACAGTGAACTGGCTTTCAAAACAAGTTCTACTCAGACTCTCAGAGCACTATAGCTATTCATAACAGGCACCCAAGATCATTTTCTGAGCTAGGAATGATCACAATTGAGAGGCATTTCTGATACCACACTTATTTGTTTCACTTTCCTCTGTGCAGTATCTACAAATTAATTCTGACTGCTCAGAAGTTTTCTGTATAATTTCTCTTATATTTTTCATGCATTCTTCAACCTGATCTGTTTGGTTTATATTTTGTAGGCTCTGTCCTACCTACAGGCAGGTCAAAGAGATCTGTGCATTCTGCAGATGATAGAAAGTTACGCTGTGGTCCAAATGCAGCTACTGGATAAAGCACAAAGCTATACTGATATCAAGTGATCAATTTTTTAAAAAGTATAAGCTTCATAGAGAGAAGAAGAGCAATTACAGTGGAAGGGTATGTGTGTGTGTATGTTTGAGTGGCAGAGAGAGGAGAGAGAGATGGTTAATTGATAAAGTGGTGCAGTAGTATAGGGGGAATACATTTTTAATACTCAAAAGCACAGTTTAAGATAACTTGATTTTTTTTGAGACCAAGTGCCTCTCTGTAGTCCAGGCTAGTTGTATACTCACTAGGCAGCCCAGGCTGGCCTTGAACTCACGACCATCCTCCTGCTGCAGCCTTCTGACTGCTGGGATTGCAGAAGGGCAGCACTAAGTGTAGCTTAACTTTTGCTTTCATATTTCAAATAGCTAAGAGAGAATTTTGAATATTCCCGGCACAAAGAAATGATGTCTGAGATAATAGACACACCAACTATCCTGATCCAATCACTACAGGCTACTACACTATCAAAACAAAACTCTCTACACCCCATATAGATACATATATATAATATTACTATGTATCAACTAAAAATAAAAAATGAAAACTCAGGGATGGGGACGTTGCTCAGTGGCAGGGCACTTGCTTACTACGGGTTTGATCCCCACAGCATTGGAAAAAAGCCCAAATAACAAAGACAACAACAACAACAACAACAACAACAACAACAACAACAACAAAACCCCAAAAAGCTCCAAACCAAATGAAACCTGGCAACGATCTTAAATCAAATTGTCAGCATCCTGGAAAAGTATTAAATTGTGTTTGGGAGGTCAAGGCTCCTACTTCCCGAATGAGAAGTGTAAAAAAATAACAAATTACATATCCCCAGTGAGAAAAGTTGACCACTGTAGTTAGATTTTTGGTTAGTCAAAATCACCATCCACAAAAATAAAAAAGAGTTAAGGAACAAAAAGAATAAACACATATGTATTTTAAATTAAAACTTAAACAATGAATAATATAAATTCTGTGAATAAATTTTTAACTAAATGTTTTTAAGATTGCATGGATTAGAAATAGCTGCGTTATTCATATCCTCACAGTCCTTTAATTAAAGGAATTGATAAATCCCCGAAACCTAGCATACATGAACTTCCAGAGTGAGCAACATGCTGCAATATGATGGTTGGTACACTCCGTCACTTCCCAAACGTCTGCCTGACTTCACAGTTGCTCGGTTGTTCGGAGATTCACCATGCCTGTGCATTTGCCATTCAAAACACAAGTTCCAGTGCAGACACAGGTGTCTTTCCATCTACCTTGGACAGTACTTTATTTTCCCATTTGCAAAGCAAAAAACCAAACCATTCCTAGAACTGTATAGACCTGGAAGTGAGTTGGAATAGTGCAATGTGTTTTACCGTAAGATTCAGATACGTTTCTTTCCCTCTCAAGCACTGAGCTGAGTGGGTAGTGTCTCAGGAATCACTTAAGTACTGAAGAGTATTTCAAGTCTGCGTAAGAGATGACGATACTGCGAGGGGCAGGAACAACGTGGAAGTGTAAGGAAGAAGCACACAGATTCGAGAATCTTTCAGAGGTAGATTCCAGTCACCATCATTCTATAAGCCATTGCTAAATCATGATCGTCAGTTTGCTCTCTTCCTCAGCTGTGTCCCTATATGTTTCCTGAGGCCTTCTGGACATCAATAATCTTCTGTAAGTGTGCATAATGCAAACTAAACTTTTATTTTGGGCCAAAGTGGTTCTTTCCCCTCACTTCCTTCTTTTATTTGAAATCACCCTGCTGTGGATTTTGGACCCCATGACTCCTCTTTTATGAAATTGCCCAGTTCTGCAGCTTTTGTTATCAAAATATTCCCCTCTGCCCTCCATGAATTGTCTACAGCTTCCCTTTTGGATCCATTCCTGACTCCTTGCGTGACCAGGTCACATCACATCCAGCTCAGAGCCCCAGATTCCTGCCGTGGGTTGCTGGCAAGGCTTCAGGGAGGGAGTGAAGGTCTTAGCTACCAAGGCTTTACCCAGTGGCTGTTTGTTATTTAAAACCAACCTAGACAATTATCAGGCTACTCACACGGGAATTCCTTAATTATCTGGTTTGCTCCAAAAGACTAAACTCTGATGTTCTTGCTCATGCTATTTCTTCTTGGCAGTTCCTTTCCTTCGACTCCTTTTTTTTTTTTTTTTTTTTTTTTTTTTTTTTTTTTTTTTTTTTTTTTTTTTTTTTTTTTTTTTTTTTTTTTTTTTTTTTTTTTTTTTTTTGTTGAAGTCTAACTCAACCCTCACCTCCAAGAAATGTATACCAATGATCCACCAAACTGTTGGCTGTATTTCTCCCCTCTGAAAACCCAAGCACATCCTTAATGTCCCTCTGTGGTATAAAACTCTACCTCAGGCTATATCTGCATTTTACCTGTCATAGAACACTACTTGCTTTATTTTGTGCTTCCTACTGTGTATTCTGTGGCTTTCCATGTAAACACCAAGTGAAATCCAAAACATTCAGCGGCTCAGAAGGTATCACGCTGTACTCTCAGGTCCTGAACATAAGAATTGGACACTTGTATAGGATTACAGTGCCTGAGAAAACATTTCAGCACAGAAAACACTGTGATTATAAACTGTGTTGTCAGAAAAATAGTGATAAAAGCCTATGGCATTTTCTGTCCTATTTGCACTATAGATTATTTTATACACACTGGGTCAAGGACAAAGTCAAGCTGATATTTAAGGAGATTCTATTTACTGTTTGACAGGCACACATCTACATTGCAGATATAAGGCAAATTGTTTTGATATAAATTTGGCTGAGCTTTGCATCTAGCAAGTCCATCATATTTCTCTCAGGGAACCTTTAGGAAAACATACCACAGATCAAGTGCAAAGAAAGCAAGAAAGAAAAAAAGAAAAAAGAAAAGAAAGAAAGAAAAGCATTTTGATATTATGCACTTTCTGATAAAAGGAGACATCAGATATGAAGTCAAACCTAAGTTTCATCAACTCTACGTCCAAAAACCAATTGACACAAAAAACCTTTGGGCAGAGAGGAAGGAGTGTAATGAATTAAACCACAGGATTTAGACATAAAATCCAAACTCAGGGATAAAACAACTCAGTTTCTTCAACACATATATTCAAAATGAAAAGCTAAGCACGGCACTGGGACTTACTTGGAATATTTAACTCCTGATCCAAACCAATTTTTTCCTGAACTGATTAGAAAACTGACCTCTTCGATGATTTGTTAAAATCAATAATATTTTAATTGTATGAAAATGGTGTCTTAGATTTTTAAAATTGTGAGTTCTTAGATACATCGGACTAAAGTGACCTGATGCTTGAGATACACTTCTAGTTGTGCAGTGAGGGACTCAACAACATTGAACAGGGTCGGCTGAGCGCTCAGGATCAGTGCAGCTGTGCACAGGGTACATGTGTACATACCATATTGTTCTGTTCGCTTCATATACATTTGAACTTTTAAAAAATGAAAGCATATACTGCTTTACTTAAATAAAATACCTTGCTTGTTTAGAGTTAACATTCATCACTATTTTTACTATCGATGGACTAGCTATGGCACAGATAAAAATAAAAGTTCATCATTTAGGATAGAAACTAAAGTGGTTAAAGCAGAAAACTGACGATGTTGTGTGCATCTCAACTGATGATTCTCTGATGAGGAATTTAAGAGTAAGCAATTAAAAAACATGAATCTGACAGGAAGAGATAGGAAAGGTCCTGGGCAATCTTTCTAGGTAGTCTATATACAGTTTAGTTCCCAAATAAGTAAATGGTTGGCATAAAACACTTGCGTTAATCCAATAATGAGAAAATTAAAAATATGAGATTTTACACAAGTAGACATTCTTGAAAATATTAGTTTAGGAAAAATAAATCCAAGGCTCAGCTACTCCTTGCTAAGAAGTCCCTCAGAGTATAGCACTCCTCAGAATTACTTGTATCTGCAAGTCTACTTAGAGCTGAATACTGCCTTTTTAATTTAATTTAAATTCTTCAATATAGCTCAGAGTGTTCTTTGCTAATGCAATAAACAGAAAATACAGGCTGAGACAAGACATTATTTTGGCTGGCAAAGTAGAATGAAATACACTGACTCCTCCGCCTCACTATGGTCATAGCATGTTTTGTACTGTGCCTAATGCAGTGATGTAGAATTCTGGACTGTGCTGGATTGACCTGTATGAAGGCCATCTTTGCTCACGTAAAAAACTTGAAGTGATAGATACTTGTATTCAGTAGGAATAGTCAGTCATCATTTTGAAAGATTTTATATAAACACACCCAAATATTCACCAGTAGTATTTTGGGGAGCAGAAGACAGGAGAAAAGAGTTACATTTGATTATTGAAATTTGAAAATTCCCTTCAAGGGAGAAGTTGGTGAGATTAAAAGGACACTCATGTGTAAGGAGCAGGGGCTCATGAGAGACTAGGCACCTGGGCCAAAGCCTCCCAGGAACCAGGATGCAGTTATATTTTAGAAAGAAATAGACCCTGTGTGGCCTGTAAAAAGTCCGTTGCTTTTACAGGTTCTGTTCTGATTGTGCACTGGGGACCCTGCAAATGTCCACAAGACACTGAATGAAAAAAAGAACACCCTACATGGTCCAGTTGATTGTATTCTTAGAAGTGTTTCTTCTGGGAGGAAGACAATGTCATATTTGTTGAGTGCACAAGCCGCAAAACCGACATATCACAAGGCATATCTCTGACCCATTTTCTTGACCTTGTAACATACTCCCAATCTGAAAACTCCCTAACAGGCTTAAAGTGATTCTTTAAGTCTCTATGACACATCCCTTTACCAAAGCCTAGAATTTTAAACCCCAAACATGGAGGCTTGGCTCCATTTTGTAGATGGCTGGGCTTTGCAGCCTCTTCACCTCCTTTGGTTTAGGTACTGACAGCTCTGTTACAGCTCTCATCATGATCCATGTGACAGGCTTATACTGGCATCCACCACCAGATCCACAGCACCAGCTTCTAAGCCTTTCCACACATACCTTCAGTGCCAGCATTGCTCCCATCGGCCCCCTGTGGCCACTTCCCTCCCTGCCTCAGCTCCCCTCCATGCTTTCTCCACAGGGAGGAGGATATAGTCTGTGGGGACACTTCTTTCCGTTAGCTCCTTCCTCTCAGACACTGAGTCCCACCCATAAGGGATTTATACTGAATTTACCTCTATACTAGGACCACTGACAGATTCAAAAACAGATAGGTTCTTTTCATGCAAAAGCTAGAAACACTCATATACCATTTATAGCAACATTCTATTTACAGACCCAAAGGTGTCAGCCTTGGTTGACATCTGTCTATCTACATACAGATATATAGATATAATTAAACTTCTGCGTGACAAGTTACTTAAAACTAGATAGTCACATGATAGCAACAAACTCAGGAAATATTTTAGTTCTTTAAGCTTTAGGTTATTTTTTCAGGAGGAAAAGAAAAAGAACTTCTCTACCTAGGGTTGAGAAAGTTTTTTTTCAGTCTCTCACTTCTATTCTTTCAGTAGAAATTTTTATAGCCTCCAATTTGATTTGATGGGACGCTGAGAGACAAAAACTACCAGCTTGATAATTCTTCAGTTTCTGTAGTTAATGAGAATTTTCAAAAGCAGCTCACACAGGATTCAATGTCACCTCTAATCCCCAGTCACCTTCTCCAGCAGATTTCAAAAAAACAATCAACCTCATTGTAACCATCACATTTCTCAGAAAGAACAGCTGCTTTTAAGTTAATAGGATTTCATGCATACACAGGCTGGTAACAGCAGGCAAGTGCCAATGGGTTACACTATGATTTTCATTAAACTTTTAAAATTAAATGCTTGAATTATTTATTTTACTTTGTGTTCTTCAGCCACTTGGCACTGTCTTTTTCTCTTTCTACCTCCTTGAAGTAGGCTGAAAGTGTTTATTAACTCATTTTCCTACCTAACCAGGTTGCTTACTATCACAGAATGAGGCCTTTCCTGCCTCCTCTAGAACTTACTGAGTTGTCTCCTTATCAAAACACAAGAACAAGCAATCCTTGCCTGTGACATCTCTATCTGCTGGTATACAAAGCTTTCATTTCAACATACTTTTCCTGGATATGCCTATAAGCTCCTTAAAGAGGCTGAGATGAGGAGGAGATGTGAGTCTGCAGTCAGAGAGACCAGGGTGTGATTCTCGGAGCCAGCACTTAAACTTTTCAGACTTGGTGAAACTTAACTTCTCCTGAGTCTTGATGTCTTCACTGTCAAAGGGGGATAGTGCCACTCATTTCACAAGACTGCTGTGAAGATTAATAGCAGAATCTGCTTATAAAGTTGAACACCATCTGGCTCAAAGCAAGTCCACAACATATATCAACTGACCCAATCGAAGGATGAGCTGAATGTAGAAAATCTCTCCTTGATGTCCACATGTGTATCTGTTTAATGACTACATGTTTTAAATGTTAAATGAGTATCTGTTGGTTGTGTCTAAGACGGAATTCTGTTTCCACCAAAAACTGGAATGGTATGTATTGTAATTTTAAGAATTTCCTTTCTTGTTCATATGGAAGTATCTGTTATTTACTAGAAAGTCAGGAATGAATAAACGCTTAGAAGTATATTTTGATTTTTGAAGCTATCCTGCTACCACTTCACACTCACCAGTGTGTCCTTTCTGTTGCTACCAGCAGATGACTCCTTGCCATCACACACCTGTGTCAAAGCTAAACTGAAGAAAGTAGCAAAATCCTGGATAAAGATTAGCCTCTTTCAAGACTGATGGCAGTTATGGTATAAGGATCGTCTTAAGCTTGGACACCAGTCACTACCTATTAAGGTCTGGATATGGAATGCCTCCCTAAAACTTTATGTGCTTGGATGTTGTAGATTACCTATGGATTTCATGTGCTGTTGGGAGATAGAGCCTGGTCAGAGGAGGCAGATTACTGGGGCTTGACCTGGAAGGGTATATGCTAGCTTTGCCCTTCCTCACTCATTCTACTTCTTGTCATGCCAAGAATAGGTTCTCTCTGGGTATATCACTTTCATGTGCCACCACCACTGCCAACAATCTGTGAATGGACTGAGATCTTCTGAAATTATAAATTAAAATAAATCTTTCAATCTTTAAGTTGTGGATATTGAGTATTCTGTCATAGCAGCAGCAACAACAACAACAACAAATAAAAATAAAAAAAAATTAAGTCAGAAATTAGTATCAAGAGTGGGGTCAGTGGTATAACTTTTCCTGATATTGTAGCTGGAAGACTTTGGAACTGGTTTATGGGAGAAATTTGGAAGGATGTGAAGATGCCAAATAGAGAAGCATTAGAATGGTGTAATCTAAACTTAATAGGAGGCTCTACACGGGGCTCAGAAGACCAGAATGCTGACAGAAGCATAGATTGTAAAAGCCAAGCTCCAGAGATTTCAGATGGAAAGGAAGACATTATTGGCTCTTGGTGTAGTACTCTGCACTGGTAAAAAGTTTGTTAGCATTTTGACCCTGTCCTGAGATTTTGCCTAAAACTGAGATTAAGGGTAGTGGACTACTTAATCTGCTGAAGATTTCAAAGCAGTCGAATGGTCAGGCTGTCACAAGGGTATCGCTTGTAGTTATTAGTGAGGTTTACACTGGAAATCTAAAGAAAATTGCTGGAGTAAAAGGATATGAAAAGTTCGTGGTATTGTCAAAATGAGACTGAAAAGTTGGTGTAAAAGAACACATGGTTGTTGAAGAGATTAGCATTAAAAGAGGCTAAGTACTTGGTATAAGGATTATAGAAAAGATGTCTTAAGGATACCTCAGGAATACGCAAGATCACACCCTTTACCAATTTCAAGGTGCAAAGGTAAAAAACTTCGGTTTGAAAAGAGAGTCCTAGAGCAACCTGCAGGGGAACCAAGGAAACTGAATCCCCTGGGAGTTCAGCCATCTAAGAACTCAGAGGCCTCTGTGGGCACAGTCCTAGGGGTCAAACTAGTATTCAAGCCAGGAGCAGAACTTGGTATCATCCATCTGATGCTGGCTTCACAGGTATGCAGAATACATGAGTTGTGGGGTCATGGAAACATCCACTCGTATTTCTGAAGAAGGCCTTGGAGGTCAAACAGTGCATGAAGTTGTGAAGGTGAAACCAAAAGTGCAGGGACACACCAGAAATTTGGAGATGTCGGGAATGTGGATTGTCTATAGAGGTAAGCCACAGAGTATGAGTGGAGTCAGTCCAAAAGAAAAGCCATGAATATTGGAGCCAGAGGCAACACCATAGTGTTAGGGTCACCCAAAGCCTAGAGAGCCCAATTCTTGCCACCACTTGCCCCAGTTGCTGGACATGGAGGATTTCATGGAATTGAAGAATTTGATGTTCGTCATGGGTTTCATTCTTGCCTTGGTCTAATTGCTTTCTATCCTCCTAGTATTTGTCTTTTAGAATAGGATTGTTTACTCTGTGCCATTGTATGTTGGAAGTGTTTAACTTCCAATGATTTTCACAGGAGCTTACAGCTAAGGGTTTGCCTTGAATCTCAGAAGTGTCTTTGGACTTGGACTCTGTGGCGGTACTGGAATTGTTAAGATTTTGGCAACTTGTAGAGACAAACTAAATGCACTTTGTGTATGAAGGGGGAATGTGAGTTTTGGGGGGACCAGTAGTGGAATGTTATGGTTTAGATGTAGAATGTCCCCCAAAAGCCTCATGTATTTGGTTATTGTATATTATCTATGGATTTTATAGGTCAGCAGCAGATCTTGGCATCATCTATGTGGTGACGGCTTCACAGGCATGCAGAATGCACAAGTTGTGGGATCATGGAGCTAGCTCCATCCTTCCTCACTAATTCTGCTCCCTGTTGCTATGCAATGAATGGCTCTTCTCCAGTTCTAACTCCTCCATGAGTTTCCACCATTACCATGAATGGACTGACACCTTCTGAAACTATGATCTAAAATATATCTTTCATCCCTTAAGTTGTGGATTCTGTCACAGCAACAAAAGAAGTAACTAAGACACCACCTAAATAAATGAAGGAACTGAAAACTCAACACAATGGCTACTTTTAAAAAAAACTTACTAGTCATTAACAGACACTGACTAAATTGAGCAACAGAAACTGACTCTGAACAATGCTCCACAAATTCGTAACGAGTTGACTTTGGCTCTCTTTTATAAAAAATTATGTATATGTTATTACCAAAACCAGCTTTAGCACTACTATTGATTAGGTATGTTCCACTGTCTCAACAACGTGTGCTGGTATCTTCCCCTCGGCTTCATCAGAAGACTGACACCAGGAGAACTGTGCAACAAGTGGAGTGGGCTAAAGGGGAAAAGAAGCCACATATTCTTGGTCTCACACAGACCAGTCTGGAGTAACAAACGCTGAACAGAAAATCAAGTAATTATTTTATAATGTAGAAATACAAGGACTATAAAATAAACTTGGATAAAGTGCTATGATAATTCACTTTCATAGAAATGTTTCTTAGAAAAAACAACCATCCCAAACTCCATACCTTAAGCCTCTTCTTAGGATTCCTGTCAATTACATGAGTCCCTTGGACGTCTTAGCAGCCACTAACCTCTACTTTTCTCTTTTAATTTCCTCTGTTCTTTCCAACTGCCCCACACTGCTACTTTACTGGTTCTACTTTATTGTTTTCCTGGAGTACACACACAGGCAATTTTTAAATAAGAGGTTAAGTACACCCTGATCAGAGTGGCTAAAATAAAAATGAGCAACCAGAACAATCACTAACAAGGAGGAGGAGAGAATGGAACATTCACACACTGCTGGTGGGACACGAAGTGGTACAGCCACTCTGGAAAAGCTTCTGGCAGGATTTTATGCAAATAAACATATATTCACCATGCAACACAGTAAGTTCACGTGTAAGAGACATGAAAACTTAGGTTCAGGGAAACATGAACACACCAATTTTTGTAGCACCTACCTGTATCTGAGACACTAACACACTAGGAAAATCTCCAAGGTTTTTAGCAAGTGAATATTAAACTGTGGTATAACCATGTTGTGAAATATCTCTCAGCAACAAGAAGGAACACACTAGGTGCACTCTAACAATACAGGCCGCAATGAGGATAGATCTGAAGGATATTCTGCTGACTGGCAAAACCAGTCTCAATGGGTGCAAGCTCTATGGTCCCATTTATGCATCATTTTTGAAGTGTCAAATTATAGCTATGAAAAACAGATTCATGCCTGCATGAGACTAGGGGTGGTGGCTGTGAAAGTGGGAGGCGGCCGTGGCTATAAAGGGTAGCCTGGGGGATCTCTGAGAAGGGACTGTTCTCACTTAACTATGGTGGTAGTTTATAAAAATCTATGCATGTATATAGTTCTATAGAATTCTTTCTCAAACACACATGTGTGCATATAAAACTGGTAAAAATATGAGAAACCCAAAAAACATCAGTAAACTGTTTCAAAGTTCATTTCCTGGTTACTATATTACACTAAGGTCACAGAGAAAACTGGATAAAGGTTACAGATCTCTCTGTATTATTGCTTCCAACTAAAAGTGAATATATATTCATATAAAAGTAAAAGGTAAAAAAACTTATAGGGAGAAATACTTTATTGATTTATTTATTTAGAGGCAAGGTCTCACTCTGTAGTCCAGGCTGGTTCTAAAATCACTCTGTATCACAGGCTGCCCTTGATTGAACTCAAGGCAATCCTCTTGCCTTAGCCTCCTGAGTGCTGGGATTAAGAACGTGCACCACCAAGCCTATGGGAACTGAATCCAGGCCCTTGTGCGTGCCAACCACGCACTGTAAATGCTCAGCTATTACTCCCAGCCCAGGAGAAAAATTGTTAAAGTCCTGCAAATATGATAATGTATTTCTGTTCTTACAAGGAAGGCTGGTTTGGCTAGGTTTGTCCAAAATCATAACCTCTCAGACTAGAGAGTACAGAGTAGCCCACTTTTTATCAGGGGCTCTTAGGATCCCTTCTAGCTCAATCTTTCACCCTAAGACCTGGTTTTAATAACTTGTTCACCAATTTACAAATGGCTTTTTCCTCATTATTATAGGAAATAATATATATCATATAATTTAAAATCTCATGAAACTAAAGTCTTCGCAAAAACTACTTTGAAGTTAGCATTTTCACCTGTCCTTTCTCTTAATCTTTGAGGTGTGGAGTGAATGATAACCATGAATTCTTCTCATGTTTGACTAATGTCTCAAAATAAAAACCAATTCTTTATAAATAAAAGGAAGTAGATTAAATTTAAGCATCTCTACCACCATCTAAAAGATGTGTAACTGATTTCTTTTTTACTAAATTCAAAGAACTTCTCCTCACCAATGACAACTGGATGACAAACAATACCAAAAGAAAATATAAACTGTCTAAATTAAATACAAAAAATTAATATTAAATAAAAGTACAAGGAGCTGGAGGAACAGTGCAGCGATTAAAGCACTTGCCCAGCAAGCGCAAGGCACCACATAAGCTGGGTGTGGTGGTGCATGCCTGTAATCCCAGCACTCAGGAAGCTGAGGCAGGAGGATTGCTGTGAGTTCGAGGCCAGCCTGAGCTACCCAGTGAGGTCAGGACCAGCCTGGACTACAGAGTAAGAGGCTGCCTCAATAAATAAATAAATAAATAAATAAATAAATAAATAAATAAATAAATAAATACAGCAGAAGGGCAGGTACTAGCCACAATGCTAAAATTAAGTACCTTAAAGTAACCCATCTTACAACCCACACCAATATGTCTAAGGCATAACAGAATCTGATGTGTCATACGTAGTTAGAAACATCCTACTTTGTACATTAAAAAGTTCTTGCATTCATAATCTTGGTTTCATTAAATTTTGAGAGCCTATTAATATTTATGGTAACAATGATTTGTGTGAAAAAATAATTGGTCCTACACTATTTAAAAGTTAATAACTTTGCTGCTCAACAAAAACGACAATAATTGTAAAATAAGTTATTTAGGTCACTAATCATCAAGACTGTCCAGATATGCCTCCCAAAGAAAAGATTGAGGTATTTGGATTGTAAACAAAAGTTATTACTAATATATTTATCTCCATGTCATTTCTCCAGAGTTATCAAAAACATTTCAGGATGTAATAATTTATCAAATTAATTAAATGATACAGGACTTTTGCTTGTTACAGAGAAGTTGTATCAAAAGAAATAATCATAGTAAATTAAAAATGAGTACAGAAAAATTCAAGTGTGTTTCCAAAATTAATATATCAATTTGCAATTCAAAAGAGTTTTCACCATAATAATAGAAAATGTGCTGAGTGCTTACAGTAAGCTAGGCACTGCCATTGCAGAGATGGCTGAGGAATGAATTCTGGTCTCTGATTCATGTGTCACCCAGCTGAAGAGAAAGAACACATACCTAATGGTGACAGGGATCTATAAAAGTCTAATACTGCTTCCATGGAAAAACTGCAGAAATATAAAAACACTTCTGCTAAACAAATGACTCAATATGAAGACAGCTGGGACAGTTTTTCAAACAATTCAAAGTGATCAAGAGTGGATATCATCTGCATTATTAAATTCTTAATACCATATCTGCTAGGCTTTGAGGCAAAATGATATGTTTCCTTGCATTTCAGCATAAGTGCTGCCTAAGTGAGCACTATATACTTCAAGTAAGCAGAACTTAAAGCACAGCTGGATACATGAAGTCACCAAAGACAGATTTCCTGGATGTGAACCTAAACCTGTTTCCATTCTCAATTTATTCTGTGTCCAAATACACATTCCAAAACCATTTACTAATAAGTAAGTTCCTACTAGGTATCACACATGCACGTAAAAAGACAGATTAAGGCCTGATCCCCAGGCTTAAGGGTGCATGGGAAAAAATAGCACATTGTGTTAAATATTCTGAAAGAGTGAAGGCCAGAAGTCAGGGAAAAGCACAGCATAGCGGCCTTGGAGGAAGAGATGCCTGGCTAGTTTTGAGATGAAGCGGAGAGGACAGGGGGAGAAGTGAAGAATGGTTAGGGAGAGTGAGGCATGAGAAGCAGCTCAAAACCTTGAGAGGTTACGTCTAGTAGATGAGAAGAGGTGGAGAATGCAGGTTTTCTGGAGGAGAGACAGCTGAAGGAAGAGGAGGCCTCTGCAGAGGGTGGCAGAGACCAGATCAGGAAGGATCTTGCTGTTCCAGGCTCAGGAACCTGGGCTGTAGCCCAAAGGCAGGAGGGAGCTCTGGCTGAAGGACTGTAGGGAGCTGTCCGTCCTCTGATTACAGGATCGCTGTGGCACTGGTGGTGGGGATGTGTTGGCAATGACACTGAACAACGGTGAAGAGGCTACTCAGAATACCAGGAGATAAATAACCAGAGTCTCAATAAAGACGGTGAATGTACACGTGGTGAGGGCAGCCAGACCCACGAGTGACGCAAGAGACAGACTGGATGGGGGATGGCACTTCATTGCTGTGGAAAAAGAGAGTCAAGAGGGAGAGAAAGAAAGGAAAAGAAGCTTCCAGGCACTGATGTGGCAACTAGCTGTGCCATGATCACGTTCCCTGGGCCAGGGAGACTGGAAGAGGCTTGGGGGACGACGGCGGAGTGCCTGGGAAGAACAGCTTTCAGATAGGACGTGCATCCCACTTGCCTGTCATGTAGGAACCATGAAGGACAATTTGAAAAAAAAAATTACACTGTTTGCAAAATCAGGTGGCCTATGGTCTATGATGTCCCTTTATTCCTTACTGTGTCCCTATATTCCTTATTCCACTCCTTTCCTTGGGCCACGTTCACTTATGGAGGTTGACAGTCATCACACTGGTCAAATAGAGAGGATGAGGCCAACAGACAGGAAGTGCTTCAAGAAAGAGGACCAATGATTTGAGGCTTTCCCCAAGCATAGCCAATAGGAAGCAGCGATGTGGGGACAGGAGAAGAATAAGATTGGTATCCTCTGAAAAGAACACTTTGTTTGGATTCTGTGGGGGAACTGGGGTCAGCATTATAGTATGGTTAAAGCCTAATACAAGTTCAGTTTTTTACTATATGGTCTATGTGGTCAATGAGCTTTGTGGAGAAGTTTTTCAAGGGTGAAACATCACCCAGGGCAGGCTTACAAGGGATATGGCTCAGGCTAAGGAAAATGGGTCCAGAAATCTAAGAGGTCGAGCTATAGTGTGAAAGAAGATATATGGAATGAGCAGGAAACAAGGGGAAGTCTGCAAAGTGTCAGGAAGATTACTGCATCTCTGGGGGTGCGAATCTAAAAGTCTGGACTGCTTGGATTTGCCACTTGCAAGCCCTTATGAGTGTCCTAGCACCACCAAAAAGTTGACGTTTTTGGTTGTTTTCTCTCACCTCACTTGGGTTTCCTTATTATCAATTGCTGCCATAGCCAACAACTAGTTTCTGGAACACAGCATACTATTTCATAACAAACCGGTATTGTTTTTCTTCTCAGAAATATGCTACTACTCCTTTGTTCATCTGGAGAACTCTGACCCTTCAAAATCAAGCTCTGATGCCAGGTACTCTAATCCTCACTCTAAAGTAGTGCTGTTGCAAGTGATATATTGTTCGTAACTGATCAAACTCGGAAGTCGCTCACAGTACAGGTGGTACACAGTTTGCCTGTAGTATTGGCTGCTAAGTGAATGGAACACATATCCAGTGTGGGTGTGGTTCACAGACTCAGGGGTTGACTGGGGTGCTGGCACAGTGATTCATTTCCCTAGCTGGTTTGTTTCCAGAATCTCAGCAGTACTGCCTCATTAGAGGGATTTTAACAGCAGAGATTCCCAGCAGCTTGATGTGGGCTTTATCCCAAGCATGACCTCCCCACCTCTCTACAGCCTATCAGTCACACTGAAGCTCAGCTCCATGAAGTGAGAGATAACAAGACAAGAGATACTTTGGCAATAACCACCACACATCGTCTTCAGGCCACCCAGGGAGCTGGCCTCTCACAGGAGGCCTGAAGAAAGTGGTAACTGCTGCTGGAGCCTCGGCCTGAGAAGAGGGACAAGAGACAAGGGACAAGGAAAGACTCATGAACCATGTGCAGAGGGGCATTTTCCTTGAAGGACAGTCCGTCCATACAATCCATTAGATTTGCAAAATGGTCCAGGACCTTTAAGGCACACCATTCCAGAATCATGCATTACTTGATGCAGTTCTGTTCCCAGGACCTGATCAAAGAGGACTTGGCTATAGTCAAGTATCTATGGGGAGTGCAGCATCTGTGCGTCCTCTCATGGCAGGGAGAAAAACCTTTATGAAGGTGACTGCTGTGCACAACTTACACATGTTCAATAATCTGTACTATATCAAATGCAACGAACAAGACGCGGTTTGCCTCGGGCTACCTCAACACTGACCTTCATGTTCCTTAGAACAACAAACCTGCCAAAAAATAAAAAGTAAAATGGGCAAGTCCCCAGGGTCTCATTCCTGGTAAAAAGTCCTATTTGACCTTGTCCTCTCAGCATTGGGCTCAGGAAACACTAACAAAGAGACACATCTTGTACAATGGCTCTTACATTTGACTTTTTTTTTTTTCCTGGCACAGAGCATGTGATATTAGAAGACAACAGAAGAAAGCTTTCAATATTAACGAGGCAAGAAATGCATATGCGCAAGTGCAAACACACAGAAAGAGCAAATCTAAAACTGGAAAAGCTGGGGCTGACCTCTGGGGAATTTCAAGTCCCCTTTCACCCACATCCTGTAAGGACAGAAAAAACACAGGAAGCAAGTTTCTAATAAAACCTTATATGTGTGTTTTGGCTTTTATCTTTTGAAAAGAAAACCATGAATTGCCCAGAGGCTTTTTTGTTTGTTTGTTTGCTTGGCTTCCACTGTTTTTCCTCTCACTGAAAAGAGAATTAAAAACAAAAAATCCTCCAAGTCTTTACATTTCAGTTGTGAAGAACACATGGTCGGTACTTAAGCAGATGTGTGCCCTGTCACTGATATGCTAAGTAAGGCTGGATGAGTTTCTTGACCTCTTTTAAGAGCCCAATTCTTTAGCAACTGAAGTGAGAGTAGGAAGTACCTACTTAAAAGGCTGACCAGAATTAAATGGAAGGAAGCAGTAAATGGCCTAGACTAGGCTGGCACACTGGGATCATTCAATAAATGGGAGCTGAAGAGTAGGGGCTCCAGAGGAACTGCTCTATCAGCGAAGAACACAATTTCAAGGGTACATTAACACCTATGTTGTAAGAGGTAGAAAGGAAAGATCCAGAAACATGGGACTGGGCTATTTAGCCAGGATACCTGACTCTCATTTTTACGGGAGCTCAGGTCTGGGAGAGAAGTGCCCCACCCCTTCTGCAAAGATGTAGGTTATCTGTCCAGGACCAAGAGGTCTCACAGCCTGGACACACATACTCCAACTTCCCAGTGGCCCGATCTTGTGGTTCCTTTGGCTCCTGCAGAAAGCCTTGGCCAGGCCTGGGAACTGCTCTGCACCACCATGCTTCCTGCCCATCCGGTATGCCCAACTTAGCGAGTAGCCTGGACATCCTCCTAAGGTTACCTGGACCAGAAAATGGTATTTCTGAGGGTTTATTAATCTAATGAATGGTGTTCCTCAGAAGCTATTTGGATTGCACTTTTATCTTTCTCTCTAAAAGGATTTTTTTTAACCTACTTTTAACCACATCAGAAAAATGTTCCCTGGGTTTTGGTCTTACTTTATTACTACCTTCCTCTTCTTCTCATTATTATTATTATTACCATTATCATTATTATTATCATAAAGTATTACAGTCTAAGGGAGTTCTTCCTCCCCTTGACAGCTACTCTGGCTAAGTCTGCATGGCATGGTCTTTCCTCCAGCTCGCAATCTTATTCCCAGCCACTTCTATTCAGATCACACAAAACAATTTTAGCAAATGTGCTGCTCACAACACAGTTCTGTATCCACACTGGATCTCCTGGGAGCCATTTATTAATCCTATTAAGTCAATTCTCTCCTGGCTTGTCTCCTCCACTGGAATCTTATTTTGTCTAAAATTTATATACAGCTTTTCTTGCTAGTCCCCTGCATTAAAACGAAATTTAATTTCCTTATAGCTAAGCTACCTTCCTTACAGTGGAGGACGAATAGAGAACACAATTTTCTTGTTTCATTTTATTCAAGAAAGGTGATTCCACTCTTTAAGAAAACCAAGGGGTGAGTCAGGAGACCAGATAATTTCTTTCTCCCCACTGTTTCCCACCTCTCAGGGAGGCACGGCTCAGCACCATTCTTCATTTTGATGCTTTCAATAAATAGCTACCAAAGGTTACACAACCACAGAGGGTTTCAAAGGACCAGCGCTGGCAATTTCTTACCCGGCAGTCTCTCTGGAGTGTTTTCATGAGAGCGTTGTAAGTTTCGGTATCAAAATACAACCCCTCGTGCATGTCTTGCAGGAAGTCTAAGTCCTTGAAAGTGGGGTTGGACTTCTCTCTCTCCTTCCGTGACGCCCTTCGCTTATAGGTAGAGCCCTTCAAGTCGTAGGTGAGGTGCATCCGCATGGCGCGCGGCAAGACGTTGTTCATCACCACAATCCTGATGTTGATGCCCCCTGACTGCATGCAGTACAGGCCATAAAATTTAGGCAGAAGAGTCCTGGGATTCTGGTTTAAGTTCTAGAGATGAAAAAAGAAAAGAAATAAAATCGATAACATCTTTTTCCTTTTTTATTTTTTCAAAATAATACTCTACTAAGTTGTGTTTTCATCGCATCATAACTAAAAATGAGACATAATTACTTTCATTAACGTCCATTGCTAAGACTGGCTGTTTCTAAGTCTGCCCACTGGAATAGCAACGTTACCACTCTAATTCTAAACTCAGAGCAATGAAGGTGGCTGAAAGGAAAGTGGACATAATGTCCCAAATCAGCTCTCACTACATACAGGAGAAGAATTGGTGGTGGCTCTGAGAAACTGTTTCGTAAGGTAGCAAAAGAGGAAATTAGTTGCTGGAGAGTAAGGGAAGAACTTTTCAAATTTTAATAGATCTTCAAGGCTGTCTTCTCAAATGATGTGACTTTAAAACCACATTGTTTAGGATTAGACATTTCCTACCACTCTCATCAGTTCTAAACATTATTAGACTTCAAAATCTTTATCAACATGATTGGAAAAGACTGGAAAGTTTTTTTTTTGAAAGCTGGATGCCACTCATTATTAATAGACATTTAGTATTTTAGCCACCTCAAAGATAATTCTGTCTTAACAGCGTTTGCATATTTTTCTATAGGTCTTATTCACTGTTGAAGTTCTTGATCCATTCTAGATTTCTACAACTTTCTGTATGGTATATTTTCTTCTGCTACGTTGTCTTTCATTTTTTACCACAAAAATAGGTAATCCACACCGACTTTTTATGCACTATAAAAGGAGATAAAAAAATTGCAAAAACAGACTGAAGCAGGACTGCTGTGAGTTTGAGGCCACAGCCTGGGCTACATAATCAGTTCACGACCAGCCTCGACTACAGAACAAGATGATGTTGTCACAGACAATAACAACTACAACAACAAACCCCAAAACAACAACAACAGCAACAAACAAACCGAGAGATTACTAAAGGGTATATAGTGAAAGGTCCCCCTGCCAGCTCTAACTTGTCCTCCAATTTCCAAATTTGAGAAAACTATAGAAACTACTGTTCTTGCTTTCTTTATACTAGTCTAGAATATCCTATGTGCTTATATTAATTTTATATCTGTTATTTTTACTATAAAGCTGCTCTGCCCTTTGACAGTCATATTTACTTATTTGTTTCTTGTGCCTTTTTGGCTTTTTGATAACAAAGCTTCTTAGGCCTAAAGTTATAGACTTCTATTTTCTCCTAGGCTTTTAATAGGCTTGATCATTACAATTAGTCTTTATTTGTAATGGATTTTTGTGTGTATAAAAAACCAGACATAGGGAACATAAATTCTCCCTCAAGTGGGTAGCCATTTACTGAATATTTATGGAATATATTTAGTCTCAATTGCATTTAAGTCCCTCCTGTGTCAATCAGTAAGTGGACAAATACACATGGGTATAATTCTGGACACTTCGTTTGGGCCCACTGTTCTATTTTTTTAGAACTACAATTATACCACATATTTAACAGTAGTTACAATCTGATAGATTTTTAGTACATGCCATAATGGGCCCATTTTTTTTCCTTTTTCAAAAGTGTTTTGTCCATTCTTACACATCACCCATGAAGATGTTCATTTATAGAAAGTTTCTTAAAATGAACCAGCTTAGTCAAGTTTTATAAGGTTCTAGAAAAACTCTTACTGGAATTTGGTCACATTTCTAAGTTCACTTGAGGATAATACAAATTTTTATAATATTGAGTTCAGGCACAGTGTACATCTTTTCATTATTTCAGATAATTGTTATATCCTTAGAGAAAATTTTGCAGTTTTTCATATTGGTTTTGTATATTTGTTTTTATAGATTCAAATAGAGTTTTTATTAGTATGAAAATTCTTTCCTAAATTGGTTACTCTTTATACATTGTATTTATTATAACCTTCCTCTTCCACTTGAATTATAGTATGTTTTCATCTACTTATATATATCTATTTTTTGGATAATGTTCATCATAAATTTTTGTCATCAAGGACATAACCTCTTTTTGCATTATCACATCCAGCTCTATATATTGATAATAGAATACAATAAATTTTTATGTAGATTTCTTTCATATCCTGCAAGCCTGCTGGATTCACTACCTCTAGAAATTTCTGGTTTAAGTTGAAGCTTTGTTCATTTTAAATTGTATCATTCAGAAAGAACAGTGCTTATGCTTTTCTCCTATTTCCATGACGCCTCAAAGTCACTGCCAGAATTTCTAGCAAATGTACGAGAAGGACTGACTGATCAATGGTGCCCAGGTTTTTTTTTTTTTTTTTTTTAATCACTTCTAAGGAAAGGCCTCTATTTTTCTCCAAGGGATTTTATGAGAACCTATAAAGATTGATAAATGCACAATATGTGAGTGTTTATGTATCTTATTACAGACCCCCCCTGTCAACTTAAAGAATTTCAATTGAGAAAGGGTTGAATTTTAAGGAGCATCATTTCTTCTCAAAGTCTACATGGTCACCACACTGAGTTCCCATTTTTTTATTGTTAATGGGACAAATTATATTACTTGTTGTACTTGCTTACATGATTGGGATAAAATAATTTGTTCAGCTAAATTTTAAACTATAAGTTTGTTTTAATTAAGGTTCAATAGCCACAAGTGGCTAATTTCTAGTCTATTATATTCAGTGAAACAGTTTCAAAATAGAAGAATATTATATCTCAGCTCAGAACTACTATAGAAGTTTAAGATTTACTCACTTAGGAGTTTATCAAAGAATATGGTCAGTTAAATTTCAATCTTATATTATTTAAGGTGTTTACATAAGTAAGAACCTTGAAGGCATATCCAATAAATAGTACTAATATATCCTTTTGGTGAATGAATGATGCTCAATTGCACTTTTGTTTTTCTTTTCCATATTTTTCATCTTTTTCTTAAAAAAAAGAGACTTGTTCGAGACCAAAATCTTTTTAAAATCAGCCTGCTGTCAATAAAGACAATTTAGATTTTTGATTTGTATAATTCCAGATGAAATGAATTCACAGTACATAATTCTGTTTCTATGATATTTTGGAATTAAAATAAAATTTTATATGCAAATACACTGTGTGGCATCTCATCAATTTTATTTTGAAGCAAAGATGACAGTCACCTCTCAGAGTAAGGGGGCGACAGAAATAGGGCTTTGCAAGCCAAATGTCTTCATAAACCATTCTAATCATAGAGTTAACAACTGTTTGAAAGTACTCCACAACCAAAGACCTGAAAGTGATAACTATACTTAAGAAAAGTATTTATTCTTCTGAAAATTTACAGCAACTTGGGTTAAGCTATGTTAAATAGGTCTAGGGTAAGTTACTGCTTCTCTGTCTTAGAAACATTACAAGAAAAGTGATTTTCATGTTGCCATATTTAACCTATAGAATTCTAAATTCTATAGTGTAGAATTTAGTAGCTAATGTAGAATAGATGTTATATATAGTGTAGGGATTAAAAACAGAGCTGCTGCTTGTGTGATCCCACCTATGTGAATGACCCTGGTCTTGTTAGTCAACTTATCTTTGTCTCAGTTATAAAATGGTAACATCTATAGCTTAAATAGGCTAGTGAAGCTACACCTTTACAGCCTTGTTTCACACATAGAAAATCAATGCACCATTTATATTAGTACCATGTGCTGGCTGCAGAGAGCTTTGCAATGCATTGCTTTCTCTTTCCTTCCTTTGTCAAGATAACTACACAAACCTTTTCCCAGATTTTAAAGACCAAGTGGACCAAGGTTCAGCAGCTACATTGCCTACTCACAGTCCTAAGAGTTAGTAGACAGCTGAGCTGGGTCTGGAGCCCAAGACTATGTGATTCAACAACTCTGCTCTACTACACAGTTTTAGTACACTTTCAAAAGTCTCTTCAATGTCACAGAATAATCCAAAAGCAACACAAAGCTCACTGTGGAGTAAGAAACATGCCAGAGTTACTAAAAAACAACAACAACAAATCCCCTCCAACCCCCTTTACCAAAGTAACTGTTGCAGAACACAATGAAACTTAAAAGCAGAAGCATTCCGTGTGTGCAGCTCCTCACCATGTAATAGCCTGGCAGTAGCTTCTGAAGGAACTCTGCTTCTTTATGCTGTACTGTTTTGATGATAAATTCATCATCACTGGTCACAAAAAACAAAGATCCGCTGGCTCCGGGGTTGGAAAGCTCAATGAGAGGTTCACTGCAGATGGAATACTAAAAGAATAAATAATAATTATTATTTATTATTGTTGCAGTGCTGGAGATAGAATCCAGAGCCTTGTACAGGTCAGGTAAATGCTCTGCCACTGAGCCACATCCCTAGTCCTAGGCAGACTAAAGTTTCAGATTTATACACCTATAAATCTGGCACTCAGGAGGCTGAGGCAAGGGGATTACGAGTTCAAGGCCAGCCTAGGCTATACAGCAAATTCAGGATCTCTCTGTCTCATCTCTCTCTCTCTCTCTCTCTCTCTCTCTCTCTCTCTCTCTGTCTCTCTCTCTTTCCCTCTTTTTCTCTCAATACATATGTTACTAAGGAGGACAATTACAGTCCTGTATGTCTTGGCCTGTTTAAAACAGGAAGCTCTTTCTATGAGCTTTAAAAGGCTACAGGTATACCAAGAAAGCTCTTGGGGGAGATTCCTAAAGATATAGTTGATCTGTTTATTTTAAAATTCTATCATAGGAAACCCACATGTTCTCCTCAAACTCAGTGTTTCATGATAGAATCACGAATCATCCTATCTGTCCAATGAGATAACTAAAATAGTCATGTATCTGGGTGTGTTCCTTGTAATCTTAACAATCTGGGAGCCTCAGGCATGAGAATCACAAATTCAAGCTCAGCCTGGGTAATTTGTTCCTGTCTCAAAATAAAAACAGAAAAGGGCCAGGGAATTAGCTCAGTAAGAAGGCTCTGGTTCAGTATGTATAAACCAAAAAAAACCCCAAAACAAAAGGAAAACAAAACCAAACAAACAAAAAAAGCCATGCAGACTGAGGTGTATTGTTTTTTTAGTGGGTGTTCATAAAATAACAGGGAAGGTGTGATCCACTATGTGTATTTATCACTTCAACATTAACACCTATTCTCTTTTCACCCATCTCCCAGGAAAGGTCACCCAGTCTCACAGTTTCAACAAGAACATGACTCCAGCGTTTTTTATCTTCAGTCCAGATCTCTCTCCAGGGCTCCAGATCTATTCTTTTATTATTTTCATATACATTTATACTTGGATATACCACAAAGACTCCACACACAAGTTCACAATCAGAGCTCTGATTAGGTGATATGGCATCTCTGTGGTAATGGGAAAGATGTACTTCTTTATCCTGTCCAAGATGCAGGTTGGTGGGTAGAAGAAGGCTGGATTTTAGTTTCTAAATCAGATAGGTAGAACCACTTGACCAATGCCCACCCTGTGCAGCTGCATATGGTGATTCCAGATAATCTTCTATTGCCTGCCTTCTCTCTCTCGTCTTTGTCTTAGAGAAAGGAGGCACTATTTTCCTGCTCTTGACTGTCACCTTGACTTCTCTCATTTCCTCATCTTCCATGTCCACACTGTTGCGTCTGCCTGCTTTCCTCTTGCCATCCACAGTTCAAGGAGCTACGATGGTAAGCTCCTAGTCTCAACTGTGTTTTCTTGTCCCATACAGTGGATTCTCTTTCTTTCTTTATAACATGCAACTCTAATCATGTCCTTCAGGGCCCTCCCATCCTTTCATGGTTCTTGGTAGGGTGTTCACATCATGGGAGACCAAGTTCTGCTCATCAGTGCCTTCTCCCAAATTCACCTTTAGCAAGAGAGCAGATTCTTATTTCTCATGTGTGATATATGCTCTCAACTCCAGGCTTCTGCATTTTCCTCTTCCTGAGACAATCTCCGTTTCAAACTCATTAGGTTGATTACTCAATCTTACATTCAATCATGTAAAAAAATGTACTGATCATCTGCAATGGCCCAGGCACCACTATGAAGCTTATATTCCAGTAGAGGAAAACTGCTAGCAAGTAAGTGAACAAAATGTACATCAGAATGTGGCAGGTGCTCTGGAGAAAACTTAAGCATAAAGAGAGGCAGAGGATACCAGGGAGGACTGAGGACTGGGCTGCAGGACATTTACAGTAGGTGGGGCTTTAGGTAGTTCAGTGGTAGAGCTTGTGCTTTGCATGGCAAGGCCTTGGGTTCAACCCTGGGCACCACCACATTAATAAATTAGTAAAGGATGAAATCAGTGGTCATGGTAGCCTTATGAGCAAAGCGGCATTTGGGCAAGGGCTACCAGTCATTTGGATTTTGGGGGATGGAGAATTTAAGGCAATAGGAATAGAAAATGTCAAATTTATGATACTTGGTGGGTTCAAGGCACAGTAAGTCAGTCAGTAGTCATAGCAGAGTGGACAAGACTTGAAAGAGATGAAGCCACAGGGGTCAGAGGGGCTGACCGTGGAGGGCACTGAAGGCCACTTTTGGGGTTTGTGACTAGTTAAATCCTCACCACACAAAAATCTATAAGGAGGTAGAGGGAGAGGAGAAAAGAGATGAGGAAGAGAAAAACTGGAAGGAAAAAAATGATCAAAAGGTGTAATCCACAATGTGAACTTGTCACTTCAACGTCAACACCTATTCTCTTTTCACCCGTCTCCCCAGACAGGTCACCCAGATGCCACTTTACTGCATGTTGCTTTGGACACACTACGGCTAAAGGAAGAAACTCTCTAAGAAGAGGAAAAAGCTGGAGCTGGAGGACTGCCGTTACTACTGCTACCTCCCATCTCCCACCTTTTGGCCTGGCTTCCTAATATTCTCTGGTCAAGCCGCACTAGAGCTGAACTCCTATGGATGAGTCGATGATTAGCAGGGAAAACAAAAGTAGCCAACGGATAATGGACAAGACTCTAAGAAAGCCAGAGCAAAGCCGCGGCCCTCGGCTGCCTGTGTGTACAGTCCACCGTGCAGGAAGGTAATCGGTGGGAAGCGCATGAGATCTGAAACCAACAGGTGTTTGTGAAATCATAGCTCTGCCAGCTGCTAGTTCTGTTCCCCTTAAAAGTACTCAGCATGCTGAAATCTTAGCACTTCCTCCCTCTCAACCGACTCCCGTGAAGTTTTTAAAATTAGTGCTTTTGAAACCTCAGGCAGAATGAGGACTCAGTATGGCTATTGTTATTATTATTTTTATTACATAATGATAATGTAAGTGAGAGAGGCACCCAGCTTTGCCAGGAAGCACACACTGCTCAGTCGAGAAGGGAGGAAGTGGTACAACCCTAGATTTCTGACCAAACTCCCAAAGAGGATTCTCCTCAAATACACCCAGACATTCTTAGGATAGCATAAAAAAAAGTTATATCTGTCATACAATCACGATGCAAGACCCTGGAAGATAACAGTGGGGACCTCGTGCTGTCCTGAAAACTGAGGGCAGACCCTGGCTTTAGAAATTCTGGCTCTTTTCCATGGCATTTAAATTTTGGGCATAGAACCTGCTTATGGGTAGGAGTAAATGTTATAAAAGGACCAAATTAACAAAGAATGCAGAAAGTAGAGGCTGCAAATAGAGAAATTACAGGATGATCCAAGAAAAGCTGTCTATATAAAAAATCTAGATTCTGACTTATGCGTTTCTCTTGACTGAAGTCTTAAGTTTTTATATAGTGACATGTTGTGGAGATGCTTTATTATGTAATTTATAAATAACTATTAAAGGACTAACAAACGGTTTTGGCCTACTTTGATAACTTTTTAAGAGCTGACAATAGCAGAGCATCAATGCACAATCAGCTGGGAACATGATACTGACTAGAAATTATAATTACTATGCTCTAGAATTCTATAGTTTCTCACTCTACAACTTGGCTACCATGTCTTCTTTTAAGCAACCTTCAAAATGCTGCTTTTTCAAAGCAAATAAAGGGAAGAGAATGGAATATTTTAATTATCCACCATCAGCAAGCCCCCATGTGTGCTCCTGGGCTGCATCCACCTTCCCAGCTCTTCTCAGTTGTGCAAGCTGCTCATGTGTACTTATTTTCTCGTTTCTATTTCCTGCAAGGCCTCCCAGCTCTACCCACTGGAAAGAGAGCAAAGTACATTGCGGGTGGGTTCTGCTAATGCAAATGAACAGTGTAAACTGGCGCCATGTGGTGCAGATAATTTTACTTGCTATTTTTTTTTTCTCAGTAGCATAAAATATTCACTCTGCTCTCTCTCTTCCTAGTTCAAGCATGCATGAAAAAACTCACATGAGTTATACTGGATTTCTGAATACCTGAGTACAAGGAACCACTGGCTTCTGTCCAAGCAGAAATGGGAATGCCCTAGGGGCTCTGGGCCTGGCCAGGGAGGTGGTTGTCCAGGAACAGGTAAGGAAGAAGAGGCATTCAAATTGTTCTATAAGCAGAACACTTTCATTGTGTTGCCTCACAATGCAAATTATGCATGTTTTGACATGAGACTTATCACCAGCAAATACATGGTACATTTTGGTGGTGCTGAGAACATAAACAGAATAATTCAGGCAGAAATCTAGATGTGACAGCACAAAACTGAGTAGAAATACACACACATAGCAGGCACTCAGTATTAAATATATCTACAGAGTTAACAATGGCAAGAAAGTCAAAAACAACTGAGGAAAATCCTTTAATTTCTAGCATGTGTCACAGATAAGAGATAGATGTTGTGTTCCATAATACAATATCAAGATGCCATTGGGCGCTACAAACATATCTGTTGATGTTGGCAAGCCTCAGTAATTACTGAAGGGTCAAAACCCAAAGGGTCTTCCCCATCACACAGAAAAAGTGGGTTTGTGGCCTGTGTGCACTTGTGTGCCTGAGTTGGTGGTGATAGGCAGAGGCACGTGACCCTTCAGTTAAGGTGGATAGAGTAGCAGAGTACTATGTGGACACATAAAAAGGCATTAGGATGCCCAGGGACTTCTGCGTGGTCCTCACTGCTCTACAGAAACACATTCACACACCTGGAGGAACCAGTAGTAATGTATTGGACAGAATCATGTGATTTTCTTAGGGGCCAGCTAAAGAAAAGGATCATTCATGAGTCATCTTGAGCACAGAAGAGAAATCAGCTTTTAATTTTATTATTTATATCATATCTGTCATTATAAGATGTATTTTAAATATTTTTTGTTATAAGTGACAAATGTTGCTATACTTTTTCTGAAAAGCATTCTGAAAAGCTCAAGTGTTCTTAAGATCATTGAGAATGGGATAGGTGATAAAAACTTGATGGCATTTTTTTCTATGGTTTCTTCAACACCAATTTTTGAAGATCCCCAGGGTGTTAACAGCAATGAATAAACCATGTCCTTCTTGCAACAGGAAGGAAGTTTCTGGTTCCTTGAACAGGAATGGAGCAAAGCTCTGAGGTCACAGCTGAGAACCTCAGAAACAAACTGTCGTATTTATGCTGCCTGTGTACCAGAAGGAAGAAAGGGAGAGCAGACAAATCTGAGAGTGAGAGACGCCCTCGTACATATGAAAAACACCTTCGAAAAGAGCCTTGTGAAGAAAATTTGAGACAAAACTATCCAGTTTCTTTAGAATGTTATTTGAATTTGTAGGTCAAGGTGAAAATGGTTATGAACCCAAGCAGTTCTGAGATGAGCAGTATAAATGAGGTAACTAAAATAGAAGACATTCAGAAAGAATCTAATTCACAAAATTCACAGGAGTCTTTGAAACTAATTATAATTTATCTGGTAGAATGATTATTTGAAGTAGCAATGGATATCACAGTTACTTAGGTATCAATTACCACATCAGATTTCTCAACTGTCAGTTGAAAGCTGCAGAGTTAAATCATATTTTTGAAGCCAAATTTATAATCATTATAAAACTTGGAACTTAACTATGTTCTTGAGCTTTGTAAACTAAGAAGTACCTGTTGCTTGTCATTGTGGCTATTAGTCAAAAGTTTATATCACACATTTCTTTAGGAATAGGAAAAAAATTAGAGGTTCTTACCAAGTAATCGTCAGGTTTGATACCAAAAAGTTCTCTGAAGTATCGGAACGCTAAAGGAGCATACGTCTTGAATCTGAAATCTGGGTAGTGATGTGCTGGGGTCAGGTTGCTCCCTTCACTGCCGTTAAAATATTTTAAAAGGAGGCAGAGAGAAAGAACGTTAGCGAAAACAGCTTTCCCCCATCAACACTATTTTTATTAGTATGTGTTTGTGATACATGACCGTTACTTTCAACCTGGGAAATGCTGCATGTATATATCACATTTGAATCATTTTTACTTTCTCTTCTCTCTCCCCAGCTGTCTCCTCCCGTGCCAGACCCCCTACCCATCTCCACAAGGTCCACCTTGCTGTTTCTTGTTGTCCCTCTTTTATCTTGTTCTTTATAATTATTTTTACTTTGCTTTTCTTACATAACAAAAACCATACACTTCTTAACCCTCTATGTCTGATTCATCTCACTTAGCATAACGGTCTCAAGACGCTTCCATTTTCCTACTTCAATTTATCCTTCTTTATGGCACATTTGTACTCTACAGAGTATACACGTACCACATTTTCTTTATCTATTCATCTGCTGATGGACATACAAGTTGCTTCCAAGGTTTAGCTTTATTAGTTGTGCTGCTATAAACAAGTATGGGTGCATCACTGTAATATGTCTTCAGCTCTTCTGAGAAGATATTCAGAAGAGGCCTAGCTGGGTCAATTGGAATTTTTCTGTTGTCATTTCTAGGGAAATCTCCATACCAATTTTCACAGTGATTGTACTAGTTTACATTCCCACCAAGAATGTAGAAGGTCTCCTTCCTCCCTACATTCTTGCCATTTGTTTTTTGAGTTCTTGATAAAAGCCACTCTTATTGAATTAAGATGAATTTTCAGTGTTGCTTTGATTTCCATTTTTATAATGGCAAAGATGCTAAACTTTTTTTTGTGATTTACTGGTCACTTGTACTTCTCTTGAGCAATATTTATTCCCTTCAATTGCCTATTTTCTGATTGGGCCTCTTATTTTGGAGAGTTTAGTTGTTTTGAATTCTTTATGTATTCTAGATATTAGTCCTCTGTCCAAAGACTAGCTGATAAGATTTGGTTTCCACTCTATAGATTGTCTCTGCCTTTTCACTCTTTTGGTTGTTTCTTTTGTTGTGCAGAAACTTTTTAATTTGATATAATCCCATTTGTTGATTTTTGCTGTTATGTTTTGTAACCGGTGTGTTCTGGTCAGAAAGTCCCTGTGTCTGCCTACTTCTTCAGGAGTTTTGCCTGTTTTATCTTGCAGCAAATTCAGTGTTTCCATTTTCATATCTTGGTAGCAAAGAGAATTTTGACTTCAAATTCTAGCTCTATTTGTCGAGGGCCAATTTCAGCTCTCAAAAAACCAAAAACCAAAAAACCAAAAGACCAAAAAAATGACCCTCTGCCAGTGGGTCCCTCAGATCTCATGCCATAAAGGTCATGGCCACAGGTAAAAATAGATACTGACTGGATCTTTTTTTTTTTTTTGAGACAGTGTCTCGCTCTCTAGCTCAGGCTGATTCTGAATCTACTATGTGGCCTTGGACTCATGGCAAACCTTCTGGCTCAGCCTCCCAAGTGCTGTGATTACAGGTTTGCAGCACCGTACCCAACTTATGTGGTACTGGGGAATCAAACGCAAGGAGTTGTGCTTGTTAGGGAAGCACTTCAGCCACTGTACCATTCCTCCCACCTACTAACTGGATCTTAATTTGAATGTTTTCTTATGTCCAAGTTTCCCAAAAAGGCATCTTACATATTTTAGGGATTTGAAATTTCCATTTTAAACATAACACTATCTTTTTTCCTTTCTTGGGTTCATTTTTGAAATACTTTGCATATTTTTGTGATATGCAAATGACACAACTGGTTAACCAGTGAATATTTACGAATCCAAAATACTATGTAAGAAATAAAACATTATTCATGTAGGTGAATTTCTTTCTATTCTTTTCACTGAGCACATTCTTAGGGGTATTCACTGGGCTGAGTTTTGTTGTTTATCAATCTCATCCCTTTTATTCTTTGACTCCATAGTATATTATATTTTTATATGACCTTGGATGACTCACTTTTGTTATTCAAGAAAGACCTAAGCAAACCTTCTAGCTAAACTTGCTTTCAGTTGATTTTAAAAATCATTAGTTTCGGAGGTCACGCAGTTGAGCAATGTATTAGTAGTCTTCCTAACTGGCTTTGTTATAGATGGCACCCCTGAAGCCCTGGGACAGGTTAAAACTGTTCTTTTGTGAAAGGTGTCTTTCACTATATTCTCCTGGTCTCTGAGGAAAAATGCCCTTTGTTTCTTAAACCAGCTGCAGGGCCAACTATCCCTGGGAGAAGGGGCTAGAAGACGTGATCATAATACTTTCTAATCAGTAATTTTTCTTTAGATTTACAGAACTCAAAATATCTGGTGACTGTGACCCATATATCATATGAGTCAGATGTAGACCAGCTCAAATCTGCAGCCGCCATGGCACCCACCTATCTCAGTTGCGTCTTCCCAAAACACCCTATATAAATAAGCCTTGCACCTACAACCCTTAAGCAACACACTTTTATGGCAAAAGCCTCCAAACTCTTTGATTTTCTACCCTTCCAAATAAATATTTTTCCTTGCCTCAACAATTTGTCCTTGAGTCACTGGCCTTTCAAGCAACAAATGTGAGTATGATAACACTTAATGTACTTACACTTAAAATTTTCACTGTTAAAACTTCTAACAGTGAATAGAATAATACAATTTTATGTGGAGGCTCAAGATCTCTATGCAAATATATCATGGTCTACTTTTCATGAATACCACACAAATGAGATGGCAAATACAAAAGCCTTGTGCATATAATAAGCACTTGAAACTAGAATCTGTGCTTTAAATTTGTTAAGATCAATCAGATTTCGGCACACACTAAATAGTGAGTATCTACAGGTAAAAGAATGAGTTTCCAGGACAGTATTTATGCAGTAGTGTTGACTCTTACAAGGAGATTCAGATAACATGTCAACACATATGGCAGAGGCACAGTATAGTAAACAAAAACACTACTGAAAACTAGGAATTATCTGTTCAATGCACCCGGTACAACGATCTTTTCTCCTGCATGATCAAAGGTGATGGTCACTTTTGGTGAGAACCAGAAGATGGGGTTGGCTTGTGTTAGGGACTGCCGTCATATAACAGACATTTTCTTCCTCCTGTCCTGTGGGCTGGCAATTAGACATAGCTCCTGCATGCCAGGTGAATTCTCCACCAACTGAGCTACACCCCCGGTCCTCAATGCTTGTCTTTACATGCTAAGATGACACTCAGGTAGCAGCAAGGCATACAGGAACTCAGGCTTAATAGCAGCCACATGGAATGGACCCAAAGTTATCTGCTTGTTTGAATCGTTATTGTTTTCCTTTGCAAGCAGAGCTGAATATGCCTAATGTGTGTGTGATATCCTGGGAATGTATCCAAACATTTCCTCATTCCGAATTTTGGGATTTATGAAGGGAAATGTACTCCATTGTAGGTCCCCAGGGATTGTCAAAAGGAGTGGTTCAGGAACTTGTATGGCATGTAATAATTCATAAATGTGGGCTATGTAGAAATAAAGGGTAAAAGTAGAGGCTCAAAGTGACCTCTGACATCAGTTCTCTCTTTTGTAAGCAAAAAAAATAATAATAATAATCACAGCCTCAGGGTTCTGAAGGGGGGTGCTTCAGTGGGATAAGAGTGTTGCCAATTTCTTATTTCTTCTACCCTCTTCATTACTTTATCTCATACAATCAAAGCAATTCATTCTATTAGAGCAGAGCTGCTTTAATAGCCAAAGAGCTAAGGCAAAAACACCAGCAATTTCATGGATTTTCTCTCATTCTCAGGCAGTTGAGAGCCTAAGAGTCTATCAGAGAGAATATAGCATTTATTATTATTTTTGTTCTTGGCTAATTCTGAGCTTCGTGGGTTGTTCAACTTGGCTTCCACTAATTATAACAATTTTCCTTGGATTTGCTTCTTTCTGGCTATGATTTTGATTCAGATATGCTGCACTAACTTAATGGATAGTGTTAGGTTTCCTTGGAAATGTAACAGACAGACACTTGTTTACACACCTATGAATGCACAAGTACATACAACAAAACTCTTGTAGGAAGAAACAGAAAACATTTATTTCCTTATGTATATACCATGACACCTGGTTTAAGAAGCTACCAAATCATTAGTAATGAAACATTAAATAACTCTAGCTAGTTTGGGGCCTCATTAATATACGGAGAATGGTCTGGGTCGACTTGGGGGTAAGCTTCTTTACAAAGTACCGTTAGTAAATTATACTTGTATAAACAAAGAAGATAAAGAGAGGATAGGCATACTACTTGATAACAGAAATTTACAGTGGATAATTAATATATTTTAGTTAATAATTAGATGTTGATATTACATAAGCTTGATCTTCTCTATTTGTACTGATGGAGAGGAACATTCCCAGAGAATGGCTCCTGTAAATTAGGTTCATAATACAGAACCACTTTTTTTCTTTCCTAGAAGATTTTGCCTTATAGATGTTGCTTACCTTTGACTAATGTTAAGACCCAATTGCAATCTCTTTGGTCATACTGGATCCCCTGAGCGCTAATTAAGAGCAAGGGTTTTACAGCTCAGGAGACCTGGGTTTAAGTTCTACCACTGGCCCTTTCAAGCTGTGGTCATGTAACTGTGCTGAATCTCTACAAATGAGTCAGCAGAGGGAATGGAAACATGACTGGAGCCATACCTGAGAAGCGTGAGCTCTCAGCGCATGAGGGTGGTAGGGGCTGGAGGATGAACAACAGCCCATAGCTAAACTTTTCACGAGAGGGGTGTGTTGTCCACATACATAAGAAAATACATCAATAAAATGGCATAATGGAAAGAATTTTTACAATTCATATAATAGGCATAGGACTAATCTCTTAATATAAAGAGATGGAATAAAATGTAATAAAAATGAAGAAGAAACCCTGAGTGAAGGAAATGCAAATGTATGCCACCACTGGTCCTGGCTAGCCCGAGGAGCAGCGCACAAGAGCAGGTGCAGACAGTAGGTCCACTGAGGACCAGGCAGTGGACGCCTCCTTGTTGTGTTGAGGTCACACCCTGCTAGACTTACTGTGCATGGATGAGGGCACTAACCCACAGATATTAGCACAGATACGTCTAAGCATTGGTATTAAGTGTTTGGCAAACACCAGCTATAGCACAACTGCCGAGCAGTTGAAAGCGCGAAGTACCATGGATGTTAGTCTGATGGTCTTCTGCGAGCTTGTTGGCACCAGGGCATGGAGTTACCTGTCAGAACCTGTGTGTAACATCCAGACTTACTGCACAAAAATGAAGTCTGAAGAAGAGCAGCCTTCCTTACAGTTTATGATTCACCTTGTTTCTTTCAACACATTTATGTAGTATGAGGAAAACGAATAAATAACCCATCCTTCTGTGTTGGCATACACTGAGGCTCTGGAAATTAAAGCTATGAGGATTTATACAGTGATCCGAGAGGTTCAGCACTCATGGGTTCAGTACAATTTCAACAAATATGTGGAAATCAACATTATTTTCTAACTTTATTTTAAAAACCAACAGCCTAAACAACTAAGAAAACATATAGCACATACAGTATTACCTGTCATATCATAAGAGAAAATATATTTTTATCTCCAAAAAAGGGTATGGAATTTTGAAAAAGAATAATATCACATCCTTTCCCCTTTTATGAAAAAGCTGGTGAAGTCTGATCATGGGCCAGCGCTGGTGTCCTGACACTGACCTCTTCTGAGCAGAGTATAATGGCGGGAATATCTGTAGTTATTTAGAGTTACATAATGTTAAAGCTTATGGAAGTACTTGCCACCATCTAGCATTCCCTAATTAGCAGAAAAAGAATTCAAAATCCAGAGAGAGAAAATACTGGCTTAAACTGGGCAGGAACAAATGAGACTGGGTGATTAGATCTATATCAAAATGTAGAAGTCCCAAGGAGACAGGCAGACTTGTCGCACCTCTGTCAGTCTGTCCTTTCATGGGTCAGTTTATAACTCTCCGCAGGCTCCCTGCCCACATATTTCAATCACATCTCCATGAAGTTCCCAGGATGTGCGTCAAGTGGGTAGAATTTCCCTTTTAGACACGTTGATAGCTACGTAGGAGGCATTCTCATCCTGTTATGTACTGTAAACCTTACAGCTTTGTTATGTGGTTTTAGACCTTATAGTCAAATACTATTTCTAATGGCACTAAGCTGAGAGATTTGGTGCCAAGCAATGAAGTAGATCTAATTTAGCAACTCAGAGACACTTGGGAGGTTCAATTTTGAAGCTAGACCCAAGGGTTTGTGTTTCACAGGGCAGTGTTTTCTATTTGGTGAACTTTATTTTAAATTTTAACTGTCAGTTGTGGGTTTGGGGTCAGTCACAAAATGAATGGGTCAGCAACTCCTAGGTGCTAGCAGCTGGTTTCCCTAAAGCAGGGTAGACGATATCCAGTTCCTGGGCTACACCATTTGGTCTAGCCGAGCCAAGGCCTCACCGAAGAAGTAGCTTCAGCTATCACCTCAGGGAAGAGTTAATTAAATGTTCTATCAAATATAGCAGGCTAATTTTTAAGCTGATGATTTTGTATGGCCCACAAATGATGTTACAAGCATCCAAATGGCTCTTGACAGTCCTGTGCTAAAGGATGTGAACTGGCTTCACTTTTGTTCAGCAAGCTAACGGTACCCACTATGAGGGAAGAGAGGAGAAATTAACAATTATTACTAATGTACCAATATTATTTAGAAAAATATAAGAGGCAATGCATTTGGATAAGTGACACTATGGTTCAGTAACAAATTGGTGGCACCCAGTCTTCAAACTGCACTGTGTAAGTGAGGATGTGGACAAGCATCCTCAGGTTATTAACTGCCTGTGCCAGTCCAGGCAAGGTAGAGAATCGCAGTTTCTACATAGGACTTTTTCATTAATTAGTGAAATATAAATCGGTCTTCCCTTTTACCAAATTACAGTATCACCAAAAGGAAAAAGAAGAAGCAAAACCTTGGCTACACTCCTTGGTGGTGTCCACCACCCACTGAACCCAGTGATTACTGCTTCTGTGATGGGTATGTGCAAAGTGTATTTGGTAACAATAGGCTGCATCATTTTTTTGAGGCACCAGCTGATTACCAATTTTCAGACTGAGCATGTGAAAACATCTTACAGTCTAAAACCAAATAATACATCCATGGATGTCACTTACTGGGGACATGTCATACATCTCATTACCGATATGCTAAACCTCCCAAGCAGTTATTACCATCCGGAAAACAGCATTTTGAGGGAAACTTGCAACTAAGTTAAAAAGTTTACAATATTCATTGCATGTAATAAATCTTCCGTTTTGAACTAAAGGAAGTGGGATGGAATTTATATTAACAGGAAATCAGTTTTTCCTATCCCTACAAGACAAATGTGAAACATTTGGAGGGTTTGGACTTGAAGATGCACCTTGTTCAGCAACAGCTACGTCTCATTTAATCCCAGAGAGATGACTGTGCTAGCTTTGCGTTCTACTGGCAAATACATAAATCCCAGTGCAGAATGCCTTTCTCGATCCACAGAGGACCAGACAGTAAATATTTTAAGCTTTGCAGGACATCTAGTCTGTATGGCAATCCCTCAGTTCTGCTGCTACCATGGAAAAGCACCACAGACGATTTCTAAATGAATGAACAGGCTATATTTCAACTGAACTTTATTTACAAAAACAGGTAGTAAGCTGAATTTTTTCTTGAGTTGCAGTGAGCAGACCCACAGTATAGATTTATTCTTGGATGAATTTATGTGAGCATAAGATGAAACGCAGACAGTTGGCAAATTTATCAAAACAGCAACACCGTGCAATGATGTGTCAGTTATACCCCACCGTGCAGGAACATTTGACATTCAGGTTTGTCTGTCACTTGGATGATGTTGTCCTTTGCAGCAGTTCTATGGAGTTCTCTCCCCAAATATGAGTACTCATTAGCTGCTCAACAAATCCCAAAGATCTCATGAATCAAACCTACGGGTAGCCTGATTCCTGCAATGATTCTAACACATCAAGCTAAACACCTATAAAGTAAGGAGATTAAAATGCAGGGGTTTTAAAATGTTTTCACTTAGATAATTATCCTTTGTCGTGGTGTGGATCTGGAGTGTCCTCCAAATGCCTCATGTATCTATGGTTACTGTGTAGTGTTGGGAGGTGGGCCCTGGCTGGAAGGGGCGGTTGCTTGAGGCTTGACCTGGAGGTGCTTGTGCTGGTTCCACCCTTCCTGCCGGACTAGTCTCAGTTGCTGCTGTGAGGATCTCTATCTCTGGAGCACTGACTCTGGCTTTGGCTCTAGTTGTGGTCTCACTATGTGATTCCACCATTTTCCATCTACCCACCATAAGTAGACTGTGATTTTCTGAAACTGTAAGCTGAAATAAATCTTTAATTCCTAAAGTTGTGGATGTTGGGTATTGAGTCACAGCAACAAAAACAGTAACTAAGACAACCGTGAATATAGGAGAATACTTAAACTTTTACTGCTAGATTTCAAAACACACTTGGTGCCCTGAAGAATTATTAGAGACAGCATCTCCTAGAAAAGAGAAGAAAGGAGTAGGGCTGGTTTTAGGGAGCCACAGAAACAGACATGGGCCCATAATTCTAGGGTGGAAGTGGAATATTTTTATAATTCAATAAAGCAAGAATACTGCTCCTATGCCATAAAACCACAGTAGAGAGAAAAACAAGAGTTTGGCAGCCAGTTTTCTGAGTTCAAATCCTAGCATTACAACCTAATTTGTTGTGTATTCATGGGTTAAGTGACTCAGTGACTTAGAACCTTAATTGCCCCATGTGTCAAGTGGACTTTTGAGTAAGTAAAGGGTTAACAATAGGTTAATATTATATACTGCACAGATATACCATGTAAACAAAACTGTGTTTGGTTAGTACTTAAAATCTTTGCCTCTCTTTGCCACCTCAGGTTCATGTTCACATGATACAAACATTAAAATATCCTCCTATGATTGATAGACATGAAAATTTTATCTGCAGCCTTGAGCTTCAATCACAGCACAGAATTGGGGTTCAAATGATTAAAATGTGGTCAAGACTCTCTTACTCATGTACACTGTGACTGTGGAAGATCATGGAACCAGATTGTTTAAAGAGATTTTGATATCCTCTTTCAAATCTTAAACTAATCCCATGACTTTTTTCCAGCTACAAAATGAAATAATTGGTAGAACAAACATACTTCTAAAAATAACTCTGAACAACTTCAAAATAAATTTTAAAAAGCACAATGCATTTGGTTGCCAAGGGAAACAGATTCTGTAGCTCTGGAGGAGTTGTAAATTAAAATATCTCACGTCACTTGAAACAATTAGTTCTCTATGACCAAGAGAGATTCATTAAGTTGTAGGGGAAGCAGAGGCCTCGGATACTTTAGTTGTTTATAGGTAAGGCTTATCCTGCTTACCTACTCCGACCCACATCTCCAAATGTGCTTAGAAATATGGAGGGGGTTTTGACACGTAAGAAAGTGCACAATTTGCTTTATTTTTTCCACAAGTGAATATAACTGCGGAACCATGACCACAAAAAAAGATGCTCAATGTCACCATCTGTTTGTGGGATCTCACTGAGTGCTCAGACTTGGGGCTGTCCACTTTATGCCTGGAATCTTGTTCTCCCACTGTTAGAAGGACCCTAGAGAAGCAAACTTGAGCACTTCTTGTGGACCACAGTTGGTCTTCAGTCAAGAGCATTTAAAGCAAAATGAGGCTGTCTAGGTTCATACCTGACTCTGAAAAATGTATGGGGTCCTTTGTGATAAGGTGGGAAACTGCCTAAGGCAACTGATATCAAACAGAGATAAATGCACAAATATCACCCTCTGAGGATTTTTAAAAGATAAACCATTGAGAACCCTGGGAGTATAAAAGACACCTCAGCTACTCTCACCTTGGCCCATTAATATGTAACAAAGTGGCTTATTTTACAGAGAAATAATGATTTCTAATATAAACGTGCCCCAAAAGTCAATCTTCATGGCCCAAAATACAAAATAATTTCCCCTAAGTCCCCAAACTGAGTATCTTTGCTTTTATTTTGTATTCTATTTTCTTTTTTAAAAATCTTGCCAGTTATGATAACATTTCCAATTTAATAATGATTGCTTATCTCTTCTCAGAGTAAGGTAGAAATGATTTGAAATTTATTTACTTCTTTTATTGAGGTAAAATACACACAGCATGGATATACTTTAAAGACATAGTTCTGTGGCATGACATTTAGTCACACAACTCTGCAGTAATCACCACCATCCACATCTAGAGATACTTGTTTGGAAGAGTTGATTTTCTTTCTTCCCCAGACTGACAAAAGCTAGAAAAACATATGTGGGCTATTCTGGCACTTTTCCTAAGATGGTGTCAAAACAGAAGACTTGTAAGGGTTTTTTTTTTTTTTTTTTTGGAAGAAAGTCAAATTAAAGTCATCAAAAAGAGAACTTAGAAGACAGGACTCAGATGTAAGGCTCAATTGTGGGCCCAACCATCACTCATAAACCCTGGCACTGTCTATGTATTTCTGGAAGCACTCTTTCTTTAAAGCCATGGGATACACAACCTGAGATGTCTGCACTCTTTTCCATTGAATGTCAAGCTTTTCTCCATATGGTTTTCCAGGCATTCATTCATCATAACTAATTATAATTGGCCACAGAGGAAGTCCTTGTACCATCTCCAAATGAAGCATTCAAATCACCACAGCGCAAGAAGCAACAACACGGCAGAGCCAACATACACATGAGAACATGAAAATAGAAATATAGACAAGATCTTCCATGTGGGGATGTCGTAAGGAAGGTTTCCTAGCAAGGAAAATCATCACAAGTAAAAATGTTCTTACCTGGGTAGGAACACACTTTCTACCACATAAAAGTCTTGCATGAGAACATCTCGTTCTGGCTTGGAAGTGAGATTCCCCACTGTGTATCCTATTCCCAGTTGAATAGCACCTTTAATAGCAGATGATGCAGTCTGAAAAAAAGAAAAGAAGGGTCTCCATGTTACCTTTTGCCATGTAACAGCAGCACATCAGGACAGTGAGACTGCACTTTCCTCCTTATTGCTCATCAATAAGGAAGCTAGGGCTTGGGGAGATGAGAGATAGCCTTTGGCACCAGGAGCTGAGGATTGAACTCGGGGCCTTGCATATGTTAGGCAAGCATGTCACCACGGAGCCACACTCTCAGCTCCCACTAAATTGCTTCTTTTGATGGAGAATTTTTTCTAAATGGTAAGGATTCTGTTTGACCTTTTTTTAAAGGTCACATGACAGTCACAAATAATCATCATTCCTTTTTAAATACTTGGAAACTTTGCAGAACACTTTCAAAATACAGCATTACAATTTCTACCAAAGATACATTCTTTAATTTTTTGAAATCATGATTTTTATAACCTATTTATGGAACAGTACAAGTATTAAATTTTCCTAAGAAATGAGAGATCAAAAATAATTGTTTTTTGTTACACACACAAAATTTAATACAGAAATTATAAACTAGTTGTGCCAAAGTTGCATAATGAAAATGTCCTACACTGACCTGTGATAAAATGGATAGCACAAGTACGCTAATTTACTACTTTCCTAACATCATTCCTAATTAAATTGATGGAATGGTGCCGTGGAGAATAGCTGCCATACTTTGTAAAAGTGCATGTGTGTGTGCAAATGCACATGTATATGTGTTATCAGAAATAAGAACTCAATTTAGAAATATTAGAATGTTTTCTTCATGGTAAAAACGTGTCATACTTTTTATATCTTGCAGTGTCCTATGTAGGACAATGTACTGAGGAGGTGCAAATAAATACTTACGGTGATATTTAATGAAAGACCTTTTGCCACATTTAAAAGCAATTTTTAGTTGCCACAAATGGTGGTATGGGGATATGCTACTCATCCTCTGATACACAGAACAGCTCCCCACTATAGAGGGCTTTCCAGCTTAAAATGCCGCTAATGCCAAGGATAGGTAACCTTAAGTTGAACAACTATAATAAATCTCATGCACTTTATATAAAAAATACAGCATATTTGAGTTACTATTTGTACTTAGAAAATCCAAGGCCTCTATCTCCCTACATGCTTTCTTTTCTTTTACTGTTTTGTGCTTTTAACACCAAAGAATGCCTCATTTTTTCCTTGAAAAAACTTCTCATCTTGACACATACATACCCACGTTTAAAGTAACACAACTCATAATAGCTAAATCTTGGAAACAGCCAATATATCCATGATTAGACGAAATACAAAGAAGATATTGTATAGAATACTATTTTGCCATGAAGAAAGATAAATTTGAGTCGTTTGTAGAGTAATGGGTGCATCTTGAGATAATTATGCTTAGTGAAATAAACCAGAAGCAGAAGATTAATATTATATGGTGTCTCTAATATGAAAAAATCTAAAATATAAATAAATCAGTAAAAGAATAAAATAAAAGAGTGATGGTAGAAATTAGGAAGATAAATTATGGGGAAAGGGGTAGATGATGTGAGGAAAAGAAGAGGGAAAGGTGGGAGGGTAGTAAAACTGGTTAAAATATGATGTGCATATGCACCAACCCCCTGAGTTCAACGAAATTATTATGGATAGCAAATACATACTAATAAAACAATTGTTTGGGGAAAAAAATCAATGATCTACACATACAACAGTGGTCCTATAGGACTGTATTGTATACTTACAATATAATTCATTATGTGCATATACTACATTCTATTATTTAATCAAACTACGATATTTTTTTTTCTCCTCTTGATTTCTATGCTAGGACACAGTCTTGGAACCACATCTTTCTGACTGTCTCTCTTATCATTTCTTCACTGGCTTCTCATATTCTATTCTATAATAATTGCAAAATCCTTGAAAGCTTGATCCCTGATCATCAGATTCTTTAAATATCTGGGTAATCAACCCATTCTTACTGACTTCAGTACTATATAAGCACATGACTCTCATATCTCAGGTGTTATTAGATACAGAATTAAATCCAACTCTTATGTGCTTTGTACCCCACTGTTTAGACTGGCTTCCTCTCCTATTACACTGTCATCTTCAGTCACTCATGTCTGAACCCAAACAGACCACATCTACCACAGGGCTAGGTCCCCAAAGTCAGCTTGACTTGGGCTGGAGTGGCCATGTTCGGTGAGTACAGATCAGTCACTTCTACATGTCATTGGTGACAACTGCAGTCCCACAGAGTTATCATTTAACCACTCTATTACTCCACAAATACGGTGTCACCCTGAATCTGAAGATGACTCCCTAATCCTTCAGAAAACAGGAAAATGTCTTGGCAATTTTCTCTTTTCATATTACTTCTTTCTTAAGATTCCAGGAAAACAAGACACAAAAAAATTGAGACTTAAGCTCACAGTGCCTGTAGGGCTTTAAAAAAAAAAGGTTGCTATTTTAATACTCCATCTCTGAGCTCTGCTACCAGTTGGCATCAGTGACCTTTTGTACCAGTAGCTCTGAATTTTGAAGGCAGAAATGGATTTTCCTCATTTTAACCTTGCATAAAAATTCAAAAGGCATTTCCCCCATCCATCACTCAGGGTGGATACAGGCACAAGATGTGACATTTTCACTTTTCAGAGGACCAGTATCCCAAAATGTTCTGTCAGCCCTATTAACAGACCACATGTTCTCCCAATACTCCTTCCCTGTATTTCCGCTTAATTTGGGCAATCACTGTGATAATAGTCATTTAGCAATTCTTGAGCTAGAACAGACTGTCAAACCAAGAGAGGGCCCAATTTTTTTGTTGCTGCTGTCCTCGCAGTAGAAAGCAGTCAAGGTTGTGGGTAGTCTGCATGTGGTCTTCTCAGACTCCACGAAGCAAGAGAATCACTGGAGATGTTAATATGGGACGACAGGCCATGTTTCTCAGATGTCTGACTGGATGATTAGGTTTCAAATTTCAAAAGCCTAGAGCAACGTCCAATAATTTGCTCTTGCCCTAAGGAACACTGAAAAAAAATCTTTTTCCTATTATAAGATTAAGTTTTAAATTTATGACAGATTAAGATTTTGGAAAGGATCCCATTGACATCAGTTTAATTAGACCAGAAAACAAACTTATAATCACATTATCTTTCTCTCAGACTCTTAAATATTCAAATACTCAGATGGCAAAAATAATAAAAATAGTAATAAAAGCTAACCACTAATATGTGCTGGGCACTCGATGTATGAACAACCACAATTATAATTATGACTGGTCATAAATCACAGCACATATTTAAGTACTGCTTATTAAAGAGCAGGTACTGTTCTAAATGCTTTCTGGTAAAATGAACTTGTCCTTACAACTCTGTGAGGTACACACTACAGGTTTTGCAGCCCTCATCTGAGAACTTGAAATCCAAACCATACAAAATGTGAAACTACTTGAGTACTACTGCCATGTTGTCATGGACTGAAAATTCTACATCTGATCCAACTGGTAGGTGACAAACAAGTTTAGGTACATGACATAGTGTGTTCATCATCCCTCAGGGAAAAACACCCACCAGCTATGTCAGTTGTGACATAAAACTTAGTTTCACCTACCAAATCTTCAAAAATATTATATAAAATGTACTTCAGGCTACAGAAGTTTAAAGTCTCTATAAAACATAAGTGAATTTTTCATTTAGACTTGCATCTTGTTCCCCAAGAGGTCTCAAATATGTGAGTGTGAATATTACAAACTTCCCCCTCAGCCCCTGGTAATCTGAAGTCTAAAACATGTCTGATCCCAAGAATTTAGGTAAGGGATACTCACTCTACCTTATTATCTCCATGTCATGGACTCAGGAAGGTTTAGCAAATTCCACATAGTCACACAGCTGGAGGAAAAGGTAGAACTGAGTCTCATACTCAGGGAGGCTGTTGCTATAAACAGGTACACTGTGCTGTCTCTCAACTTCAAAGTCTCAACTCACTTAACTTTTGCAAGGATCCTGAGGCATAGTGACAAATATTTTTATTTTACAGGTGGAAATTTATATCTCAGCATGATCAAGGGACTTTCCCAAGTCACTCTCCTGGTGAGTGGCCTGTCTGTCAGGCCCAGGCTGTTTCTGCATCTATTTCAAAATGAGCCAAGAATCAAAGTTGGAAGTTTTCTTTTAAGTCTGGATGTTTGACATTAGCACAAGAAGAAGCTCTAAGGGAGCCATTTCTTTTGATGAAATGAGGATAAGGTATTTTATTTGCTTCTACTCATACCCAAGCAAGGGTAAGCCAAAGAAAACTTATAAACTACTTGGTATACCAGAACAAACACCACATTAACTTATTACTGGTAACCTAATGAATTATTAGCAGCCCTCCTCGAGATGACTCCTCAAAGCTTCCTCTTTAGCATCTTGGTGTTCAAAATAAATACTTTGTCATGGACACATTGGGGTATAATTACAAAGCAACCTGTCGGCTTCATGGCAAGTCTGATTGTAACCAGGGCAGACAGTGGTTTCTTGAGCCACCAGCAGAAAATCTTCCTATTGGATATTAAGCCTGGTCAAATGTGTTTTACAATTATGAAAAAAAATCCACTCTGAAACGTCACCTGGAGTGCCTCTGATTAGGAGACCAGCACAACTGATGGTGACAAAGACCATTCTGTGTGAAGTGCTGGTAGTGCTCTTCTAGAACGGACTGTTCATCCCTTGCAAACTCAGAGTCACCAAGAATCCCTCCTTTCTCTAGGACCAACAGGTGAGCAGCCACAAACAGGTGAGCAGGACAGTGTGCACACACCTGAGCCCCTCTGATTCTCTTTGCATGTGAAACTGGATCACCCTCCCTTTTAAATCCAAGGAAGATCTTGGCTCCATTTAAATATAGGTTTAATAAGAGTTTAGGTGCAGAACCTAGAAAAACAGCCTGTTTTTAATTTAGGTCCTCATAGGGGTACATGGAGACCCTACACTGCTTGGACACTAGAAAAAGCCCTCAAATGTGTGATACTTGGAGAAAAGAACAGGTAACATCGCAAAGGCGAATTACATTTATATTCATAGCTTCTCTTTACTAACCCAAATGTGCTCAGGTATAATAGTTAACCCAAAGGAAAAAAAAAAGTGATGTCAGTTTCTGTTGGTGTAATATGTGATCATTTTTGAAGTACTATCTTTTAATGACTGCACTTGATCATCGAGCTCTCACATGGCTAGGCAGGACTCAACCATGCCTACGGCCTAGCTAATGAACTATGGCTCTGGGAGACTGGCTTGATCTAAATCCCCTAGCTAGTGTGTGCCATGGACACTCTGGTCCTTGAGAAGCCTCTCAGCCCAGAGTTTTACACCTTGCTTAACTCACTGAGGTTTCTCTGCTGGAAATGAACTCGATAGAAGCTGGGAAGCACTTGAGCAGTAAGATAATGACAATTGAAATGCTGAGACTAAATGCCGGCTTAAACCGACCATTAGGGCAGCAATGATCCTGACAACAGTGAAGATTTTAATGACCTTATCACGGTTATAGGAAAGTGCTTCTTCCAACCTATCTTCTGTGAAATTAGACCATTTAATGTGCCATTGGATCTCATGGCTTTAAAAGGAAAACACTGAAACATTTCATGTCCACAGCAGTCCTTTTTTTGTTAAGGTTGCTCAAACTAATTACTGGATGATAGCCAGAACACACGCTGTCAGAGTGATTACTTTCAAAAGTGCAAACGGATCCCCTTGCTAGAAACTAAGGACCAAAGAGGCCTCAGTGCTCTTACCACAGACTCAGGTCTAGACTTGGTAGAACGTCGTCTTGGAAGCCTGTCTTTTAACATCTCCCTCATTCTCCTCTCTCCCCCTTAAACATCTGCACACGATATTAAAAAAGAAGATATAACTAATGCATACTTTTTCTCAAACAAGCCGATTTTACAGGTCTGTGAACCCCTTAATGAGAGCATATGATAATTTTGGTAAATGTATGCTCTTCCCAAGGATGAGCTCATGTGCTTTTTCTTTCTCAGAAGGCCCATTTCCCCCAAACATGGATCTACATTAGAAATGTTATTGACAATGCACTTTATACTATGTACTTAAAAGAGAAGTGGCTTTAACCAGGCATTGAAGACTAAACGCTTGCCTGTAATCCCAGAACTCTGGGAGACTTGAGGTAGGAGGATCCTAAATTCAAGCCCAGAACAGGAATGTTAGCAACTGAGTAAAATGCTGTCTCAGAATAATAATGATGATGATGATGATGATGATGATAATAATAATAAGACCGAGGATACAGCTCATTGCAAAGGTCCTAGGTTCAATTCCTAGTATCAAAAAAGAAAAAAAAATGTGTTTCAATCAGACCTTTTAGTAGCACTAGAACAATCCATGTTTGGGCAAGTAGATGCCTCCCTCTCATTTCTATCATTTAAGTCCAGCTCCAACATTTCCCTCTTGTCTCTGAACAAATACACAAGAAGAAAGGCACAGATGTCCTATTTGTTTTAAGGAGAGAACCAAGAAACAAGAAAGGAGGATACAGTAGAACCTGGTTACAGGATTCTGAAATGAGGTAGTTCGTGGGCAGACAAGCCTACCATCTTCTGAAAGAAACAATGCCTTTCAGTTCTTCAAATCACTTCTCCAGTTACTCCTATTACTAGTTTTCTATTGCTGCTGTAAGTAAATGCTGCGAACTTAGTTAAGACAACGCAAGGTATTGACAAGGCCTAGAGTGGAATCCATTTCGTTCTCCTAGGGGTGAATCCAATCCATTTCATTTCTGGAATCTATCCATGTTTCTTAACTTGCAGCCTCTTCCGCCATTCTCAAAGCCAGCAGAAGTTTCAAATCAATTAATTTCTCTCCTTCACTCTCTCCCCACTCCCTCCAGTTCCTGTTCCCCTCATCACATCAACTTTTCTGACTCCAACCCTTCTACTTCACTTATAGAACCTGAAGTTCCAGGATCATCTTCCTATCTCAAAATCTTCAACTACATCAGAACTTCAAGGTTCCTTTAGCCTTATAAGGCACCATTTTTTATAGGTTCTAGGAATTCGTATGTGGACATCCTCAGGGCCCAATTATTCTGTTAACTGCATTCCTCCATTTAAGACTGACCCTGACATGTTTCTGAGTGAAGCCTCAGGCACAGTAAAGGCTCCTCTCACCATCCCAGTCATTCAGAGGTGCATCATTCATTCAAACACGCTTCAAGAGCTTTCCATGAACCAGGCACCGTGCGAAGCACTGTGAAAAGCATATAGGACGTGGTTCTTGTCTCACGGGAGTTTCTAGTCCAGTACAGAAAAGAAACACTAACCATAGATATACATAAGGATAAACTGTAGCGAGTGACAGAAACAAAAAGATGACATGACTGAGGCCAGGAGGGTAGAGATCACTTAAGGATGGCAGAGTCTACAGAAGTTAGTCCAATGTTAAAAGACTGTTCTTCAAAAGAATGTTCTTCTATGCTGAGACTTAAAAGATGAGACCGGTTCTGTTAGTTGGTTATACCAATGAAGAATGACAGTGTGCCACATGTTTGGATTCTCTGATAAAAACTGAGGACAAAGAAGAAACCTGAAGAGTCTTTGTCCTGAAGAGTCAACATGCTGGAGTGGCACATGTCATTTAGAGAATCACATTAGAAAATTAGGGGAGCTGATTTTCAGGAATAGGGAAGCAGCAAGGTTCAGGGGCTTGAGAGCAAATCAACATGGGTGAATCAGGGTATGCAAGAAGGGAAGCACCAGAATTGGAGGCTGTTAAGACGGGATGGTTCAAGATCTGAATCATTCAGGTCATCCCAAGAGTCTGATGTGTTTCAAGTGTGTTGACTAATGGGGGGTGAAGATTAGTGAAGGTTTTTATGTGGGGGGAGATGGTACCCTGGTTTGAAAGAATCATTCTGGCTGTGTGAGAGTACAGCCTGGAGGGAATATAGGAAGGAAAGTGCTTCGGAAGCAGCTGAGTGGTGTATACAGAGATGCTGATGGCCCAGCAAAGGGTGACAATTGGGATCATGGGAGGCACATGCTGAATTTAAGGCATACTTTAGAAGAAGTCAGACTGGACTTGTATGAGCTAAATATGAGAGAGAGAGAGAGAGAGAGAGAGAGAGAGAGAGAGAGAGAGAGAGAGAGAAAGAGAGAGAGAGAGAGAGACAGACAGACAGACAGACAGACAGACAGACAGAATGAGAATATAGTACTGGCAATGCCTTAGGGCACTTCTTTGAGCAATGCAGAGTGCTAAGACAGATTTGTTGAAGTGAGGAAACTAAAGGATATTTTGGGGCAATGGGGGTGGGAGATTAAGAGTTTCATTAGAGATGGTGACATGTAAGCCTGGTACTTAGACTCGAGTTTGTTTTGAAAATCAAGTGGTGGGAAGAGGTAACTTTGACAGCATAAGAGAAGGGCCCTCCGTTCAACCACTCTGGAAAGCAGTATGGAGATCTCTAAAAAGACTAGAAATAAATATCCCCTTCGATCCAGTGACACCCCTCCTGGGAATATATCCAAAAGAGGCCAAAACAACACACAACAGAGACATATGTATACCCATGTTCATAGCAGCACAACTAACAATAGCTAAAATATGGAAGTCACCAAAATACCCATCAACAGACCAATGGATACACAAACTGTGGTATTTATACACAAGGAAATATTATGCATCTATAAAGTCCAAAAGCGTGGAGGCTTTTGCGGGCAAATGGAGGAAACTTGAGAACATCATGCTTAGTGAAGTGAGTCAGAAGCAGAAAGTGAAACATCCAATGGTCTCTCTGATATAAGAGACTCAGATCACAACTCTTACGGAACTTAAAACAAAAAACAAAGTGAAACAGGGGAGTAGGGCGGGGTAGGGAGGAAGGGGAAGGTAGAGGGAGGGACAAAAGGAGAGTTGGAAAGTCACTGTCACCTTGACAAGATACGTATGTGCACAAAATCCTCAACTTCATTGTAAACCTTAATTTTTGCACTAGTACATATCAGTACAATGGGGGTGGGGAGAGAGAAAGGCCCTCAGCAACATCAACACTTAGGGAAGGACCTGAGGACAACATGGCTTCTGTCAACCCAAGAAAAGAGAATTTGCTGGAAGGAACGATCACAGTCTCAATAACTGGATCTTTCAGTTGCTAATACGAATATTATGTGATGAAATATCAAAAGCTGTGGGTTAAATTCTCTAGCTTTTCCTCATTTTCTTCAATGAAGCATACATACACATAAATCTGGATTTATAATATTTGAAAAAAACCAGTCAAGTTATAACTCACAAGTCTGGAGGGAATATAGGAAGGAAAGTGCTTAGGAAGCAGTATATGTATACATATCCACAGAGGAAAAAAAAAAGGAAAATATACAAAAACATACTATTGTCTCTAGACTATGGATTATTAGGAGAGTTGTATTTTCAAGTTTGGTACATCCTGGATTTTCTTAATTTTTGTTACATGTAGGAAAGACGATGTCCTCCAATGAATGTGTTGTGGGTAATGAAAAAGAATGTTTGGGTTTGCTCATCTTATGTTTTGTCTTTTAGGGCAAGGCTGTGATTACGAAACATCATCATAAACAACTTTATTTTTTTCTTCCACTGTTCCTCTAAATTTATTCTGGGGTTTGATTCTCCCATGAAAGTTAAGGCAGGTCTCTAATCCATCTGGTGACTCCTGGTACACACGGTCCTCAGTTCATGTGCAGTCTCAGTTCCCTAAAAATGACATCCCACAGGTATTTCGTACGCCTAGTTCAGCTTAACAATACAAAAATTTAAAGTATACTTTCAGCAACCATATCCCTCTCCTCCAGCTTGATAGGGTCAAGTAGACCTCTACCAGTGGGATATGTGGAGACTTCTTTTCTTTCCTGATGGTTGTTCCAAGGGCTGATTTGAGAAGCACAGGGTATTATGTCCCACACACTCAAAGCCTTGCCTCTTTTTCTCTCTGTATTGTGAAGTACTTTCCTTGAGTCTGAAGAAATTTCAAGAGGCCGTTGTGTTCTTATTGTAGATATTTAGGGGAAGAACGTATCTCTGGTCAGTGGGTTCTTATTGCTCCTCAAGATTCTCATTTGGACGTGATCAGGTATGACCTGACATAAACTTTCTGGAGCTCAGTGTCTTCATATGATTTATCCTGAAACTGAGAGTTGACAGTTCTCTGAGAAGCCAGTCTTAACTTTGCTATCACCAGAGAAGCTGACATTATTTCCTACTCTTTCAATGTTGCAGAAAATATTACAGTTTATTGTACCTCCCAGGCTCCCGGGAACACACTATTCAGAGATCTCTCCGACATCTCTTTCCTATGCTTTGAGATGTTGGGCCAATCGTCTCTTCTCATTCTCCCACTGGGGTTACTCAGGCACAGCAACTCCCTAGAATTCCATTTCCATGTCCCATAGTCGCTCGATCCTTTCACTGGCTGGGTTGATTACCAGATGTCTGGTCTTAGGCCACCTCCTGCCCCAACTTTCACACGCTGGGCTGGTACTTAACCTTGGAAGGGACTAACATGCCCCCATCCCAACTTGTATTAACTTACACTGATTCATAAGAAATTCTGATAACAGTTTTTTTTGGACAATTACATTAATAAACTGCTCACTTTCTTCCATTCCATAGCTGCATGATTGCCACACTCATTCCAAGACTTTTTCCCCCAAAATACTAACTATATTTGTCATTGCTGAGACAAAATACTCGGCATCCACAACTTAAAAGAGAAGAAGTTTCTCTGGCTCACAATTCAGTGGATGCAGTCTATGGCCACTTGGCCCCAAGACAAAAATGGTACGGCAGGATGGCATGAAGAAGGAAGCTGCTCACACTATGGCTCCAAGGAAGAGGACCCAGGTGTAGGGATAAGCCCTTCCAGGCCATGCTCCCAGGGAGCTGCCTGTTCTGACCAGGTTCCACCTCTGGGCATGAGTTAGGCTATTGGGGAGATGACCTCCCAAAATAAAACCTTCACTACATTTTGACCATCTGCATAAACGAATTCAAATTTCTAGCTTGACCTATGAAACGTTCTACAATCTAATTCCTGTTAATGCTATCTGTTATAGTAAATAAAACCTTAAAGGTTAAGTGCTAGAAAAAACATATCCACAAAATTTAGTATCTTGACCTAAGAGAAGTTAACTTCTTAATCAGGCTTTGCCCACAGTTGGTGTCCCTGAATGGTGATCTGTTTACCTTTGTTGGGTGACAGAGGTTGCCTCTGTCTCCTTGTGGCTCTGCTATCACATAGGGCCTCAAAACTCATTCAAATCCAGCTAGCTGGTAGGATAAGCAGGAGCAGAAAGGGAAATTCAGCCCGTTCTCAGACACCTTGCACTGTCCCTGTTGCCCAGAAGTGAGAGTGTGGGGTGGGTATCCACTGCAGGTGTGTTCCTGGGATCTAGACTCTGGGATCTAGGACCCCTAACCACATGAAAGTGCTCTTTCACACCTCTCTCTCTCTCTCTCTCTCTCTCTCTCTCTCTCTCTCTCTCTCTCTCTCTGTCTCTCGCTGTAGTTTTGGGCAATAGACGCTTCTGGTAGAAGATTGAGAAGTCAAAGGTTTCTTTCCCTCCCTCCCTTCCTCTCTCTTTTCCTATGGTAGGATCCTGGCTAGATACGCCCTTTCTGAAGGCTACAGCTCTTCCTGTGTGTCTCTTCTCACTACCCACTCATAGTCCACCAACAAGGACACAGCGTCCCCCACAGAGGCAGCAATGGTTACCTTTCCAATAGCTCTCTAGCTCCGGCTACGCTCTGAAAGAGGAAACACACATTCTGCTGTATAGTTTTCCATATTGGTCACGATCCAGAGATCCTCTTCACTTCTGCACAAACTCACAACTGAAGCCAAACAAGCCCACTTAAGCTAGCTTTGTGATTCCAGGTCTCTGCATCTGCTGGATCTCCAGGCCACTAATGTCACCCTCCTCCATCCTCTTGTTTGCATCTCTACTGGGTCCAGTTTTAGCATCAGTCCCTCCATTTAGTTTCAGCTTATGACAGTAGTTACAAAGGCTCACTCTCTTCTCCAAAGTACAAGTGATTCCGTACATGACTTACAGGCATTCTGTGGCTTTCATTGCAGGCAACTCCTTTTCCAATACCATTTCTGCAGCCTTCTATATTTTCCAAAACGAGAATAATGGGGTGCTTTCAAACGACCTCTCCCCATGCTTCAAAGATACTCTGTGTAGTGAAACTGACTCGTAACAAGGTTATTCTGACAACAAGAGGCACATACTAGCCTTGGAAGAAGACCACAACAAATTTAAGTTATCCTTAAATTTCTTTTGACTAAGTAGCCTTTAAAAGGAAGATCCTAGTGCATTTACTTTTTTGATGGAGGAATTGCTTCTCAAAATTTGATTAAAAAGGAAGAACAAACAGGAGGTGTTTTAAAGATTCTTTTAAATAATCTAAACCTTATATATGTAATTTTCAGAGAGCACACTCTTCCCTTGAAAAAGAAAAGCATATTAAGCAAACACTGCTCATTAACAAAAAATTCTATACTCTTAAGGTATTCATAATACAGCAATGGTAAATTATGTACACTTAGTTGCCCTTAAAAGAGATTGCCATCAACCACAACTAAAATTCTTTTTTCTCCCATTTTTTAGTATGCATATGTGATAAAAAAGTTATATTAAACTTGAGAAATGTGTGCACATGTATGTTGCAACCCCTCCACATTCCCTTCCCCACGCCCTCTCCTGCCCTCATACCCGCTTCTAGTTCCCTCCACCAACTCCCAAAATCTCCCTTATTTGACACTATTATTTACTTACACTCTGGGTTTCTCATATTAGAGAAACCATGTGATATTGAATCTTCTGTGTCTGAATCACTTCACTAAGCAGTATGGTCTCAAATTGTACTCATTTGCCTACAATTGATTCATATATATCTGTCTTTATGTCAGGGTAGTAACCCATTGTGTACATATACCACATTTTTAAAATCTAGTGGTTTATTGATGGATATTTTGGCATCATCCATGATTTAGCTATTATTAGTTGTGCTGCTATAAACACGGGTATGCAGGTATCTCTGCTGCTATATGGTGCTTTTAATGGTCCACAATGAAATTCTTTGGGGCTGGAGGAATACCTTGCAAGTGCAAGGCCCTGAGCTCAATTCCCCAGCATCATATCAAGCTGGGCACGGTGGCACATGCCTGTAATCCCAGTACTCAGGAGGCTGAGGCAGGAGGATTGCCATGAGTCCAAGGCCAGCCTGAGCTACACCATGAGTTCAGGACCAGCCTAGGCTACAGAGTGAGATCCTGCCTCAAAGGGGAGGGGAGGGGCAAATTATGGATGCTGATTTAATGCTCTTTGTCTTTTTTCCCCCACTATTTTTATTAATATACAAATGTAATACATAGTATTTACAATGAATTTGGGTGTTTCGTACATCTATGTATCATATCGACTTCACAATCCCTTCCCATTTTCTACCCTCCCACCCCCTCCCTGTCCCTTCCCCCGGCTCTGGCTATCACTTCATATGGTTCCAAAGAATGTCTGTGTTCTGGGTTTTCCAAGTCTGAGAAACCATACAGTGTTAAAATATTAATCTTCCGCACCTAAGTGATTTCACTTAAGTGACCACTCTACTTCAGCTTCCTATTCCTCTAATGGGTTTGTAGTAGTCAAATATTGGCATCTCTTCTCTGAATCCAACCAATCCCTTTATTGGGATATTCACCAAAAGATTTTTTTCCCATATTTTCCTATATCTTTGTTGGTATTGTTAAACCTGGCCTTATCCACCAGTTCACATTGGAAAATATCTACAAGCATGTAGTTCAAAAGACTAGTTAATTTGGGAAAGAAAAAAAATAAATACACAATTGCCTTAGCTGAATACTGGAAGGTGCACATTTGTACATTCACAAGGTTATCTTTACATCAATCAGTTTCCTTAGCATAAACTTTCATTAATGACCTAATAAGCGAATTGCAACAACAAAACAAAGTTAAAACTATATCACATTGCTACATTAAATGAAGTCAAATCTATACCACATAAATATACTTAAAGTGACAGACATGAAGGCAAATTTAGTTATTTCAGAATTCTTTAATTTTCATATCTTATTTACTCATATTTCACTAATTACCAACATACTTTTTTCTCAGCTCATTCTCCTCTAGCTGTTGTCACTTTTTCTCTGGGGTCATTGGTGCCGCTGGTCTCCCTTTCACTGTCCAAGTTTCCTCTAAGTATTTTCTGCAATACTGGCGCAGTGGCTGCAAATTCCTTTAAGCTGTCTCTGTCACGGAAAGTTTTAAGATTTCCCTTTAAATTAAAAGATAATTTTGCTGGATATAGCAGTCTTGGCTGGCACTTACGTTTTTTTAGTGCTTGGATGACATTGCTCCATGATCTCCTTGCTTTTAGAGTTTGGATTGAAAAATCTGCCATTATCCTGATGGGCTTATCTTTGTAGGTCACCTTCTGTTTTTGTCTTATCGCTTTTAGTATTTTCTCTTTGTGTTGGGTTTCTAGAATTTTAATTATAATGTGTCCTGATGAGGATCTCTTCTGATCAAAGTTGTTTGGTGTTCTATATGCCTGCAAAAGTTCCATGTTCATTTCTCTTCTTATATTTGGGAAATTTTCTTCCATTATTTCATTAAACATGTCCTTTAAGCCTTTTGTTTTGTTGTAGGTCTTCTCAATTCCCATAATTCCGAGGTTATTTCTCCTTGAATCATCTATCAGCCGTTGTAATGATTTTCTTTATTTACTTTGTGTTCTTCATGGCCTGTATGTTGCAGCTTAGTCACTTTATTTTCTAGGTCTGACATTCTATTCTGAAGTTGTTTAAAGTGGTTGCTTATTATTACCTGCGTGTTTCTCACTTCCTGAATATCTGCATTCAATTTTTCTATATCTCTGTTGTGTACTTCTCTAATTTCTTCTTTTGTCTTCATTATCTTCTGGTATATTTCTTCTCTGGTCTCCTCTAGTTGCTTTTCAAGGCTTGCTTTCTGCTTATCTATGTATTGGTGTAGCTCTTCTGCTGTCTGTTTTATTTCCTGCTTTAATTTCTGCTTTAATTCACCAAATTTCTGGGCCCAGAAGTTGCCATCACTTTTGTCATACTCATCTTTATTTACCCTGATATCATCTCCTGGGGTTTCAGGTCTTTTTGTAGGAGATTTGTAACCGCGCTTCCCCATTTCTTCTTTGGTCTCCTCTAATTTCTTTTCAAGGCTTGCTTTTTGTTTAGCTAAGTGTTGTTGTAGCTCTTGCGCTGTCTGTTTTATTTCCTGCTTTGCTTCCTGGTTTAATTCCTGCTTTAATTCACTGACTATCTGGGCCCAGAGGTTACCATAATTTTTGTCCTTTTCTTTGGGTTCTGCAACTTCAGCACCCCTTGCACTATCCCCTGAGGAGTCAGATCTTTTTGTATAAGATTTGTTACCACGTTTCCCCATGGTTCTGCTACCTCTGGCTGTCTCTGGTGCTCTGGAAAAGAGAATGGCTCCTGGTGATGTCACTGCCTGTGACAGCTGTTGAGCCCCGTTTCTGATCTGGGATCCCGGGGCCTTTTCTAGGGTGAGCTCACGCTGTGTTTGTAGTACACACACCCGCGGGTTGGTGCCTCTGAGGCTGGAGCCGCCTGCTGCCAATAATTCCCACTTATCCAGATCCACGCTTACTTCGGGCTGAGGTTCTGGCCTCCAGATCTTGTTTGTGTTCTGTGGGTGCCGGCAGCTCGGGGCTACGCCGATTCGGCTACGTCTTTCCTCCTCTTCCGATGTGACTTCAGGATTTCAGACTCACCCACAGCCTCCTCTCCCAGCTCCATTCCGTCAGATGTTCAGGTCCCCATGAGCTTTCCTCCTGGCGCCATTTGCAGCTGGGTGCGGCAGCTTCCTGGACTGCGGAGATTTTTTCCCCCTCCGGTTTCGATGATCCTTCAGTTTCTGGCCTCCCGCTGGTCGCCTTTCAGTTTTGGGGGAATGCACCTCTCTTTCCTAGCTACACCAAACACGCTTTTTCTAACTTTCTTCTTGACTTTTTAAGTGAGTTGAAGTGCACCGCTGTTACTCAGTCGCCATCTTGACCGGAAGTCTGCTCTTTGTCTTTTTAGAAACACTACAGTTTAGTCTAAAGGCATTCACCAGAAATACAGCACAGTGGAATGTCTTTCACACCATTCCTACAGACTAAATAAAACAATTTTACATTTATATACTCAAAAACCATATCTGATACAAATGCAAATCTAAATTTAATAAAAAAGAGAAAGGAATGATTTTTCATCTTTCTACAACCAACCAAAAGCAAATTTCACGCAATCTGCTGTGTCAGATTTCCTGGTAAAAAGAGTTGTCAATTTTTAAGACAAAGATTTACAGTGGTGCTAAGCACTGTTTTGGGAGAAATAACTCAAATGTTTATGGCAGATGTTGCTAGCTATCTCAGTATTTCTTCTCCTTTGAATAGCAGTTGTTTTCAACAAAGGCTTACTTTGCCTCCCAGGGGACATATGGCAGTATAGGAAGACAAATTTGATAGTTATAACTGGGGAATGCTACTGCTACCGGGACGTTCTGTACAGAGGCCAGGGATGTGCTATCCCAGTACCACGCCCAGAACGGCCCCTGCAACGATACCAACCCTGATGTCAACAGTGCCATGGTGAGAAATCTATCATAGAAATGTATGGTATGTTAATAGACAGTTTCAAGTGAGCATTTTGCTTGGTTCTCGTGCTGGTAGGTGTAGCCACAGGACTTAATTTCTAGCCACTGAGATGTGAAGTGGATATGTTGTGTCCAGCTGCCAGGTCATGCTCTTTACAAGCAGGGGCACGTCTTCTACAGATGGGATACTGAGAGACGATGCTGTCTGTAAGCTGTGCACTGAGAACAGCAGAAAAATGAGGCAGAGAGTGGGGGCTCAATGACTTTCTAGAGGCAAGCAAGCTACCTCTGCACTGTCAGATGAGAGAGAAATATGCCCCCACTTGACTTAAGCCAACCATTCTGCTCTCGCTTTTACACATAATTTAATCTACATTCTAATTGCTTATAATCTATGAATGTATGATCAAATGTTCTTTATAGATTCAAAAGCACCTCAATCTAAAAACGAAATGCTCAAACAAACAGAACTGCTTAATTAAAAACAAATTAGTTCATGGCCCATGCTTACTAACAAGAAGTTAAACGATTTTTTTTTTATGGAAAATAAAACACAAGATGGACATAGTGGTACAGGTCTGTATGCTCTGAATTCAGGCACAGGGAGGCTGAGGCAGGAATGTCACAGATTTGAGTCTCTCCAATGCAACTCAGCAAGACCTTGTTTCAAAAATAAAAAAGTTCTGAGGTGTATCTTAGTGCAAAAGCTTAGTAAGTTCAGTCCCAGTACCATGCACACATGTGCGTGTACATGTGTACATGTACAAACACATACATACACACACAAAGTAAAGCCTGAATGTACCCATGTCACTATTGCTCTTCAGAGTGTGTGACAGTTTCCTGTTTAGTATGTATGTATCAGAGGCTCTTTCCTCTCCGCTCTGAAAACATACGCACAGATGTGATATATACATGAGTGTTAGGGTGCAGGTCCCTGGTAGTGTATGTGCAAGGTTGTAGGTTTTATTCTCATCATCACAGAAGGTAAAGAAATCAGTTTTTATAATGGTACCCTACTACCCAGACTGTATTCCAAGTTACTTCTTGAACTTCCAGTCCTTCCACATCCTAACAAGATCTCATTGTGTTTAAAGCTTGCACAGACTTTCATAGTTTGCATGCAACATAACTGATAGATATACTGATAGAAATCAGGCTTCTCTATCATGACCGATTGATAGACATTATGGCTATCTCTCTCTTTTAAATAATGAATGATGCTGTAGGGATGTCCTTGCTCATATATTCCTGCACTTAATTTCTTGAGTATGTGGGAACATAGATTCCCAGAAGAATTGCTAAGTTAAAGGATATGAATGTTGATACTTGGGGTGATTCTCCCAAGATGCCTGGCAAAGCAGTCTCGTCCGTTTGTACCCTCGCCACTACAGTATAAGAACGCTTCTGTCTTCACGCTCTTACTAATGTCAGCACATGGATACCATCAGTTTTCATCAAGTTTGCTCTGTTAGACCTATTTTCTCGATCACTGAGGGAATTCTTCTTTGTGTTTCTTGAGGATCTTAACTTCATAATTCTCATGTTTTATGGTTACACATTAATAATCATCCTCAATTATTCTATACAAATTGAAGTTTAAACTGCATTTTCAGAACGATCCCCATGAAAGCAATAAAAACAGTAAGATTCCATGCCTTCTCTTGGGAGTTTTTATTATGGAAATTGTAAGCTCTGGGAGGGGGGAACTACAGCTTTCACCTAGGTGAAAGGGAATGTAGGGGAGTATTCCCCATCACCAGCTACCTGTTTATAGCCCCATACCATGGTGTTAGAAAGCACCTTTATGTCCGCGTCCTAGTACTGAGAAACATTCAGGCTGCCTTAGCTGGGATTTTCACAGTATGGTAGTACTCTCTCTCCCCCTGCCATACGCCTACTTCAATCTTCTCTGGGGGCAGGATGAACAGGGCACACTGAGTTCTTCCCACCTTTTACTCACAAGCTAGCCTGTTCTGGGGCTTTATTGTGGCCCAGGCACTATACTAAATTATTTGCTCCTGGTTTACCTGAGATGAATCTGGTCCAGAAAGGCAAAGCAGCTTATCACAGGCCATGCAGAATGCAGGTGGAAAAGCTGGCCCAAGAGAGCCCAGATCCTTTAACCCTTTACCCATGTTCAAAGCCAACACCCAACATCATCACCAGTCATAGAAACACAGAGATACCAGCTTCGCCAATTTTCTATTTCTATCTTACTGCCTGTTTGCAGGAAGCATGGGTGCATTTTCTGACAATGCCAAGCCAGCACCTACTCTTTTGATTTGCACGCTCCTGTCCCAGACAAGTCCACAGTGATCACTCTTTGCTCACAGGTATGTAGGCAGATGGGGGCCAGTTATAGTTAGAATGGGGAATATTCACCTAAAGCCTCATCTACTTGGAAGGGGATTGAATTGGGGGGCTAAGTGGATCCAATGGATTCATCTATTGAGGACTGTCTGTGCAGTGACATAGAAGCGCCGATCTCCTTGCTGGCCCCACCCTCTTCTTGCTCTGCACCCCTGGCACAACTGGAGGAGCAGCAGCTGTCCTCCACCCAGCTGTTCTGTCATGCCACCATTGCCAGCCAGCCAACATGCAAGGACTGTGACCTCTGAACTGTGAGCCAAAGTAAACCTTCCTTCCTTAAGTTGCAGGTGTCAGGTATTACACCCTAGTGACAAGAAAATGAGGAAGGCAGGACTAAAGCTAAGCCATACTCTAGCCACATTTCACAGAACTCTCTGAATTCAGGCACAAAGAGACATGGACACTCATTTTTTTTCTCCATCATCATCATTATTGCCCGTGTATGTTTGTGATATATAGTAATTAGTACACTTGTGAATTGGTACACATACGTGCTGCATGTTAATCACTTTTCCTTCCTACTGTCTTTCTTGCTCTCTTTAAACCACATCTCTAGGCTCCCTTTCCATATCCATACAGCCTACCTCCCTGTTTCCTAAAATATATCTTTTATTTTTCTCTTTAAATTATTTGTATTTTGTTATTTTTTACATAAGAGAAAATATGCAATATTAAACTTTCTGTGTCTGATTTATTTTAGTTAGCATGATGGTCTCAATGTGCATCCATTTTCCAACAACTCAAATTTAGCGTATTTTATGGCAGAGTAGTCCTCCATTGCATGTGTGTATGTGTGTGTGTGCATGCGTCTTCGTGCGCGTGTGAGTGTAATCCCTTTTAAAAATCCATTCGTTAGGATTTAGCTGCTATGAGTTATCCCCTAAACCCCATGGTTCTAACGTGTCAAAGAATTTGGAATTCACGAATTTACAAAAAATGTAAAATTTTATGTCATGTAAATTTTTTACCACAATAAAAAAAGAGTTGCACTGCTATAAACATTAGTGTGCATGTATCACTGTAATATTATGTCATTAACACTGTTCAGGAAGATGCCTAAAAGAGATACAGCTGAGTCAAACAGAATTCCTGCTTTTAGTTTTTTTGAGGAAACCTATGCTGATTTCCATAGTGACTGTGGTCATATATATTCCCACAGACAATATTGAAGGGTCCATTTTCCCACAACCTTACTTGTATTTATTCATTTTTGAGTCTTTGTTGAGAGTTATTCTTTCTGGAGTCAGATGGAATCTCAGTGTTGCTTGGTTTGCATTTATCTAACTGCCAAAGATGCTAGACATTTTATCATGTACTTACTGGCCACAGTGGACAAGAGTTTTAAGGTGTCCTGGGTGAGGCTAGTGTGGAAAGGATCCACTGTAATGTGGGCACATTTGGAATCTTCAGTAATATAATGAGAATCCAAGCTGTTTACCTGCTTTAGGTAGAACAAGCAGAGTACAACCCATCAACTCCAGAAAATGCTAAGCACTCTCCACTCTCCCATCCATCTTTTCTGGACTTACTTTATCCCTCACCTCTTGCCACTCTGAGAGGATACTTACCCCTACCTGTGTCTTACACCCCCATACACTCAAGCTCTTGCTGCATATGATGTCACACTTGCATATGTGTGCTGCTGCTCTGACAGGCCATGATTAGAACCTCTCATGGAGGCCAAGAACTGCAGAGAAACTTGACATTACTCCTAGAAGTGTGGTTAGTGTACAAGGTCTTGCTTGCCTTATGCTTTATTGTTTCTCTCAAGAGATCTAGAACTTTTCCTTTTCATTCTACTAACAGACTTCTTCAGTTTTAAAAAGAATGTATTTAGTTAAGGAGAGGAAAATAACGCAGCACCTCTCAGTATTCTGATCTACAGTTACTTAATTCCAGAGGTAAATGGTGGCTTCATAAAACAGGAGGGCTTAGATGCTATCCATTCCCCCCCACCCCGCCCCCCCCAGAAAAAAAAAAAAACAAGGATAGAAATGAAGCTTTGTAGTAAGGCTAGGACACACCAGGGTTTGCGGGGGAGGTGGATGGTACTAAAAATTGAACCCAGGCCTTTTTACTGAGCTACTATACATCTTCAGCTCTTTTTTGTTGTTTTATTTTAGACAGGGTCTTGCTAACTTGATAAATTGTGTAGACTGAGCCCAAACTTGAGATTTTCCTACTTAAGCCTCCCTTAGTGTTGGGATTACAGGTGTACAACACTATATCCTCTACTCAACTTTTTTTTTTTTTAACATTTAAGCTTCCTGATGTATATAAAATGGATACAGTGAGAAAACTAATAAATCATACTGAAACAGGCCCACAAAAGTAAAAACAATTTTTCTTTCAAATTTCTTTCAGTTTAATTTTTTCTCTTGGTTTACTATCTATGATAAACCAGTATAAATGGATAGGAGGGAACTATGTCCATCTGATGCATATGATGCCATCACATATCACACTACATATAACATATGCATGAGATAATGTTTACAAACTAGAAAGGCCAAGCTTACCCAAGATTTAGAAGAACAGGAAGAAAAGGAAGAGTGGATTGCCAAATGAGATAGGCACACACATAAAACAAGCATAATTTTATAACCAGAAAATGCAATGATTACAGACTGACAGAGAGCAGCATCACTTGCTAGGGATGTGGCCTTTTTCACCTTAAATCTCCTTCCCATAGCCACCGTGGATGGGACAGAGCCAGTAGGCGTCAGTGATAAGAAGAAGAGTGGTGAGGGATGATAATCACGATTTCCCTTTAAATTCCTGTAGCCACACTGCCATTTCTGAAAGAACTAATACGAAAAATCTTTCCCTCTATAATTAAATTATTTTACATATTTTTCCCACCAACTGCTTACTAGCATTATTACTGCCTACCAGATAGTTTCGTCCATTTTTCTGAAAAGAAAAACAATGACAAACATATTTTAAACAGAAAGATCTGAAACATCAGTATCAATACTTGCCAAAACGGGCTTTAAAATATGAAATTCAAGTGTTTTTGGAAAAAGATCAGTTTGAAGTATCTAGCAGGTTCTCTTGCAGTAGTTCCTTTTGTGAGATATTTAACTGTACTTACCTATGTGCACTATCGTTCCTTTCTGTAGGTGCTTACTACATGTAGAGTTGTTTGTAATGTTTACTTCTCACCCTATTACCTCCACACGGTAGGAGAGCAAAGTTCAGAAAAACTGCAGCTCTGAAAGATCAATCCTGGATCATTTTTCACAAAGATATTATTCTTCAATATAACTTTCCCTCAAAGTGTACAGATTAATATATCAGAGCCCATTTATTGTCTTTTTTTTTAAAGTAGGAAGCAGCTTCATTAGTATCCACAACTGACCCAATGGATTAATATCCACTGGGCCCAGAACCCTTTATTGTTTTTCAAGAACCTTTGTAACCAGGGCAGAGCACCTAAGCCAGAGGATAATTTCATATATTGAGCAAATTTTCAGGTCAGAATTAAGCATTCTTTGCGCAGGTAATGCTTGTGTTCCAAGAGCCAGGAGGATATAGTAATCCAGACATTATTTCCTCCTCCATACTTTCTCTCTGAGTCAGACGCAGTTTTTACAGCCCTCCATTCCTGAGCTCCGTCTATTTAGAAAATCAGGACCACCACGTTAGGCCCTCAGGTCTCTGTCCAGCCTCTGGCTTCTCTTCCCTGATGGCTGGAACCACCTCCCTCCTGCATGGCATTGTTACGTTCCTTCTATCCCTGAGGTGAGGATCAGCCCTTCCGCAAGTGCGTCAGCACTTCAGAAGAGAATCGCATCTGACCTCTCCTGGACACCCAGACTGCAAAGAGAAAGACAGAGAAGAGCTCCACATGACCCAGGCTTCTAGCTCTGCCACCAACCCGCTTGGTGACCAAAGGTAGAAAAAGAGACCAAACATATCCAGAGCAACTACTGCTCTCATTCCATAAGTGCTTCCATATTAATAATTTGCACATAAGAACAAATTAATGTGGTAGAATCAATAAGCAGAAAAACCTAAACTTCATGTTTTTCTGCTCCCATGAGGCTGTGAGACTCTAAGAGAGATGACGACAAAGGGTTCCAGCTTCCTCCTCTAAAAAATGAAGACAGATACCTAGAAGACTGCAAAAGCTTCTCCTACATACCGAGTACTCTCCATTTACTTTCTGTCTTCACTTATTGTTCAGGGCATGCAGTCACCGATTGGAAACCACTTGCTCTATAAGGCTTAACATCGTTCATCGCTCCACTTTCTTTATACTGCTTCTCTCTTTCCAGCTATGGCTGCTCTACTACCAACACAACAGACAGCAGCTGCACTTGCTTTCTTCGTGTTCTAGCTTGCACAGTAAAACTGATACTGAGAAAGGAGAACAGGACAGTCACTGCTCACTAGGGGAGCAGGAGGAAGCACCCTTGCTTCCCTCATCTGCAATTTCCAGAAGTGCCAGTGGGTTTGAAGTAGGGATGCTGTAGATTTCTGCTTTGTGCTTTTCTCATGAACTCTCAGTCTTTCAATACTCAATTGTTTGTGATGCTTAACATCATAGAGATTGTTGTTTGAGCTACCAACCCACATCCGGTTCAGAATTCTTCCCAGAGGAGCTGGCAACCAGATTCAGGCACCCTTCTGAACTGCCAGGGATGGGACTATTCTCAGGAAGTTCTGAGTACCTCTTGACTTGATCCTAACACAGCACTCTTTCAGTGGCCCTTTCCAAAACAGATCTTTGGTAGCCCCCACTGATGGATGGCCTGCTACTAAAGGACCATGGAAGTGCCTGACCCACAGCTGATTACAAAGCAGAGGGTGGCTTCCTTCCTATGACCTAGGAACAGAGGAAGCTGTGGTAGGTTTCAGGTGCTCAGGCCTCTGACAGGACACTGTCCAGCTATGCTAACCCTGTGCAATGTCACCATAGACTTTGCTCAGAGATCAACCTAGTGTTGACTCAATGACCAGTAGGTGCTACTGGGTGGACAGAGGCCTTCTTAACACTAGGATTCTGTGAGACTATTGATACATAGCTGACTGCAGGAGTTCTCCCTGGCGTGGGCCCTGCAGCAGCCTACTTTCAGGATGTGCAAAACCAGGTGATAAACAGAAACTTCCTGTTCTATGTATCCTCTCACATGTTCTCGAGTCTGCTACACGAAAAGCCTACTCTTTGAGGACACTGTCTTCACCTCTGATTGCCAGCGCATCCTCCGACAGACTCTCCTGTCCCCTGAACCACACCTCCAGCTTTCCTACTACCAGGGCCACTTTGATAGAACCCTTTAACCTCAAAGAACCCTGAGATTTTTCTCCTAGCACCAGTACCCAGCACCAGAAGGCTATGAGAGCAGTTGCTTAGACACAGGTAAGCTTGTGCAATAAGCATACCTGGTACAGTGTATGGTTTGGGAGAAATTTGTATAGTCCAATTGGGTAAGCAAACACGTTTTCCCAAGAAAAGTACAGTATCTCTGTGAACTGAATTGAACAAAGGCTATTTCAGCTTTTCCACCACGCCAACCGCACCACCCAGAGCCGCCAGACAAAGGCACAGGTGGTTCTGCTGTCAAGCACCACAGCTACTGAGTCTGCATGGGTAAGGCGTGGTGGTGTCACAGGAAGGGACCTATCTTGCCTTTAGCCTTACCAAATGCATGATTGGAAATGCCTGCGTCTCCACTTCATCATTTAACTTGTTTGGAATGTAGTCACCTGGCATTGGGGAAAAACCCAAGCAATATGGAAAATTTTTCAATGATTCAAAAAGGAACGAGGAAATACAAATCATTCTTACTACACCTGTAGAACAGAGTACATGAGCCTACTACTACTTCCTTTTCTTTTAGGGTCTGTTTTTGTTTTCAATGACTGCTGCCGTAGTAGAACCTGCTGATACTGAGCCATGTTGAGGACAGATTCTTCACCTCATGTGGGGGTCTTTGACTGGACTGTTTGTGTAATGGATGGGTAAGGCTGAAGCACTCCTTGTACATTCCTTACATTTTTAGATATCTTTTAAAACTCCATGTTTAGTTATCCACATTATTTCATGACCTTCCACACCAAAATAATACATCTAAAAATTCTCCGCCATGCAATTCACAGACAGGAGAACAGAAAAGCTGATTTTCAGTTCATGTCACTGAGAGCAGAAGATTGGGCATTACAGGGACCACTTTCACTCACTTCAGTTCACCAAGTGAGTCCTTCTGATCCTTTTGGGCAAACTTGTTGCCTTTCCCTACTGGAGTGGAGAGAACTCCCCAAGCCATATTCTACACCATATTCTACACCAGGAATGTTGTCCCGTAAAGCAAACCATCTCTAAATGAGTAAACTCTTCTATAGCTTTCTAACACCAAGAATCTGGTAAGTCATAAGTTCCCAAGGCCAAGGTCTCTTCACCCTGGCATTACTGACACTGGGTTGGGTAAGTAATACTATTAATAAATTTAAAAATTTAAACATTCATTATATTTTTTAGTCATACTTCACACATGCCAGTAGCACCCCTTCCCTAGATATGACAATGGTCTGGGCACATAGGCAAAACCACCAAAGGTACTGAGGCAAGTGTGCAGGAGACTGAGAAAACTTGAGGACCCTAAGACATGGACTTGAGCTTCAAGTTGGCTTTTTGTACATAGCACACCCTTGCCCTAGGAACTTAAAGTTTTGGGGCTCCTGTTTCCTCTTATGTTAGTGAATACTTTTATCAGAGGTACATCCAACTCTTAAAGTCAGCTTGTAAGAATACCATGCCAAAAATGTCACTTCCACCCACCTCACAATCTTTTCCGGAATCATCATTTTCTCTATTTCTACCTTAAATGATAGTGACTTTCCTTAATTCAGAAGAAATTGCAAAGTCCACATCAAATGTCCCAACACTTTCAAGACAAAAGGACTAATCCATGGCATAATCTTATTTTTTGCCTAATATTAAATTTCTGTGGATAGCTAATATTCCATTTTCAAATAGCTCTTAAAATACAAATCCACCTAAGCTTATGTAAACCATGTGCTGAAAGATGGAAAATACCAGTGCCACAATACATATGAAGTCACTGGCATATTTATAGCCCTTGATTCCAACCAAGTGATCACTTGACTCTATAACCCATGCAGATAAGTTCCATATATCATTTCCTCCTCCTGGACATGATTCACGAACATGACCTACTTCTGTAAACACAAAAATAATATAGCAAATGGTACTGAGGGAGATGCAAGATAATTGAGGAAATACAAGAAACCACACTATCACCAGGAGTGAGCTAAGAATTTGACTTAAAAATTCTGTTCAAATATTAACAGTTGTTAAAAGCCTGGTGGTGCAGGTCTGTAAAACCAGCATTCTAGGAGGCTGAGGCAGAAGGATAACAAGTTTGAGCCCAACCTGGGAAACTTCATGAGAACTGTCTCAAAATCAACTAAAACCTAACAAGAAAGGCTGGGAATGTAGCTCAGTGTGAAAGTCCTGGCTGAATCCCCAGTGTCACAAAAACAAAACAATAAAAACAAAAAGTAGTAGCATGAACCATATTTGCTTTTTAATCATGGAGAGTTGTGTTAAAAACTCAGTTTCACACTTTCACTGCATAAAATGATCTCTTTCCACATAAATTTATCACACTGAGATTTAGGTCCTGGAAGTGCATTAAATGAGCTTGTTGGTTTTATGACGGGAATAAATAGAATGGGAAAAGATAACTTGGGAAAAGTGCTAATATTAGGATCATTTCCCCCATGGATTCCTCTACTGTGAGGTAATGATCATCAACTTTAAATGATTCCCCCAAACTCTAACAAATAACAACAATTACCCCATCCATCTGGACTGATGTAAAATCTAAACCGATTAATGTTCTACCAGGAATGTAATTTTAGTATTTGCTACTCTCTCAAAAGCTGCACTTGGAATGACTCCTTTTCCATGGTCTGCCTAAGTTATATGAAAAGACACTATTAAGTTATATTCTAAAAATTTTCCAAAAACTAGAATAGGAAGAAACTTTTGTAATATGGAAAATAATATTTTTCAAGCCAAACGAATACACTGTACTAACGAAAGCACTAGAGTGACACTTTACAAATGTTTTTTATTTACACATCTATTAATTACCTGTTGTGCAAAGAACACACTCTGGGAAGCAATACATGGGCCATGTGTCCTTCAAAGTCAAGTAGAAGACAAGGCTTCCTTTTGTCATGAGGATTCTTTCATACTATTTTTGAATATCAAATTAATAAAACCCACTACAAATTACTGAGTAGAAAGGAGAAAAGATATAATTTATAGACTATCTGATTCCTGCTTAGAATACCCAAGAATTAATCATGAGGCTAGTGCAATTTTTTTTAAAAAACCAAGTTGGCAGTTTACAAAATAAACTCCCATAAATCAAAGTCTTATATATTTCTATTCAGAAAGCATAATAAGAAAAAAGAATCCCATTGATAATAGGAAAAAAATACCCAGAATATACAAAATGAAAAAAATCCCACATAAGTTGCAAAGGAATATAGTTAACTAAAAACAGGTAACGATTCTACAAAGAAAAAATGTACTGAGGATCATAAAAAGAAAAAAAAACCATGCATTTTATTCTTGGAAGGAAAGATATAATAGCTTTAAAATGCCAAAAATTTTAAACTTCTAAGTTCATTAGTACATTAAACACAATTTCAAAACCTCACAGTAACACAGTAATATTTTTAGAGTTAATGACCAATTTTAAAGTTCAATATATTCAGAATGACTATCTAAACACCTCATAATGACATTTTGGAAAAGAATATCATGGTAGGTCTTATACTACAAATTATTATCATTGAAACAAAGCATGACTCACCTTTAAAATTGAAATACAAGAACAAAGAGAAAGGCTTAAGGGAAATATTAACACATTTCATTTTATGTAAACTTTGATTTTAAAAAAAAGTAAGGGAGAGAAGGGTAGAAGTCGAGAGCAACCGAAGTACATAAAGTGACAGGTACAACGGGCAAGTTCTGGTGTTGTGAAGCACAGTGGAGCAGGTGGGGTAAGAATATTGTGTTAAGTATTTTAATATAGCTAGAAGATTCTGAATGCTCACACCACAAAGAAATGACAAATCTATGTGTTGATGGAAATGTGAAATAACATGATCATTATATGGCATTTATATGTGTCGAAATATTATACTAAAGCCGGGTGCACTGGCTCATACCTGTAATCCCAGCACTTGGGAGGCTGAGGCAGTAGGATTGTCACGAGTCCAAGGATAGCCTGGACTTTGTAGTGAGTTCAGGACCGGCCTGGACAACAGAGTGAAGCCCTGTCTCAAAAAACAAATTATACTATACCCTATAAATATTGCTATGTATATTTATTGTGGCAACAGAATACAAAGTACAAAAATAAAATTTTCACTGAAAGAGTAAGCAAAATTTAAAGTTTACTTTAAGGTCAGGAAAACATTTGCAACAAAAAAACAATGATCTTAATAATATATAAGTAGCACTTAATAAAATAGCAAAGGATATTCATAAATAATTCTCTAAAGAATATTTACAAATCAATAAAAATCATCTGGAAAGAGTCAAATTTACCAGTAATAAATAAAAATGAATACTAGTATAAATAAAAAGTAAAGCCATTTTTACATCTCTAGCTGGCTAAGATATTAAAAAAAATAGCAACCCAGTAGTGTAAGTTAGTGAGGACTTGGGAACACAGGCAGTGCCTTCAACAGACGAGAAGGTTGTAGGATGGTGTGACCTTTTTGAGAGTGACTTATTAATAGTGCTAAAATGCTCATACTCTAAGTTGGTTGCATAAGGTCACAGGCCAGGCTCTTGTGTCCACTGTTCTGTCTCTGCCTAACACAAGTGGGTGCTCAGCTTCATGTTCTGAGTGACAGCATATGAGGAAACAGGCCTGTGGAAATGGAAAGCTGGAAACAAAGATACTGCTCTGGGCCACCTGAGCTCCCAGCACTGTCAGCTGCAAGGGTTGATGAGCAGGAAGGGGACAGATGTCTATACTGTTTCCTGTTTCAAGAGAAGATTGTTCACATTCTTCTTTCATGGAAATAGAGACCTGAGGGTAGAGGGCCAGGCCAGAAATGACAGACCTGGCCAAACTCTGCCTTGTATATTAGCCAGTGTCGGTCCCCAGTAGAGATTCTGGTGGCAAAGGGATGCCATGTTAACACATGCCACATCTGCTAGGCGTGGCCACCTGTCTTCTCATAAGACGCCCCCTCCTCAGCTACTGATAGAAGAGTCAAGGGACTTACCTTACTGTGTACTTTCTCCCTACCTATCTGTGAACTCACCAGAAAGAATTCAGGACCTCCAGAATCCCAAAAATTATACACAGAGAAATCAGCAAGATGTATGTCAGTGGAAGTATCCAACATTATAAAAATTTTGATTAGAAATGAATGAATAAAAAGTGTGAAGATAAATATTTTTGGAGCTTGAGTTGGCATACCCCAAATCCCAAAAGGAAATGGAAACTTTTGGCTTATTATGAGGAATACTTTGGAAACCAGTTTCCCTTTATAAAACAGAATCTCATCAGACTTCAATCTTGGATTTTATTCTTAGAAACAATTTCACTGCTTCGAAATCTCTTTTGCAGATCTAACCCTATAAAAATCCCTAATCTTCATGTCATATCCAAAACAACTATTCCAAAGAATAGAGAATAATCAGTTAGTTACAAAGATATAACCTGGAAGGAGGGACTATGCTCTTTGTACTGTTTGCTTGCTTAGATAGTTAGTTATGGTCTTGAAGATCAAGCCCAGGCCCCTCACATTCAGCTACATCCCCACACCATTTTTTTTTTTTTTTTGATTTGAGACAAGATCTCACTAAGTTGCTATATTGGTCAGACTGTGCTCAAACTTGGGATCCTGTGCTCCAGCCTGAGTGCTGGAATTATACCCCTGAGTCACTATGATTTTCTTAAAGAGACATCTGAAGTAAAGATGGCCATAGTCTACGCTCTCCAATCTATTAAAACTACCATTTTTATGTCTTCAGCACATATACTCACCCTACTCTATTGCTCTCTGGTCCTCAGAATGACATTTGTTTTCCCAGGGAGAATTCCATTAGCCCAGGAAGAACACCTAGAATGTGTAAAGGTAGAGGAGGAGGAAGGGCTCTGGAAGCCCAAAATAGTTTCCTAAAACTAAATTAGATACTGAAAGAAGGCAAAGTGCAATAGAAAACTTGTATTTTTATTTAATCTGATGAATTGCAAAGAAAATATTTTCCCTTTTTAGACATGATGGTTTTTAAAGTTTGTCTTTTATACACATAAATTAGATTTCTTTTGACACAGAATTCTACTTCTTTTGGGAACAACCTGTCCTCTTACATATTCAATAGTAGGAACTGCCACAGAGAGAGGTCAGTGTTCCTGACCATAGCAATTCCAAACTTTGGAGAGTGTCCCAGTATGAAGAGGGTGGCATTAATACTTGTCCCTTCTCTAAGTAATGAATTTGACCTGATCTGCCAAATCCCTGTTCTCTTAGGGCTTAGATTCCATTGGAGAAGAAGTAGGAATCCAACAACAATAACAGCAACTTAATATTTGTACAGCCATTTACTGTCTTCCCAGGGCGTTTTCCTGCAACATTAGATTTACTCAAACCATTGTAATACTGCCACGCTCAGATCTTAAGTGTCTTGCACAAGGCAAAGCTCATCAGTCCCATGTCCAAATTGATTGCCCTGGTCACAGATTCCCTTCCTAGGCCTTTTGGGGGTGAAAAAGGACAACTGGGTGCAAGGTAAGAGTGGGTTCTTGCTTTCATCACTGCATGTATTTGGATCCTAAGTGCAGCTTTCAAGTCTATATGCTCCTCTCCGACTCATGAACATTATACTCTGTAGCTGCTTTTAAAATGACGAGGTCACTGTTCCCTCCTACTTCCTTGGAAACAGCAAACTTGAACAATCGTTGATCCTGTCCTGTCATGTCATAAAGGAAAGGGTGTTTATCATGCTGTTGTGCTGGACAAAGGGGTTGCTAAGCAATACTACATCTCGACACTCTTTCCCCTTACAATTACCAGCATCTACCTGGGGGCAGCCTTTATTTGGGAAAGAAAAGAGCCTTTAAATGAGTTGGGGAAATGCTGCCTTTTTAAATTAGTTGCTGAAGGTCTCCCATGAATGGCTGACCACAAGCAGTCTGCAGCCTCTGGTCCAGGAGATTTAAGTAATGATGCCATATAATTAATAGCCTACTATTTTTATTTATTTATTTATTTATTTAGAGACAGGGTTTCACTCTGTAGTCCAGGCTGGTTTTGAGCTCACTATGTAGCCCAGACTGGCCTTGAACTTACAACAATACTCCTGCCTCAGCCTCCTAAGAGCTAAGATTACAAGCGTGCTCCACCATGACCTGGTTATGTGGTGCTAGAGAATCGAAGCTGGGTACTTGGGTACTTGATGCTTGCTAGGCAAGCACTTTTACAGCTGAGCTACTCCTCCAGCCCCAACTGTTAAATACCAATGGAGTGACCCAGCACAGATAATGATAAGAATTGTCATTCCCTATACAGAAAAAAGCCAAGCAAACTGAACTGAGCTCTTTCAAAGTATGTTTCCTATGATATGAACATCCAAAGTTCAGTTTGGCCATTTCCCCTTCTCTGTCTCTCTACCTTAATATATCTTACCTTTAGTTGTCTATCCAGAACTGTAGGCTTAAAAACATCTCTTTCACTCACTCTTGAAAGTTCTTAAATTTCAGAATTAAGAAGAAAAAAGTGACATATCCCTCAATGCTATATGCCAGGCACAGTGTGAGCCTGTATGGGTGTCAAGATGACTGGGCAAGGCCTCCGCTCTCCAGGGCTCATGGAGACACTGAGCACAACTATTAGGAAGCAAAGTCTTCCACAATAACAGGAGTAAGTGAGCCCAGGGAGGGGCAGTTGATAGCCACCATCTGGAAGAGTAGACAAGGACAAGGACATGGACAGCTGATTATGGAAGGAAGAGATTACAGTGATCAGCATATGTGGAAAGGAATGTATGTGGAAAAGAAAAAAGTGTAGTATTTTATGTGAGAGTTAAGCACAAGGATATGATGGCAAAAGCCAGGTCAAGACAAGCCTGTGGGTGTTGGGCAGTAAGTAGCTCATTACTGTGTTATTATAGAATGTTTTTTTTTTTCCTATAGGCAATAGAAACTCAGAGGAAAAGTATAAGGCAATAACTTGGCCAGCTCTGATTATATTAGTGTTACAGTTTGAATATCCTTTATCAAAAGTGCTATAGACCAGAAGGCTTTAGTGTTTTGGATTCAGATTTTGAAATACTTGCATATATGAAATAAGATACCAGGAAAAAGGGACCCAAATCTAAACGTGGAATTCATTTGTGTAGTATATGCAACTTACACACAAAGCTTGAGTGGATTTTTTGTACTATTTTTAGTGCAATGGTGTTTTGACTATGATCCATCGCATGAGGTAAAGTGTGAAATTTTCCAGTTGTAGTATCCTATTGGTGTTCAAAAACTTTTATGTTTTGGAGGATTTTAGATTTTTGGCTTTTAGATTATGGACATTCAGTCTTTATAATTATATGGAGGAGCATAATACCCAAGGTAATATCAAAATAAAGACATTTTTCCAGTCCTGGGGCCTCTCTTCTCCAACTGTTTCACCAACTCCTGGCCATCTACCACTTGACAAATTGGAATTGACTTATTGATGTCTTCTTTGAGTTCTGAATGCACATTCCCAACCAATTAATTAAGTCTCACCTTCAATAGCTCACTGCATTCCCAAACTCACACGTCAAAGTTGGAAGAGTTGGGTTTTCCTCAACCTTTCTTTCCATTCGATAAATACCCACAACATCTACCCCGGAGCTTCAGTTAGAATCTTGAGATCATTAGTCACTTCTATCACCCTCTCAGCCCACATCCAATCATGGCCCAGTCAACTGTGAGGTGTACCTCAAGCTTGTTTATTTCTTTCCCTCAGAGTCTGCCACCTTCGTCTAGGCCACTGCTTACTAACCCAGATTTTTTTTTTAAATGAGGCACAAATAGCATTTGGATCAAGGGTTCTTTGTGATAAGGGGTTGTCATGTGCACTGTAACATGTGCCACAGCATTCCTGGTCTCCATTCACCAGGTGCCAGTAGCACCATCAAATTGAGAGAGTACTGTCTGATGTCACTTAGGGGACACAATCAGCCTGAGCTGTAACTGCTGCTCTTATCTCACTTGCCTTCCCTTCCTTCTTCACACCTTCCATCACAATGGCCTCTCCTTAATTCCTTCAATCTACCTTTCTCGATCAGGCTCCCAGGGCATGTCTCCCAGAGCATAGCAAACATCATCCTCTTTGCCAAGACAGAGACAAGGTTCTTCCCTCAGCTCCTCTCTGGGCTGCATCCCTCTCACGCATGTGATCCCAGCACCCACCCCTCTGACCCAAGGTCACCTCCTTAGAGGGGCTGCTGGAACATCTTACCTCAAAGGCAACAGCCCGGCCCTCTTCACTCCCATCTTAGCACTTGGTAACAACAAAAGTTGGAAATTACTTGCTTAAGATTATTTCTTTCTGGTGTATCGCTACCACAACAACAAAAGCATCTTTCTTATCATTCCTTTTACCCACAAGATTTGGCATGATGATGTCAAGCTAAATAAATGCCAACTGAATAGCTGAATGAATGCCAGGGCATAAATCAGATATGTACTATACTCCAGGTACAAACTATACCCACAACAAACAACAAGGCCACAATATGAAAACTTAGTTCAGGAGAGTTAAGGCCAGACAGTTTATATCCAAGATAGATATATGTTTAATAACCAAATATCCCCTGATCTAGAATGTCAACTGTAGCACATTCTGGATGACAGGAAATCATGAATGTAAGAATGACAGCACCTCTCCATCACTACTGGGATTAAAGTTCAAGGAAGAGCCCAGGAATGGCTTAAGCATTTCCTTGCAATGGAGTGTGTGTCTTGGGGTGCCTGGGTGTACATACATTAAAGTTGGGCAAAAACTGTATGTTTTTACACAGAATCTTAATTTTCCAACCCACCCCCTCCTGAGACTGCAGACCACCCTCTTTTTCTTCTCTCCTTCTCAGTGGCTAAAAATTTAAACACTGATGGCTTCTATGCAGAAGATGGAGCTACTGCACCTTCCTTTCTCTAATATGATAAAACCCATTGGCATAGCACCAACAGACAGTGAATGTAACTCACTAGAAAAAGTGGTGTGCCGTTTGGGAGAATGATTCCCACGGGGGAACTAACTTTCAAAACAGTGACCCTCCTATCCAATGCTTTCTCTGTCAGATCTTCATTTGCTACTGGGTAGACTATTAGGGAGTCATTACTCTCTGCAAGAATCTGTAGCACCATCGGTCAGCTATGTTTCCCATCATGCTCTCCCTTCAATTTGACAGTTCAAAATATACTACATCTGTCAAGCAGATCTCATTCTTGTCTTTCAGATTTGATTTCTTCACTCAAGGAAAAAAATTTGAAATTATCACAATATTTAGATTTCCAGTGTTCTGCAAAGTGCACAGAAAGTCTGCTTTTCGATTCCGGTGAAGATGGTGGATGAGTAACAGCATTGCACAATGTCTCTTCATCAACTCACTTAAAAAGTCAAGAAGATAGTTAGAAAAAGCATGTTTGGTGTAGCTAGGAAAGAGAGAAGCATCCCCAGAAACTGAAAGGTGACCAGTAGGAGACCAGAAACTCTGAAGGATCATCAAAACTGGAGGGAAAAAAAAATCTCCGCAGTCCAGGAAGGTGCCCCAGTCTGTGGCAAACAGCAGGCAGCGGAGGACAGAGGAAAGCTCGCGGGGACCTGAACCTGAACATCTGACTGAAAGGAGCTGGGAGAGGACCTAGCTGGGAGAGGATGGAGCACACAACAATGGGAGAAGAGGCTGTGGGCGGGTCAGAAGCAGCTGACTTGGTGCAGCCTGCGCTGCCCACACCCACAGATCACAAACAAGGTCCGGAGGCCAGAACCTCAACCCCAGGTAAGTGCGGATCCCGATTAGTGGGAATCATTGGCTGTGGGCCGCCCTAGCCAGTCTCAGAAGCACCAACCCGCGGGTGTGTGTACTACAAACACAGCATGCACTACCCCTAGAAAAGGTCCCGGGATCCCAGATCAGAAACAGGGCTCAACAGCCATCGCAGGCAGTGACGTCAGCAGGAGCCATTCTCTTTCCTGTGCACCAGAGACAACCAGAGGTAGCAGAACCATGGGGAAACGTGATAACAAATCTTATACAAAAAGATCTGATTCCCCAGGGGAGGGTGCAAGGGGTGCTGAAATTGCAGAACCCAAAGACAAGGACAAAAATGATGGTAACCTCTGGGCCAGATAGTCAGTGAATTAAAGCAGGAATTAAACCAGGAAGCAAAGCAGAAGCAGGAAATAAATCAGACAGCACAAAAACTACAAGAACACTTAGCTAAGCAAAAAGCAAGCCTTGAAAAGAAATTAGAGGAGACCAAAGAAGAATTGGGGAAGTGCAGTCACAAATCTCCTACAAAAAGACCTGAAACCCCAGGAGATGATATCAGGGTAAATAAAGATGAATATGGCAAAAATGATGCCATCTTCTGGGCCCAGAAATTCAGTGAATTAAAGCAGAAATTAAAGCAGGAATTTAAACAGACAGCAGAAGAGCTACACCAATACATAAATAAGCAAAAAGCAGGCCTTAAAAAGCAACCAGAAGATAATGAAGACAAAAGAAGAAATTAGAGAAGAACACAACAGAGATATAGAAAAATTGAATGCAGATATTCAGGAAATGAAAAACACACAGGTAATAATAAGCAACCACTTTAAACAACTTCAGAATAGAATGTCAGACCTAGAAAATAAAGTGACTAAGCTGCAACATACAGGCCATGAAGAATACAAAGTAAATAAAGAAAGCAAATCATTACAACGGGCGCTAGACGATTCAAGGAGAAATAACCTCAGAATTATGGGAATTGAGGAGAAGACCTAGGACAAAACAAAAGGCTTAAAGGACATGTTTAATGAAATAATGGAAGAAAATTTCCCAAATATAAGAAGAGAAAGGAGCACGGAACTTTTGCAGGCATATAGAACACCAAACAACTTTGATCAAAAGAGACCCTCATCAGGACACATCATAATTAAAATTCTAGAAACCCAACACAAAGAGAAAAAACTAAAAGCGGTAAGAGAAAAACAGAAGGTGACCTACAAAGATAAGCCCATCAAGATAATGGCAGATTTTTCAATCCAAACTCTAAAAGCAAGGAGATCATGGAGCAATGTCATCCAAGCACTAAAAGAGCATAGATGCCAGCCAAGACTGCTATATCCAGCAAAATTATCTTTTAACTTAAAGGGAAAACTTAAAACTTTCCATGACAGAGACAGCTTAAAGAAATTTGCAGCCACTGCGCCAGTATTGCAGAAAATACTTAAAGGAAACTTGGACAGTGAAAGGGAGACCAGCGGCACCAATGACCCCAGAGAAAAAGTGACAACAGCTAGAGGAGAATGAGCTGAGAAAAAAGTATGTTGGTAATTAGTGAAATATGAGTAAATAAGATATGAAAGTTAAGAAATTAAGAAATAACTAGATTTGCCTACATGTCTGTTGCTTTAAGTATATTTATGTGATATAGATTTAAGTTCATGTAATGTAGCAATGTGATACAGTTTTAACTTTGTTTTGCTGTAGCAATTCACTTATTAGGACACTGATGAAAATTTATCCTAAGAAAACTGATTGATGTAAATATAACCCTGTGAATGTACAAATATGCACCTTCCAGTATTCAGCTAAGGCAACTGAAATTTATTCATTATTTTTTCTTCTTTCCCAAATTAACTATCCTTTTGAACTACATGCTTATCATTATTTTCTAGTGTGAACTGATGGGTAAGGCCGGATTTAACAATAACAACAAAGATGCAGGAAAACATGAAAAAAAAAAAACTTTGGGTGAATATCCCAATGAAGGATTGGTTGGATTCAGAGAGGAGATATCAAGATTTGACTACTGCGAACCCATTAGAGGAATAGGAAGCTGGGGTAGAATGGCGACTTGAGTGAAATGACTTAGGTGCAGAAGATTAATATGTTAAACACCGTATGGTTTCTCGGACTTGGAAAACCCAGAACACAGACATTCTTTGGAACCATAATATGAAGTGATAGCTGGAGCCGGGGGAAGGGACAGAGAGGGAGTGAGAGGGTAGAAGATGGGAAGGGATTGTGAAGTCGATGTGATACATAGATGTGATACATAGATGTACCCAAATTCATTGTAAATATTATGTATTACATTTATATATTAATAAAAATAGTGGGGGAAAAGGTCTGCTTTTTATCTGGAATTATTATGAATGTTCTAGAAAAAGAGGTGTTCTTCAAGCCACAGTTCAGATTCTGTATTCAGAGATGGGACACACTTTCAATCCGATAAATATGCTTCAAACTCACTGAATCAGGGAGCCCATGTTTTAAAACAATTCAGTTTTAGTAAGTTATTTTTCTCAATCCAGAAATGGCTGGATTCATCTGTGTCATTGGTCTCTACTACTCCAGGAGATAATAGAGAATTACCATTTGATGTCATTGGCAACACTCCTCTCTGGACACCACAGTGTTCAGATCTTAGCGTAGAGAAAGAGTCTTACAGACACAGGAAGCCGCATTCAAGCTTATAATCCCAGTCTTACTCTGTCACTTGTCTGGCTCTGACCTTTGGAACAGCCTGTTTAATCTCTCTGTACCACTGTTTTCTCATTTGTACAACAGGAATACTTACATCAGCTGTCCCTTAGTAGCCATGGGAGACTGGTTCCTGAAAATCCACAAACATCAGAATTCATGGATGTTCAAGTCCTTTATATCAAATGGCTTAGTATTTGCATGTACCATGTACCTCCTCTCATAAGCTGTAAATCATCTCTAGATTATCTATAATTGCTAACGCCATGTGAATACTATGAAACAGTTGCTATACTATACAGTTAGGGATTAATGACAAGGGGGGAAAGCCTGTACTTCTCCTTTACCGATGAAAACAATTTTCTCCAAATATTTTTGTTCTATGGTTTGCTGAATCCATAGCCTTAGAATTCTTAGACATGGGAACCTAAGTATCACCATGTTGAGTTATTATGAAGATCAAATAAAATAATAATTCAAAAGTAGTTAGAATGTTAGCACACAGTAAACATTTAAATGCTAATCATTTATTATTAGCATAGATTTTGAAATTGCTTTTGATTGGTAAATAATTATCTTTTAATCCCTTGAACATATAGGATTTTGGCTAAAATAAACTCAATGAAATTTGATAAAATAATTCCAGCAGCCAATGTGTCTAACTACATACAACAGCTCAAGTTCTAAATACACATGTGGTAAAAGCCCCATTATTGTTAAGTAATTATAAGAACTAGAACCTATGTGATATTATTCCTTTTCTTTTTAGAACCCAGAAAAAGGATTTCAGAACTCTAAATTTCTATGTTATTATGCAATTTCTTAAGAGCACGACTTTTAAAAATCTCTGTTAGGGACCAGACATGGTGGCACACATTGGTAATCCCAGCTGTACAGAAGTCTGGGGCAAATTTGAGCACAGTCTGGACAATGCAAGACAGACCCTATCTCAAACAACAACGACAACAACAACAAAAGCAAAAAACCCTTGGCTCAGTCTCCACTACCACAAAACAAACAATTAGAAGCCCAGACAACGAAGTGGGGATGTTATGATAAAGATAGACAAGCCACAGGTCTCAACCAAGGAATGCTGGTCAGATGATAACCCTGTTAGCTAATCTGTGCAGTGAGATGAGCAGATCTCCTATTTATATTCAGACTTTTCACTGCAAAACAAAAGCAATGTTGTGTGTTGAGGGCAGGAACAACAGCTCTGATGATCTGACTTGGTTGCAAAAATAATGAAAGTTCCAGCCCCTTATTCTGTCACCCTTACCAAGCTCAACCACATCACAACTGCCATTGCCTCTGGAGGAAGAAAATAAATTTGCTTGTTTTATGGAAGTCCAGTTCTTTCAAAAAGTTTGATATGTTATTTATTCAGATTTGAATACACAATACTTCTACAAAGTTCAAAATTAAATACGCATAAATAGGTATATGCTGAGATGTCTTTCCCCACCTTGGGAGTCCTACTGCATTCTCCCTACAAGAGCTAATTTTACCACCTGCATATCTTCCTAGAGAGCTTCTATAAAAGACATTGTATTTAAACACATGCTTCCTCTTTGATCAAAGTGTCTCTGGGAAACTACCCTACTCATGTTTAGAAAAATAAAACAGCTGGCCATGGGGAACATATCTGTAATCCCACAAACTCTGGCTGACTGAGGCAGGGAGATTATAGATTTGAGTCCAGCCTGGGCAACTTAGAAGCTTAGTAAGATACTGACTCAAAACAAAATAAAAAGGGATGAAGATGTAGCTCAGTCTGAGCTATAATCCCTGAGTGTACACACACACACACACACACACACACACAGAGAGAGAGAGAGAGAGAGAGAGAGAGAGAGAGAGAGAGAGAGAGAGAGAGAGAGAAGGGTAAATGGACATTTTTCCTTACAATATCAACAGGGTAGACATCACTTTCTCTCACCTTTTTGCTGCCTGCCTCCAATGACAGAAAAACTGGCTGAGACCCTGGAATGAAGCAGCAACTGACATTTAAAACAAGGACTGTTCAATGGTAGAGCACCTGCCTAGCAGTCGAGAGGCCCTGGGTTCTACCCACAGTGTTTCAATGAACAAACAATAAAAACAAGATGAAAGATACCAGGGCACCTGGGTAAGGTCCCTATCATTTGTGTGTCAAGGTCTGGACAGTTTCCCACTAGATATGGAAGAAATTAATATTGACTCTGTGGCCCCAGTAGGGGGTCCCAGTATCAAAGGTCTCTGCACCTACCACATCCTGCTGTCACCAGGACCAGAACTCTTGATACAGGCTGGTTGTGACAAGGCCAGGAAGCAGTCAGGAGGAGAGGGAGGGGTTGAGGGTGTGGAGGTGAGAGAGCACAAAAGGCAAATGGCACCAGTCCATTATCAGGTGGCTGGGAAACCCTATCTACACCACCAGACAGATCACGAGATTAGGATGTCCTGTGGCTGGGGATTTTAATCATCTTCCTGAACAAAGACCATCTAGGTGACATAGCATACATCTTTGAGCCACCTGCCATCTGTTGGTTTTGGAAGAGTCGAGATGGGCTGAACTTTTTCACATTTAAACTACAGAAACCATAGATCAGTATTTTACCTGAGTTTATTTTTCATACCCTGTCTCTTGCTTCCTGCTAAAACATTTACTTTGTTATGACAATAAAACAATATCCTCTCTCATATATTTTTAGTTCTACACATGGCAGAAAATTTCAGGTAGTTATGCTGATTAGAAACTCTCAGGTCAGTCTTCAGATAGACAGACAGACAGACAGACATAGATACACACCCACACACCCACTCATTCCTTTCATCTTTTCCTGCTCAGATTCATTTCTGACTCTGCTGTTCAACTGAATAGAAAAACCCCCGGTGTCACTGTCCCCTCACTTCACATGTCTTGCTCACAGCCACTATAGCCACTTGCACAGCCATTCCATCCTGTCACCATCCTCCACAACAATGTCATGGTACCTCTCCACATAAAACTGCACTGTCCAGCATGATAGCCATTAGCCACAGTTGCCCATTTAGGCTTCAAGTTTACTAAAATAAAGATTCAAAGTCCAGTTTCTAAGTCACATAGCCACATATAGCTGGTGCCACTGCACTGGTGCAGATTATCGTCATTATGGGAAGTCCTACTGGACAACACTGACCTAGAAGATAAAACCCAAATCCTTCTAACCAGCCGCTAAGGCTGGCCCTCATTCAGAGCTGTTCATATTTCCAAAGCTGCCTGCTACTTCTCCTAAACATGGACAACTGATTTTGTTCAGGCCAGCCTTCTTCGTCCCTCTAACAAAGTGTGTTAATCCCAATTTTGTGCTTGTGTTCATCAAATTTCCTGTCATGGAGATGATTAAATCAGAAGGCACAGTCACTAAAGAAATTAAATTTTATGTCATGACAGAAGGGAATGAGACATTATGAAATTTTTATCCCAGCAAAACTCTCCATTAGTTTAGAGGCGTGGGGGAAGGCCCCAGAAGACAGAATGAGCTTTCAGCTCAGCAGGACTTGTGAGAAGATTAAAAGAAACGTTACTTGTCCTGTTACTTCCTCAGTAGTGACTTGGGTCATCACGGTTTTTTCTTTCTTTCTTTCATAAGGGACCATATTTTCTCTCCCAAATAAACCGAAAGGTCATGAGAAGTAGGGACAAATTCTTACAGGCATTTCTTTCGCATCCTTTTCTTTCCCGCCTCTCTTCATTAGTGGTCAGAGGTGCCAAACTGGCTGCAGCATGCAAGTCAGACTTGTTCAAGAGGCACGTAGTTTTGTGCAGAGTGTATTTAAAAACAAGAACGACCTTTCAATCAGTGGCTAATTTAAAAATACGGAAATTTCACACTAAAATCTCTTTTTCTGGTTTCCTGAAAGATCAGAGCACGCGGAAGCTAGGCAAGCATTTGTGTGTCACATATTAGCTAAAGCTGAGTGTCACCTTGCCAGAAAGGAAGGTGGCTATTCCCCGAGTGGTCCCCTGGTAATTTCACTCCCATGTTAGCTGCCTGGTCACCTCAGGCTCTTGCATTTACAACTCTTGGAGAACACACTCAGTAAACTAACTGAGAATGGAAATACTAGGCTTGTACATATAGCCAAGCAGTCCAGAAAGCCTGTCTTAGTGAGCAATATGTTTGCTTTAAGCAGCTAATGCCAAAATCCTTGTTTTAGCCCTTAGCTGAAGACATTAACTTCATGGACTGATTTTGGCTTTTCATCCTTGAGCTTGCCGAAGACTGATAAAAGATAAGGGATGTGGTCAACTAGAAAAACCAAAAGCACCATCCTGAATCGTCAGCCCTGTGTCAATAGTCAAGACACAGAGGATATAGAATTGTTCCATGAACAACAAGTGTTCCTAACAACACGTGGAAATCATAACACTCGTGATTATGAGTGTTGCTGGCAACTGCCCAGTAAATATGGGGCTTTACGCTGACCACCAAGCTGGCTGGTTACTCCACACTCAGACTGGTTTTCCCTCTTTTGACCACCTCATTCTAACTACAGGTTTCACCAGCTGTTTTCACATCTTCTTTCCCCTACTATCCCTAAGTTCCTTATACACTCTCCTGGAATCCTTCCTGTTGCTGGCACAGTCAGTGGGGGATCCTCACCTGAGACCCAGAAATGGCTTCCTTTATAGAAAAAACAGATTGGATCACCAAAACCCCTTATTAAACAGGTGCATACCACAAGGTCAGAGTTTCAGTTCTAGAAAACTTTAAAATGTTTGTAAAAAAAGACATAGTTAATAAACGTTTATGGTGGTCTTGATGACATTCATCTGTGTACTATCATTTTTAGCTTCTTGTCCCGTTTCGTAGTCACAAAATACAGCTTTAGTGCTTTCATTATGGTGAAGGGTAAAAATGTGAGGCAAATCGGGAACAAGCTTGTCATTCTTTGTGACCATTAACCTAACCAGGTACAAGTACAACATTCATCATATTTAACCTGTGATTCTCCACCTTGTCTGAAAGCAGACCACACAATCTCTCCAACGTTTTTTATGTCAAGATTCATTACATTTGAGGGTCATTATTATCTATAACCAATTTAAAGACTGTTTCATAACAGGAAATGTGACTCATGTGACAAAAAGTGCATCTTGATAAACTTTCCCAGGTTTGTAAAAGGCACGTTTCTTTTCTAAATGTGTATAAGCCATTGTTTAATGACAACGTTCAAATTTTCTGGTGGAATAACATATTAGCTAATCTTCTCTCTATATATTTTTTCATTTTCAAAAATAGGGATAATACTTGCTTCTCTCCTGTCACACAAACTCCCATTCTTACGTACATTCAAAGCTCACACTCAGCAGTTTTCCTCTACTAGCTTCAAGTTCTTTCATTTGGCAAATGGTCTACCTGCGCCTTAGAGATAAACACATCTGCAAAACGAAATGTGCCTTGTCACCTAACTCTGTCATTAATACCTTCAGCTTGAAGACCATTTTGCTCAACAGAGAAGAGTTAAATGAAGCCCTTTCACTAAGCTCTTTATGTCAGTAAAGTAACCATCTTTCTAGGTGGTCCCTTCTTTTTGCTGTGTGCATCTTTCCCATACTATTACTTAGTTTTAAAAATTGGTGTGTGTGTGTGTGTGTGTGTGTGTGTGTGTGTGTGTGTGTGTACAGTTGGCTACCTTTAATATTTCCCTGTCTTTTTGTTTTTATCTGGAATTATCTGCTATCATAGAATCTGACTTGTGGTATCTATAATCTTTCCAACACTTGCTGAGCCAGACACTTTGTTAAAGATGTCAATCAAGGATTCTTACCAAGGATATTATTGATAACCTGCTTCACTAAATTCTGGGGCAGGGCACACTTAAAAACTCCAAGATGTCATGCTCACATTCTTTCTATTACTTCTACATCATGAAAGAGCTCCTGCAGGTCAGAATTTAGTCAGAAATTTAGTGAACTCTGATGCTGACAGGGAAGACTGTCCAAAACTGACCTGAAGCCACGACAGGCTGGCAGGTCAGCCATCTCTGTTAGCCACATGCTTAAATGATTTGCATAGGAGCTTAGGCAAATGAGGTAAGTTTTAGCTTTCCACCTGTGACTAAAAATAAATAACAGCTGTAATATTATTATTAAAATAATGTTGTTATTGTGGGGCAGATGCACAAATTTTAAGATTTAACGTGTTGAATCTTCACCTGGCTCTTCTCTAACACCACCATCACTTTGAATGACAAGTGTCCTTTTTATACTTCTAGGTGTGGTTGAGTAGGAAAATCAAATAAAAAACCCATATATACCAGGAAAAAGACATATTTTCCTATGTAAACCTGAATAGGAAATGCATGACGTTAGTCCCATGGTCTGAATATATGCTTAGATCAGATAGTTCAAGTACTTTACAATAAAACTTCTTGCCATCTATCTATCAAAGGAAATAGGTAAAAACAGAAGCTGAGATATAATAAACTTTCAATACACAGACCTTCTCCCAAGAGGGCAGAAAGGCAAGAAGTTTTAAAAGCTATAATGTATAGTCAATTTATATTCAGGAACAGAGGTACTTGAGCATGTGCTTCCCCCAGCAATGGTTATAAACAGCAGTTTGTTTGCTAAGAGTAAAAAAGTTTATCAGATCCACAGGGGGTAAGGTAAAATACACTGGGAAGTTTGCAAAGAAATTTTCATTTTTGTGAAACAGTCTAAAGACATGAATTGAGAGGCATAGAAAAAGGGGAGGGAAAGAGCATTTCATTCTTTAAAAATTCACCTAAAGTTTAAAGGTAGAAAATATTTAAAAAATTGTTGGATCTAGTGAGCTAAAGAATTCACATGTTAGAAAACTGCATACTTTTAAAAGCTACCTTCTATTGAGGAAACTATCAATATATATTATGGTACCTGTGGTGAGCAAAAAGACAGCTCCCAAAGATGACCAATCCCTAATCATTGGACCCTGTGACCATATTATGTTAGTGACAGTGGGGATTAAGGCAGCTTGAAAAATTAAGGTTGACAGTCAACTGACTTTTTCTACTTTCTTTCCTTCTGTCCAACTATCTATAGAATGAGGATTGAATCTTGGGCTTTGACGCCAAGCTATATCCCCATCCCTTTATTTATTTATTTTTTTAATGAAACAGGGTCTCATTAAGTTGTTAAACTGGCCAGGCTAGGTTCAAATTTGAGATCTTTCTGCCTCAGCCTTCCAGAGTGCTAGGACTATAGAAATGTGCCATTGTGTCTAGTTACATAATTCTTTTTTAGAATCAAGTGATACAACCTAAGAAAGACCCTACTTGACACTGCTGGCTTCGAAGCAGAAGGGAGCCATGACAAAGGGGAATGCAGGCCAACTCTCTAGAAACTGGAAACAAGAAAAACAGACAATCCTACAGATTTTATAGCAAGGAGCCCAGTTCTGTAGACACCAGTAGGACACGTGTCAGACTTACCTACAGATATCTAAGATGGGGCTGGAGGAATGGCTCAGTGGTTGAAGTAAGTACCTTAGTTTGATTCCCCAGCAGCACATAAACTGGGTGTGGTGGCACATGGCTGTAATCCCAGCATTAGGAAGGCTAAGACAGGAGGGTTGCCATGAATCCAAGGCCAGCCTGGGTTCCACAGTAAGTTCAGGACCAGCCTGGGCTACAGAGCGAAACCTTGTCTTAAAAACACAACAAAACAAAACAGACAAGGCATTTGTGTTACTCAAGCCACCAAGTTTGTGATTATTAGGCACAGCAGTGCCAGGAAACTAAGACTACAGTGGCTTTGGAGGAAGTAAACCCTCTTCCAGTACTGACATCATGCCAAATGATAGACTATCCTCTTCTTTCTGACTTGAGGAAAGACAATAAAGTACTTACCTTTTTATAAGTTTTTTCTTCATTTTGTTTTCCAGGTGCTGCATCTCCATTTTCAGCAGATGACGACATCTACAAGGGAAAAATATTTCCATTTGAATTTGAACTCTACTGTAAAATACAACATATTCATAATTAAATAAAGAATATGCATCTTAAACTTGTTTTTGTTGAAATAATCAGAGTGCAAAAAAAAAAAAAATCTGAGCTCAACAATCTTTCTAGAACAAGCCCTTACTTTTACCTGGTTTTGAACTTTACTCCACGATCTCTATGGAAGCCCGAGCCCCTACCATTTGTTTAAGTTTCTTCCTACACAAGCATTTAAAATTTGTCTTCTGGTTAGAAATGTTTACTACAAAAAATTCTGGAAAGTACCAAAAATATGAATCAGGACAAAAAAATCACTCTTAATTCTACTTCCCTTAAGCAACTCTGCTATTCAGTTCAGCATATTTCTTTTGTCTTTTGTTCCATGCATTTTATATAAAAATAGTACAGCATCATCTCAATATTGTTTTGTTGAGCACTGATGCATTTTCCCATTTGATGATTAAAAAATTGATTGTAAGAGAAATATTTGTTTGTAGTTGCTATGTATACCATGGTATGAACACTGTTACGCATTAGTACTTTAGTTAATAGTGTTAATCCTGAACAACAGTTGGGACAGATACAAGGTTTTCTTTCTGCAAATAATATGGTAATTATTAATATTTGTGCTTGTGTTTTTGTCCGACTTCAGTATTTTCTTGTATTAGGTTTGTGGAATTACTGAATTATACCAGGGTATCAATTTAAAGCTCTTACTATGTACGGCCCCATTTCTTTGGAAAACTCCATACTTATTCAGATCCATATGAGCAGTGAGTGGGAGCTTCTTTCATTAGACACTTGGAAATGGCTTAGATCATTTTAGATGGCTCTGCTAATCTGACAGGTGAGAGAAAGCCTCTCCTGACTGTTATGTGCATATCTGAAAATTACTAGTTAAGGGTTGCTCAGTGGTAGAGAGCTTGCTTAGCACATGTAAGGCCCTAGCACACAAAGGGAAAAGAAAAAGGAAAGGATCCTGGTGAAGGATATAAAAATATTGCTTTCATAGCCAGCCTTAGCTCTCTGTGCTTCTTTGGGTTTTCTACTTTTGTACTCATCTATCTATTGGAATATTGGTGTTTCTAGTCATTAATTTTTACCTACTATGGTTAAAATTACTAATTTTCCTATTTGTTTTTATATTTTAAAGTTATTCATCTTTTACCAAGCACCTAATTAACAATTTTCCATGTTGCTGTATGCCTTGTAACGTGTTTTATAATTCTGACAAAGACAAGTTTTGTACTGTTACATTTAGAACTACTGTCTTTGTGATTTTGTTCCAATGCTTTTAAAGTATCTTCGCTTATTGAGAGATATCAGATGTTCAAATATATGCTTCTCTTACTTTCATACCTAACTTCAAATTTATCTGAATTTTTAAAGCCAATTACTTCTAAGATAAATGAGGGCATATACTTTATTGGAGAACCACAAAATGTAAAGTCTCATCTTAAATTGTATGAGGAACATCTAATACACCAAAGAAGAGTAAAATTTCTGATTTTCTTATGAGCCTTTGAAGCATGCTTTAAATCCTGGGTCCTTACTAAACACAACAAGGAATTCACCAGCTATTTTTCTGCACTGAAAATAAATGACCACATTTACTGTAGCTCTAAGGCCTCGATGTAATTAAAACCATCCAGGAAAATGCAAGCATGAACTGCAGTCAGCCTACCTTGCCAGGTCTCTTATAATCTACGAACGGTATCACTCTCTCACCTGCTTAACATCCTAGATCTGTGTGTATCCTCTCAATCTGCCCTTGCTAGAAGATGGAGACCTCAACGACAGACAATTCACAAACTATTGCTCCCTGCTGCATCTGCTTAATTTGATTAAAGAATAATTTTTAATAATTTTTCCCAGTCTCCTTTGAACCCTTATTTTGGAGAATTCTGAATAAAATACTAGAAAACTAAAATGTCTGAGAGGTTTTAAAATATCAGGCCTAAGATTAAAAACAAAGAGAGTGGGAAAGTCCTTGTGTCCTTGGCAGGATGCATATGTGCATAAAATGCTCAACTCCATTGTAAACCTTGAATTTTGCACATATATCTATCAATAAAATGGGGGAAAAAGAGGAGGAGAAAGGATGGTAATGATGTCACTATATATATGTACATGAAATTCTCAAGTTTAATGTAACCATTGCATATCACATACACATACACAAACATGTATCAATTAAAATGGGAAACTCCAAATGTTTAATGCCCTATAAACAAAAATAAAGAGGACACCGAAAAAATAAAAAGATTAAAAAGAAATCCTCTTCATTTGTTTAACAGAGCCACGAGAAAGAAGCCCTCCTTGAAGAACGCCCTATCAGTCATCTTCCTTCTAAGACTTCGCAGCTTTTGAAATGGAAGCACTTCAAGAGCGCCTCTGAAGGGTGCTTGGAAACCCAGCTTCACCGAGGACGTGACGGCAGGAGTGAAGGACGGATGATGAAATGGTCTTGAAGTGACTTTTTTATGAATTTGTAAATCATACCTGACTTGACGGTAGGGAAGAGGGAAGAGAAATGGATGAACTGCTATTTTAAAAATCAATTCCTTTCAAGAGGTACAAACAGATAGCCATAAGAGAGGAGGGCTATGACCTACCTATCATCTGAATTCAAGTGTTTTTTCTTCCTTATTTAGAGAAAAGTTTGACAAAAGGCATATGTGTACCTATTCACCAGACACATCTGGGTAAAACTGGCAGATGCTAAGAGACAGGCTGGTAAATTGCAGAGGATTGGTGAAATGGTCTCACAGTGACTGCTAGTTGTTCCTAGACTTGCTGTGTTTCCTTGCCACCTGGGTACTATCACTTGCAACAATGGAACTCAAGGTAAGTACCAATCAAAACATGTTAAAGGAAAAACATTACAATCATATATATTTCTACATACATATAAGAGGAGAAAGAAAAACATTCCGGTGATTATCTGCAGATGATGGGATTACAAATACCTTACGTCTTCATTTTTATATTTTGTTATATTCTTTAAGTATTTTTCAGTAAGTATTGTTACATTTAAAAATAAGGAAACTATTAAAGTTATCAGAAATGTAACCACACCAAGAAATTAAAGGCAAAGGCCTCATCTTCTGGGTCTGTCCCTTCAGAAACGCTGATATTCAACACTTTCTGGTTTCTGTTTTTTTGCTGTTTGTTTTTAATTTTATTTTGTCAAAGTTAACACAGTTATGAAGCAGATACATGTTTTAGAATATATAATAAATATATAATAAGAAGGTAAGGGATCTATACATTGGCAGTCAGAATTAATTAAAAACTGTACTATATTTCCTTACCTTTGTAAACAAAATGGCAAGTCATCTGTAGTTGATAGCAATGGGTGCCCTATTCATTGTTGTAACTCTTTTCTTTCCCAGGTTCCTGTTAAAACAGAATTCATTGGTCAGTATTTGTTCATGTCTCTACTTCATCTCCCCATAAGGATCAAGGCACACATTGTAACCTGTTAAAATTAAGATAAAGAAAGTGATATGAATGAGACAAGGATAAAGACAGGCAACAAGGTGATGCCAACGGTGACATGGGTGATGTATAGAATGTAAGCTGTGAGTTCAAGGCCAGCCTGGGCTACATAGTAAGTTCAAGACAGCTTAGACAACAGAGTGGGACTCTGTCCAAAAAAAAAAAAAAAATGTGTACCAGATAACCCAATAAGGTATTGAATAAAAGAGTCTCTAATGTGACCCTGATATTCCTAGCAGCCACAGCAAAGGAACACAAAAGTACAACCCGATGGTCAGTGTCTAACAGATTAAAAACAAAACTAAATAAAACAACAAACAAACAAAACTTCTTGCTCAAACAGCCACAGGTATGAATGGAGGGAAGTGGAGTAGAAATTTTTCCTATGAGTTTTTGTTACAGTTGGCATGTGGACCGTTTTTCAATATCATCCCTATAATAAATGAACTTGTGAGCTTATCTGAGTTTTTTAGGTGACAAAACTTCAAAGAACAGATTGATAAATGTCTCAGGTGTAATTACAAGAGATATTTGCTCATTGTAATCTACTTTTAAAATGCAGAGGGATATAAAGTAAAAACAAATCAAGTTTCACCATCATCTTCCCTGGAGCTAACCAATGTTAACTGTTTGTTGTAGAACCTTGTAAAATCTCTCCTACGCTTACTGTTTACTTACACGTACACAACCGCACTTGTTTCTGCCACTTCCTCTTATCAGTGTATTTCAGATATTTTTTTCAAGTCTATGCATCTACCTATGTTTAAATAACTGCATAATGTTCCACAAGATGAGCATTTGCTTACCAAGATGAGTATTTGCTTAACCAAATACTCTTGTAAGTGAGCACTCAGACTATTTACAGGGTTTGCTACCAAAACCAAACAGAAATCAACAGCTTTCTTCAAACATCTTTAATGTTCTGGTGCTTTTATTTCAGTGTGAAAGGAGTGGAATTGTGGGACCAAACATGATATGCACATTAACTACTTAAATGACTATTGTTTCAGCTCTATCTGTAAAAAAATCTCAAGCAATCAGTCCAGCAATGTATGAAGAATAATTGCGCTTATTGACGTACTTATCAGCACCGGATGTCTGCCATCTTTACTATTTGCCAACCTAATGCGCGCGGGGTGGAGTGGGGGAGTGGATCATGACACCTCAGCTCTTTTAATTCATGCTCTCTCCGCTAATGGGAATGATCGTTTTCACAGGTTTCTTGGTGATTTACATTTTCCATTCATGCTTTTTCTCTGTTTTCATACCAGGCTGTTGATCTCTTTCATAATCAATGTGTAAATCTCTCAATACGTTAAACATTAACTCTATCATAAAAATTATAACCTATTTTTCTTATGTTGGCTTTTTTATGGGTATCTTTTCATACAGATATTTTAATTTTTACACAGTCAAATTTGCTAAAATTTCCTCTACAGTTTTGCAATTTTTCCTTTAAAGATTATGAAAGAGAACTCCCCTAGATTTTATATATCTCCCCCCCCCCCACCTTTCTGGTGCTTGTATAATTCCACTTTTAACATTAGACCTTTTACTCGAAGTTGATTTAAATCTAAATCATCTTCTGATAGACAACTAATGTCTTCAGTATCATTTACTTTATAATCTATCTTTTCCTTACTGAAAAGGCATGCCCCTTTTAGCATACATTAAGTTTCCCCCAGCATTCTGAGGGGCTGCCACAAGAGAATCACAACTTTGAACCTAGCCTGGGCAAGGTAAGAGTCTTAGCAAGAGTCTTGTTATCTTAAAACAATAAAGAAGTGAATCAGAAAGAAAGAAAAAGGGCTCAGTGTGAAGACCTAGGCTTGATCACCAGTATCACAAAAAGAAAGAGTTTTTCTATATCCCTCAATCTATTTATGGGAGCTATTCTGTTCCAAAGACTTAATTGATGATTCTGAGCCTAACTGTTTTAAAAGCAGCACCGTAGCAGTAGCTGTGGTATCTGTGGAGGTATTTTTCCCATGCCATTGTTCAAATTTGGCAATTTTCTTGCACTTTCATATTGATATGGGCTTTAAAATGATATTGACTGTTCTGACAAGACTTTCATCATTCAAGCTGAAATTATGCTAAATTTATATACCAATTTGGGAAGAATTTTTATTAGAAGTTTAAGTTTTCTTATTTATAAAGATGGTGCAGCTTTCTACTTTTTCAAAGTCTTTTACTACCATCTTAAATATTTTTGTATTTGTCTTATGTCTTACTAAATTTACTTTTAGGCATTTTTGCTTTTCTACTCTTCTAAATAGGGTTTTCCATTTTCACGTCTATCCAGTTAATTCATATAAGAAAAATGATTGGGTTGTATTTATCTTTCATGCAATCCTTTTACCAGATCCTTCTGTAGTGTGTCTCTGCCCTCTGATCCAGTTCCCATTTGGCTGGAACACTAACCAAGCAGTGTTCAAACAGCTCCCTCAGAAGTAGCACTAGATGGTCTACTTCAAGTCATTCCAAGTTCAATTTGTCTTTGTTTTGTTCTCATATGTGAACTGACCTGTTGGCTAATACAAGATTATCAGCTCATAAGTCATATTCTCTCGTATCTTTATAAAGAGATTGCCTCTCTTTTTCTGAAGTGTAGATGACTATTTTGATGCTACTCTCATGTACTTACTTTGGTAACTGTGAGCATCACCTAGCGGTAGCAGTGGCACATTGCTCAAGGTGGCGGATCTTTACATTTTGGCGCCTTATCTGACCAGGTGACCAGACAAAGGCAGAAAGGGAAAGGAGGGATAAAGGTAATGATGTTGTGATGAACTTGGCCCTGAGCCAATGCCTTACATCTTCTCGGGAAGATTGTAAATCCTGCCAATGGAAAGACGCAGGTGGAGGGACCTGTGACCTAGGGATTTAAGTCGGTACCGACCACGTTTTGGGTGTGCCTCTCTCCACTTGCATGTGGGGAGGTCACCCTTTTTGCAAAAAGAAAATGAAAGCCTCATACCCTGTCATCCATGCCTCCCCTGTCCATCCTTTGTTCGGACAGGGAAATTTCTACGAGCTGTTTCTAACAGTAACTTATTATTATTTTTTTTCAATTTGGAAACCTGTGAGTTTTCTGACATACAGCTCAAACAGTTCATAACGATAGGTGTTTCTTTTCTCATTCATCTTCCCAAGTAAAGTAAAACTAACAAGATGAAGATCCCTGTTGGCAGATATAACCTGACATAAACCACAAAGAAAAATTCAGACTATCTCATTGAGGAGCAAACAGATTGTGTATCTTTCAGGCAGTTTCCTACAAATATAATTTCTCATAACTAATCTTTTGATTATAATTGGACAGTAGAGCACTCACAGTTGTAGCATCTGGCAAGAACTTGAAATGCAGAAATCCCAGTGGCCAAGTAAGGACATAATGAGTCTTGGGTCTTCCCAGGAAATGTGGTGATAATATAATCTAACACATGATTCCAAGTTAGAATTTAGTTTTTAAAAATGATTCCAGACATGAAACAGAGCTGGCTTAAGGTATCATATGGTACAGTGATGAGAGACCAGCGGAGCTAACAGTAATACATGCCAGGCAACCACAAATAATTTTTGACTTGTTGATTGCTTATCTATTCTTCTGGTAGTGAGTAATAGCCTCTGTTACCTTAAAGAATAAATAATTTACACTTTTAAAAAGCTTTCTACATCTCTATGCTTTCACACAATGAGGTAAGACACTATCTTTTTTTTTTTAAAGATATGTAATCTTACTACATTGCCCAGGCTGGCCCAGAATACCTATGATCAAGTGCTCCCCCTGCCTCAGCTTCCCAGTTCCTGGGACTACAAGTCTGGACCACTGTGCCTGGCTAACATTATCATTTACTGAGCAATTATAACATGTACACGATCTCATTTAATCTTGCAAATTATCCTTTTGCATTCTCCAATCTAGCACATGCTATTCTGACACCTGTAATTGACTGTCCCATAAAATCCACAATGTAGTCATTTTTAATTTTCTTGAGGAAGGCTCTCCTGACAGGAGGATGATGTGTAGATGTGAAGTCGTTGGTCTGGTAAATGAGCCTCATGACACTCCCACCGTAAGCACCTTCACCTCAGCCTGGCTTTTTCTCTGTACCATTCCTTGGCATCAGAGCAGCCTGGGGGGCTTTGTAAAATTTCAGATTCTTAGTCCATATACCAAAACAAGTGAATCATTACCTCTATTTGGTGAGTCTGTGTTGTCAGTATTTTCAGCGTGTTTCACAGGTTTAAGGTTATCTACACTATTCAGACTAATACAGAAAAAGATAGTTGTTTACTTCAACTGTTTACTCACCCGAGTAGACAGAAATCACTGTGAGCATGTCCGAGAGAGAAATTTAAAACATGATATTATAAATGTGATGGCTGAGACAGGAAGCTAAGCAAGGATGGTCATGAAAGCCAGAGATGAGCATTGACAGGAAGGCACTATTGTTTTTAGGTCAGAGGCACAAGATGAAGTGATTTTGATATATCTTAAAACCCAGAGGTATCTATTGGGGTCAGAATAACATGGTGAGGGCTGACTGGCAGAAATTGGCCACTGATTGATAGGTCTGTTCAGAGGTATGGAGAAAAGACAGACTGTTAGAGACAGAGGGAGAGAACACTGTGGCTTCTCTGTTCTCTCCGTCAGTCCCAAACTATGGCTCACAGAAGTTAACCCGCTGAAAATCATTGGACCCCAATGGATGTCTGAGAAAGAAAGCCTTTATGTGACAAATGCCCTATAATACAGAACAGAGGAATGGTGAAGAATAACGCAGAGGACAAAGAGGCCAGTGGTGGGCCACAAAGCAAGAAAAGAAATATCAGTGGAAGTGTGAAAGTCATGTGGGTGATGACGTGCACCAGAAACACGATTCTCAATGGAAATGTCAGCTGGAAGATAGACTAGGAGGAGGCATAAACATCTCCATGTCCATGACTGTAAATTTACTAAAGGCCTAAGAAATACCAGCTGGCTAAGGTCTACAGCAGCCCCTTTTTATGAAGTCCAGGAGTGAGGGGAGGTATGAGACTGTGACTTGGGACAATTTCCTTGGGATTCATTTAAGAGGTGGGAGGACTGAGATCTGACCCACAGTTCTCTAACATTAAAAATCATGTCCTTTCCATCGTACTAAGCTCCTTCTACTTATTCAACAACAACAAAGATTGTCAAATCAATATTGTGCTATGGTTTTCAATTTGTACATGCAATCAAATGGTCAGCCAACAATAATTAACATAATTATTTCCTGTAAACCTTGTTCTACATCAGTGAGTCTCAACCCAAAGGGCTTCCTAATTTACAAGTTGGAAGGGAAGCTATTTAGAACTCCCCAGTTACTGAAAGTTTTAGATGCTATAATACACCTGGAGGCCACAGTTGAGTTATCCAGCAACAATCCTTCAGCCTCAAAGTCCCCAGCTTGAGTCGTAAAACCTGGCATTTTTATTTTACCACACATGAGTTTGACTCTCTTACAAGGCCAGGAGTGGGAGGAAATGCTTAATTACTGAATAGCCCAACAGAGCAGGCTAATCTGTCAATATAAGAAGTGAGGACACTTGCTATTAGTCTTTTCCTGGTCCTCCCAGAAAAAAAAAACAAGTATTTCAGTAAACACTAATGAAGTGAGTAACTACGATTACTAGAAAGAACATGAGGACAGGGCTTAAGGTCTGATTTCAGTGTCTAACTCTTTGAGGCTGAAGGATTGCGTGAATTCACATTTCTGAGTATTTCTGGGTATGTTTTTCAAAAGAGAAAGCAATTCAAAGATAATCTGGATGGGCCTTTGCCATACTTCCAACATACTGCTAGTCATTTTGGTATTAACTGTGCTCCTGAGTCCATGTTATTTATCAAAATAAATTCACTCTTTCTTTTATTAAAAAAGCATTAATTATTGAACTTTACATGTTAGGCGAGAAGCTTCACCCTGGAGCCACAATGACAAAGAGAGGTCCTGGTCTCTGCAAAGGTCACATCAACAGGGGAGATGAGTATATGACCAAACACAATATGATGTGACATGTATTTTACTCTCAGTTTTGTGGGGAGCTGCTGTGTGAGTTGGGCTGTGGTGATCACAGAGAGTTTCATATAAGGGAAACACAAAAATTGGATTTAGAGCAATTGAGACTGAGAGGGAAGGAAGGAAGGAAGGAAGGAAGGAAGGAAGGAAGGAAGGAAGGAAGGAAGACAGATACCACATGGGACTGCTTAGAGAAATATTTAGAAGAACAAGACACATATTAAAATTTTCATGGGTACATAGGGCCTGAGGTGATGGATATGATGATGATGACCGAATTTGATCATTTCACTATGTGTACATATATTGAAGCATCTCATTATATTCTGTAAGTGTACCAGTTGAAAACAAAATAAAACAAAGAATTGTTCTGAAACTACCAAAGTTAAGAATGTTACTTAAAAGATTATAAGCGGGCTCTCTGATTATGTTCTTTACCTATGGTCGCGAATCCGTGTTCAATCTTTTGCCTGAACAAAACCCAACGTGTTGGCAATGTGTATAGATTCATAAAAACCTAGAAAGCCACTCTGAGGAGTAAACGGTTTTGCTGCGAAGGCAGGAAGTATTGTTATTCTCATGTGTTTCAGAAAAGCAGGGCATTCTTCAGTGGGGTTTTGGCAATGAACAGAAACAATAACAAATGAAGCATAAAAAAAGAAATCAAAGCTGTAAGATATGGTATGCTATAGTTCAAGGCTTAAATATAAGCAACAAAAATAAAGCAGACTAAAAGCAATCTTTGACAAGGTTTCCAAAGTTAGAAATGCCTAAATTTTGCAAACTAAAAAAAAAAATTGTTACATTAAGAAATCAGTCTCAGATTTTAAAAAATATTTGCATAAATTCAAAGAAAACCATAAAATTTGCATGTTACACATCTGCACAACGGAGACCACTTATATATACATAAGTTCAGACATATGGTCTGCCACACATTTGTATGCTCAGAAGCTGCAAAAATTGAACCATAGTGTCTTGTGTTCAATGAAAAGTTCTCCTATTCTTACTGATGAAAATAACTTAAACAAGACTTATTCCATGCATCTAATATTTACGTAACGAAGCTACTGCCAAAACTAATTTCAAATGATCGCACCTGCTATGAATCCAAAAGGAGACCAATCAAAACAAATTGCAGGGCTCTTATATTCTCTCATAAAACACATTCATCAACTCTCAGAACGGCTCTTACCAAGTGAAAAAAACAGAACTGCTGTAAGTGACAACAACAGAGGCTCAGCATAAAACCAATCACTAGTAATTTATTTCTCCAACAAAGGCTATGCTGAAAGAATTCGTAAGCCTTTGCAAATCACTCCTTCACTGCAAATACTGTAGAAAAGAAAGGTGCTGGCGAAAACCAAGAGGGATATGTTATTTCCTGACCAATGTGACTCACAACTTTTCACGAAAACTTTCATTATTGCCTGATCTCCTGCCTTGATTTTCATCCTTAATACACAAAGACCTAGTATATGTTTCTGCATGTTTGTTGGTATTGCTGGAGGGTGGAGGGGGGGTGGGAAATGTCAGGAAAATAAATACATATGTAGTCATGACATTTGGCACATGACCAATGAACTAATGAAGATTTTTTGAATCTCTTCCCAGTCACATCTAGGATGTTCCTAAAGAATCTTAACAGCTGGACATTTTACCCCATACAATTCTTGAATTTTATCTTATCCAGTTTGTACTAGACATACGATATCTGATTCACAACAATGTATCTTTAATGTACGGTATATTTTCTCATATTTTATTCACCATATTACTCTTTCCATCTACAGTTTATTTCTAAGCTATGTTCCTCTTTTTTCTTTGAGTTTGTGACTTAGGAATTATTTGATTATTACAATAATTAATTATAAACCATATAATAAAGTCAATTATTACTGGCACAAAAATGTTTGGATTCAGAAATAAATAATCAAATTTATTTGCCTTTGCTCCTTCATCAGCCTGCAAAGTATTCATGAGTCTAGTTCATCTTCTGTAGAGAAAGCCACGGCAATACAGATTTCCTAGAAGCCGGAAATACAAAGGACAGATGGTGGATTACCCCAAGGAACTTCCTCTGCACAGGCACCAGGGAGCTCTGGGTTTGTGAGGAAGCAAGAGGGAACATAGCAGGGGACTAGAAAGGACTCTAAAGGTCACACGTTTGTTAGAGGGGATGAGAGATGCTACTGAGGGCAAGAAAGGAGTACAAGAGAGAAAAATGTTGTTCAACTATACTGTTCTTTTAAGTTCCTTTGTATGGTTCTAGGCGAAAACTAAATTGGCAACAAGCAATGAAAGTGATTTCCAGCCAAGCAGCAAAAATATAAACATCTAGTTAGAGGGAGAACAGTATTAAAATGACCACTGAGGACACGCTTCTCAACCAGAAGGCTATTCACATACTCATTTATCCCAGGATTCCTGCATGGACGATGCTTTGGGGACACAACAAGGAATAAGACTGGCCCTGTTGTCAAGGCACAGGAAACAGAAGCCAAAACACATGCACATGTAATAATGAGAGAGTCTTTACAGGATTAGGAATTAATATTTCAGCTTGGCTTCGCCTCTAACAAGTATTCAATCATCACAGTCAGAGGGCTTATCTAGAATGTTCTAAAAAATGCAATAAAAACAAGACAAAACAAAAAACCCCAAGGCCAAGAGACCCTAAATTAGCTATTAATCACTGAATATTAAATTTCTTAAATATTTGACAAATACTTGGCTGTGGACAGGCTTAAGACATGCCAGGAAGGAAGCTGCTTTTATGAACCAATTGAACTGGAGAATCAAGACTCAAAGGAGAAGTCAGGGGACATGGAAGTGACAGGGGTCTAGGGTCAGCAGCCCTAAGGGTAGGCGAGATGTCAGAGCACGGAGGAAAGGGGCTAGAGTGGAGATAGGTGTAGTAAGTGTGTTGGGTAACAGTGCAAGATCCTGACCCAGTAAGTCGGGGTAAGTCAAGTGGAGAAAATAATCAGTCATTAGGTACCCTTGGGAAGTGGCATGGATAGACCTAGTGTGGGGTTAAAAAATAGTCTTGCTTAAGAACAGGCAAGATGAAACAGGAGGGAAGATCAGATTTAGGGTGAGTCTAGAAGCTGCAGTAGCAGTGGTGGGTGTGAGACCTAAAAGACCAGGGGGAGCTAGCAATGGAAAGGAAAGAGCCCCTGCAGTGTTAACAGTGGAAACATCTCAGTACCTGGGCACAGACAGAGACTGGGGAATACAGGGTTAAGTCAGAGGAGTCTAGGTCTTGAAACTTCATCAGTCACTGATAATGATGGAATTTCTGGCATTTCTCGCTGCAAGCTGAGAATGAATGGAGAAGAAACATTTGATTTGTATTAAACCAGCAGATTATCTGTATTTATGCAGATTTACAAGACAGGACCTGAGGAGGGGTCAAGCAATGTTGGCCCTGCGTCTGCCAGGTCAGGGAGAGGTAGAACTAGCCAAAGTCAAAGGAGAGTAAAAGTATAATGACAAATTTGCAATGTAACCAGATTACAGAGAGGTATATAGGAAAGGCCCTGTGTTGACAGCCCTGTGTTGATAGACAGACAGAGTCTTAGTACACCCTGACATCTGTGTGATATTAAGCCATACTTACTAACAACTGAGTGCTGGGAAGGCCCTGTGTTTTTATAATACGTGCACTATTCACATGAGCTCTTTACAGAGAATCTAATCCTTACAGCCATACTCTCCCTGATGAAGGCAGGAAACATGCTCTCTGAGCTGTTGCCGGCTCTTTGAGCTGTTGCCGTAAGCCAGACTGAGGTCATTCCTCCAATCTCTACCTGTCACTGTCATTACCCCCTCTGCTGAGCTATGTTCTAATGAGACAGCTGATGACAGCTTGGTGTTCATGGCAACAGGTTTGGGAGTCACACTGCCAGCTTTAGTACTCACATTGCTACTTAACTGCTGTGAGTTCACTTCACGTAGCTCCAACTCAACTTCATCATAATCTGAGTACGTGGCACAGCACAGTACCTCTCCCCATCAGTGTTGTGAGGAATGCCCCCCTGCCATGCGGCAAGCGCATCATATATTGAGCATCATAATTTTTGTCACTCTCACCAGAAGGAGCACAGAAGGAGAGAGTAGATACTACTTCTAAACTTCCTGCAGGTACAGAAGGCTCCGGGAACTCAAGTCCCTGTAAAATAGAGCTTCCCTGTGCACTGCTATGGCTGCCCTGCTGCCATATCTCCACTCAAAGTAAAAAGCCTTTAGATAGCTGACTCCTGGCTTCATGTGCTTCCTCTTGGGTCTTGGGAGGACTCACTCCAAATGTGGCAGGTCCTCACCCAGGCACTTCCCTGGGCCCAGTTTGCTCCATTTGAACCAGCTCTCCATGGCCCAGTGCACCTCTCTCCTTTTAAGACTTAGTGGGAAAACCCATTTCTTCCTCTTCAGAGCTATCCTGGCCCTTGGTCAACACATACACACACACATGTAGCTTGATGTTTAGGTGGCTCCAGACTTCATTTGCTCTTGGTCTTGTTAATAATAATTACAACTAACAACATGCATGAAATTCTTCTTCCTGTTAGGCACTCTTGTAAGTATGAATGAACTCAGTGAAATCTCCCAACAACAAGTAACAGGCTTTTGTTATTAACTGCACTGCTTCATTGCAGAGAACAGAAAGGCAATGGATAGGTCAAATAATGTGCTCAAGGTGACCAAGTTAAGAGCAAGGATGGAATGCAGAGTATCCAGTCTCACAGTGGTATTCTTGACCACTTTGGTAATCCTGCTTATTCTAAGAGTTTGCTTATTTCTTTAAGTCTTAATCTCTATCTTTCCCATGCCTCACAGAATGACAGTCCCCTCGATTCCTGCCCTTCCCACCTGTGCGTGCATGCACACCATAGCCATCCTGCTCTCTCATCCAGGGTGTCTCTTCTCTAGTGCACAGCTATGGTATGTTTTGTTTTGTGCTCCCCACCTCCCAGTGTACCTGTCCAGAGCTCTCCTCCCACCAATCATTCATTGTCCACAGTCTTCAACCTCTTTTTTCTCATCTGCCTCTTCACCTTGAGGACATGGGCTTGTTAGCTCTTTCCCGAGACACTTACTTCTGGCTTGCCAAACCTATTCAACCTAATCCTCCCTCTGACTGCAGCCTTGCCTTGCTACCCTTGCGCTCAACACCAAAAGACTACTGGAGATTGCATGCCTTCACTTCCTCTTCCCCCACTCACTTTTGGAGGTGCAGCAATCTGCCTCCCCAAAGCCACCTCAAGAACACAAGAGGACTCTGCTGTTTCACCACACCTTTTCATCCTTTACCTCCCTGGACTCTGAGGTGCTGACACTATAAGCTCCTCCCTATGGTGGGCTTACACATCTTTAACTGATGAATGATCAGGCCTCCTCCACTGATAATCCCTATTCTCTTGGCTACCTGGCATGGCCAACATTGTCATTTGCCTACCCTGAACTCCATGTTCCTCATGTTCCTTATTACCGAAACTCTATTTATCTGTCTCTCTCCTCTCACCCCTCCCAGGGCGATAATGTGCTACCTACTTAAACAAATAAGAAATTGGTATTCTCAGACATCTGGCAAGTACCAGGGAGATAAAAAGATAACCTCATGGGGATTTCTGCCACATGTCATGTGCTCTTTCCCTTTTATTCCATGGGTGGTAGATGTGGAGCAGGCCACAAGCAAGACTCCATCTATGAGTGGCCTCCCCTATCTCTTGGAACACTGTATTGCTGTCTATTTGGCAGAGTCCCTGCTCTTCAGCTTTCTCTTAAATATTCATGTTCTTCAGGGCATCCTGTATTCCTTTTTTATTTTTCTCACTTCCTCTGAAGAGCCTCCATTATTGATGTGTTCAATTGCAATCTACTTGGGATGATACCCAAATAACTCTTTGAGTCCACATCATTTTCTTGAGCTTGAAATTTATATTCCCAGGTGCTTTAGAGTTTCTATAGTGTCTTATATGCATGATAAATTCAAGATGCTTGTCATACTCCACCCCACTCAAGAGAATGTTATCATTAGCCGCTTAGTGATCCAAGCCAAAGGCGTCCCAACTCCTCTTAACACCCCACCTCTGCAGCCTCTCAAGCAAATTCTTTTTAACTAATCAATCTCTTTAATATTCTTTGATTGATTCTGTCTCTGCATTTTTTCCTGTTACTACCCTAATTGAGATCTCATCATTTCTTGCATGCATTACTGCCTCCTCTATTGCCTAATTTGCCAGCCTCCCTGGGACACAATATTGCTAAAGGGACTTTTCGGCAATGCAAATCTGTTTATACCATTCTCCTTCCTTAAAATCCCCAAAGGGCTCCTCACTGCTTCAGAGAACATGGCCTTTTAAAATTCATTTCTCCTTAGAGTCCAGCTCCAACACAGCTGCAGCCACATCGGAACACGCAGTTCCCAGAATGCATCATGCTGCCTCCTGCCTTGTGCACATTCCACTGCCTGTCACACCACATCCTTTGCTCTTCCGGCAAATTGTTCTTTGTCCTTCTCTGAATCCACTTCTACCTCACAGGCCAGGTTCCCTGCTGTGTGCTACTGAGGTGTTCTGGGCAGGCCTCTACTGTGATATTTACTGAAGGTGTTGTAATCATTAGTTTAAATTTTTCTCCTTTCCTCTCTGCCCTCAGTCCCTTGAAGGCAATAATCTCTGTATTTGTTTATCACAGTGCTTAGCACATGGAAGTCGACAAAAGTTGAAAGTTTAACAAATGTATAATGAGTGTTTCTGTTCTGAGACAAGCTGTCCTGAGTGTAGAAAAGATGTCCTGTTTGTAGTTCTTATATATTACATATATATGAATGTCTTATTTTCCTCATTTAATACTGAGTAATTAATAATTGAATGCTTGGTTTGGAGAGTAAAAATATGAAATAAAAACGTAGGATTTACTATCCATAAGAGAATATTCTTTTCCTCAATCTTTCCTTTTTGTTTCATTTTTTTTTTTTTTTTTGAGACAAGGTCACATTCTCTCACCCAGGCTGTCCTGAACTCAGTATGTAGCCCCAGCTGGCCTCAAACTCATGAAAATCCTCCAGCCTCAGCCTCCTGAGTGCTGGTATTACAGGTATGCACCACCACATCTGGTTCATTTTCTAAAATTTTCAGTTTTCTAATATAAATTCTTTCAGAACAATTATTATAAATGAATCTAAATGCACCTCATATATATTACAGAAATATTGGATAAACAGAGAAAAGCAAGCAGCAATCTCCTCAAAGAGAAATGCCCACAGTTCACCTGGCAAGGCATCTTCTGTCAATCTATTCTGTTTGAGGCTCCTGCACTGACTCTACTATCCATTCCCCCACTTCAGACTAGAACAAGACTGTTAGCACCCTGGGGCAAACCTCTATAATTCATTCCATCAGAGTATTAGACAAAACTGAAGTAAGGAGATCCTCTGTGGCACCCATGTACGAGAGAGGGCCTTTCTCCCTGACCATGGTCTTGTCAGCATGCCTACTGCTGTCAGTCTTTAATCCAACAGGGGGGCTCCTACAGTATCATGGTTTTAAAACAACCTTATTCTTAACTGAAAAAAAATTAATTCTGGATATTTACTTACTCCTTTAATGAGACTCAGTCCACCATGGTCAAATCTACTTCTTTCAAATGACATAGTAAATTCAGAGTTGCTTTTTAATACCATTATTAAACTATGTCAATTTCTATCATTTGAAAGTAGGGGAAAAAAATCCCAAATCGTCAATTTGAAAACATATTCAAACCCTTCCCATCCGCCTGGCTGCCTTATGTTGCACCATGTTCCTCGAGGCTTACCTGCCACTGTGCTGATGCCCCAGTACTACACAAACCCTCTTTTCTTAGCATCAAGGAACATGATAAACTCATTAATTCTGAAATTCAGTTCAACTGAAAGAAATCCAGGAAGCACTTACCATTATTGTGATTATTAGCAACCCAACAGAAAAAAATATGTGCCCTTTCCTAGGTGCTGACATTGCTAAGTCCCCCTGGAATGCTAAATTCTCTCATGCCTAGGCTTGCTGTTTTTACTGTGGCTAGCTCTACTCTGAGATTTTCATTAGCAGGTCTAGGACTCTGTGATGGCACAGGCAAAGCCCCTAGCTATCCTGCCCAAGACAGGCAGAGGGATCTGGAAACACAGCAATGGCTTATATCTATTGCGCTGCCTACCAGTCTAACACATGACAGTGGCAGGGGCTGAAATGGACAGGCTTGGATACACTGGGACAGGGCCAGGAAGCCCCCAGTTTGGCGCAAATTTCCAATCTGTGTTTTTTTGTGAAACAAGGAAGAAGTTGAAAGCATAAGGAGACAAGTGATCAGAATATTCTAACACTGTGAATACTTATTGCTATAGCTTCTCAAGAACCCAAGAGCCATGGAGAATTTGGTACCATGGATGCCACCCAAATATCCCATTCTTACATGGCCTTGGAAAGTCTAAGACACCTTTGTTTGACAAAAAGCACCTGTGATTTAGTAAAAACATATTCATTCCCCGATAGAAAATGAGAGAAATATCTTTTCCAGGAAGATTTAATGCCGCTAAGAAAAAGGCCCCTTTTCATCAGCAGGTACAGAGCCCAGCAACTGTGTAAGGCTTGGAAATCAGCCTTCCTGTGCCCTTCTGTGAGACGACTTGTGTGCTGCACAAACTGTAAAACCATACCTAGAAACCCCATGCCCGCCTGACACACTTTGTCTATCAGCTGTATCCACAGACAGTTGAATGCAGTGAGTCTTCAAGGGGAACATTAAATCTGTAAGAAGGGAGTGGGAATTCTAGCTACCCTCATTCATTCCTATATCATAAAAACTAGAGGCTATTACATCATTCTTTCATTTAAACTTTTGTGCAAGTGCAGGGCCTGTGCTAGGCGCTAGGTAAAAGGCTCCGTCTTAGTTACTTTTTTTGCCACTGTGACTCAACAACCAACATCTACATTTAGGGAGGAAAGATTCATTTTAGCTTACAGTTTCAGAATGTCACAGTCCATTCATGGGTGGGTAGCTGGAAAACGGTGGAATCACATGGTGGGGCCTCAGCTAGGGCCAGAGCCAGAGCCAGTGCTCCAGAGGTAGAGATTCTTACTGCATGACAAAACAGAGAAGGCAAGACTGGGAGGAAGGATGGAACCCAAACACGCCCCTCTAGGCTCCAGGTCAACCCTCAAGCATCTGCCCCTCCTAGCCAGGCCCCACATCCCAAGGCTACTTAGTATCCACAGATATTGAGGCTTTTGGGGGACAGAGCAGATCCAAACCATCACAGGACTAGCAGGCGAACCAAAAGCCGATCTCTAACATTTGCAAAATCCGGTCAAGAGGACAAATGTGGATTCATAGTGCTTGTTCTGTAGATGGAGACATAATGATTGTGAGTTTGAGCCCAGCCTGGGCAACCTGTCTCAAAATTAAAAAGAAAGAAAAGACAGGTAAAAAAAAAAGTACTCCATATACCACATATTGTGAGATTTCTCCTCAATGATCTTTTTAATGACCTAAATCAGAAACCTGCTACCTGTAAGTAGTGTCATCCCTATCAATGTCACTATTTTCAGTTTCTTAAAGGAACTAAAGTGATAAAGCCAGACTTTTTGTATGTCATTTTGAGGAAATATTCATTTAGGCTTTTTTGCTCATTTTTAAAATCAGATTTTTTAAATATTGAGTTTTAGAACTTACTTATATAGTCTGGGTGTTAGTTTTTGTCAGATATATGGCTGGCAAGTATGTTTACCACTCTGCAGGTTGTCTTTTCAACCTGTTGATTGTTTCCTTCACTTTGCAAGTGGTCTTAGCTTGATGTTGTCTTATTTTTATTTACGTTGTCTATGCTTTTAGTGTCATATCCAAGGAATCACTGCCAAGACCAGAGGCTGAAGATCTCCCTCTAGGTTTTGTTCTAGGAGATTTACACTTCCAGGTATTATCTAGGATCCACACTGAGTTGTTTTTGTGTATAGTGTAAGATAAAAACTCACTTTCATTCTTCTGCATCCAGATACCCAGTTTCCCTAAAGCTATTTTTCAGAGAGGTTTTCTTTCCTTTTTGTACATTCTTGGCATCTTTTTTGAAGATCAATTTACTAGATAGGTGACAGATTTGTTGATTAATTTCTGGGCTCTCTATTCTATTTCATTGGGTGATATGTCTATGCCAGTGTCATACTACTTTACTGTCACATTGTAATGTATTTGAAATCAAAAGGTGTGATGCCTCCTGTAGCTGTGTTCTTGTTCTTTACTATTTGGGGTTCTTGGTATTGCCATATGATTTTTAGAAAGTTTTTAATTTGTATAAGAAATGACATTGGTATTTTGGCAAGAAGTGCATTGGGTATGTAGCTCACTGTAGGTAAAAATGTACACATGAATAATACAAAACCTTCTAATTTATGAACATGAAATGCTTTTTCATTTATTTACATCTTCTTTAAATTTTTAATCTGTTTGTTTGGCTAAATTTATTCATTTTGATGTTATTATAAATGGGATCATTTTTCTAATTTTCTTTTTGGTGGACCAGTGCCAGTACATGTGAGTATGTGAAATATGAAGGCCAGTTTTTGAATATAGATTTCTTGAACTTATCAGTGTTCTGGGCTAGAAGAGGCTAGCCCCTGATTACTTCCTGCCTTTTCCTTTTTCTACTCAAAGTCCTGTCCCTTATTTTAATAGGCTGTCTGTGCATGAGTTCTAACTTCACCCGTGTAAACACTGCTCACCACTACTTCATGTTCAAGGTTGCACACACTGGAATGCTCAGGAGGATGGACTTGGACACGAAGATCCAAGCCCTTGAAGGCTCAGGATCACTTGACCAAGAAGTTCTGAACTGTAGGAGTATTGTTTACATGGAATGTGTCCTAAAAGGGAACAGAAATGATCCAGATGAGCGTAGCCCTTGAATTCCTAGACTTATTGTCCCCATGAGAGGAGCATAGTCAGTAGGGGGCCAGAGTTGGGCCCTTTAAAGCACAAGGCCAGGGCAGCCTATTCAGGGCAGGAGCCCCTCTTGACTCATTTTAAAGGCAGTATTGCCAGGGAGACAGTAGGGCAAAATTGTGTAATGAGTACTGAACTCCAGTGGCCCCATGTTACTGAAGGAAGCAACAAAGATGGGAACAAACATAGACTCTGGAGTGCCCTCTCCAAAGAAGTGATACACACCTGAATTGTATCTTAAATGATGACTCAAAGGGAATAAGTTAGAAAAATCTGGAATGAGTATTTCCAGAACACAGGAGCACTGTTTTATAAAGGTCAGTGTTTGAGAAAACATAGGGCTTTCTGAAATTTTCCATTTATTTGTTGTGGTGGAAATAGGGGGGTATATATTGGAAAAGGGCTGACATGAACTTGAAAAGTCCTGCAGGGAAGCCCCTGATGCTGTGCTAAGGTATTTGGGACACATATTTATTCCTTTTGTGTGATCTGTGATGGTGACCAAAATCAGGATCTTGTGCATACTAGACAGGAGCTCTATTACTGAGCTATATCCCTAGTCTCATGCTAACTCATTTGGAAAAATACAGTCATCAAGGAGGACTTCATTCATTGGGACCACTGAGTGTGTTCTAAATTGAGTCACTGAGGAACAGCAGTTATGTAATATAGACAAAGTTTAAGAATTGTAAGTTAGGTTCCAAATGCATTTTCAATTAAAGCCTACGTTCCGATGGGAGGTGTGGCTATCTCAATGCAATTGAGCTGGATCCAACATATGTTCTTAGCTTCGGACATATATGTATAACTGACTACTCACCTTGGAGTTCTCCAAAGAGGATTCAGCATAATGTGTCTTAAGCAAAATTCAAACATCATTACCTTTCTGCCCTCTGACCCTCCCATCAACTAAAATGTCAGTTCACTCTCCCTTTCACTCAGTCAATAAACTAAGGATTACCACCGAGTTCTCTCTCTTCCCTTTCTGCACATCTTCTCTCAAGTCCTGCTGGCTTGTACAAATCATTTTCCTCCCCTCTCCATCTTTACTGCTACTCCCCTCACCCTAGGTATAAGCATCGCCTGGTAAAAATGATCTGAAAAAGGGCATTACTTTGTTCCCAGGTGAAATCTTTCAATGCCTTCTTATTGCATCACAAAATCAAAGCTCCTCACCTTGATCTGTCAGACCTTACATGCTCTCTGCTTATCACTCTCTGAAACTTCCCTGGGTGCTAGTCTTCATCTTCCCATGCCTCAGCTCCACCAGGCTTCACTTGTTCAAACACAATCTAGCTCTCTTTTTCCTCAACCCCCACCTCCTTGCCTGTGATGTCTCCCCTTATCACTCTTTACTAACAGCAGGTGCTTCTCTGTGGTGCACATTTGCAGCCTCTTGTTTATATCCTTCCTAACATTTATTGTAATCAGTAATGGTTTTACTATATTTCTGCTTTTGCTACTAATTCTCCTTGCAATAATGCCAACTCTCAAAGTCAGGAACTTAATGCATCTATTAGCATCTACAGATAAAGTTGTTAATTAACTCAATGCCTGCCCCATGGGAGATAGGAAATATTTACCAAATGAATGATTTTATAGTCATATTAGAAATTCATCCCAATTACTATAGCTCTCCAAAATTTTGTTAATTAGTCTTCCTAATCTTAAAAAAAAACCCTTACTTAACTATGTTGAAAATTAATGAAAAAATTATTATGTTTTAAAGAAGTTCATTTTAAATCAGGGCTCTAATAGGTTTTTACATCCAAGTATTCCCATGGGCTATTAAGTGGAACTCCATAGGGAATTAAAAATATAACTGTAAGGGCTGTATGTTCATTTATTTAAAAAATCACTGCAGTGAGATAATAGTACTTCATATTTTATGTAATGTGGAAAATATTTAAATAAGATTATGGCTCTCTAACAACGTATCTATTTAGTCTAAAACCCTGATTCCTTTCCTCAATAAATCATCTTTGTTTGAAATCTCAACACACACAGCCCAAGTCTTTCCCAATGCAAAGAAAGACCAACAGATGTGCACAGTGATTTTTACTGTATTTTGATATACTGATTTTGATACTGCTAAGCACACAAAAATTTAACAGATGATTTGCACGACATGTTCTTTGTCTACTACATCTTTCTATGTTTGTGTGACACTGCAGCCACAATAGCTAAGCAATTAAATCCGAGGCAGGAAAAGAAACATATGGCATCGACATGGGAGTAGTTACACGAACATTTTATTAAGGAATATCCATTTCATCCAATCCTGGGGAATCAAATGATTTAATAATTTCTTAACAAAAACAAACAAGTTGTTTCAAAAATCAAAAATATAGAGAAATAGAAACATTAAGCTAGAAAAAAACTTCCCCAAAATTGAGCAAAGTAATCTTTCTGTGTAAGTGAACTTTGCAATTCTTGTTTGCTAGAAATCCCAGAGTATATCTTTTTGTTTGCACACACTGCTCTCATTCCTCCTGTCCTCCCAGCAAATGTCTACGTCCCTAGAAACTTGCGAAGGAGCTGCTGCTTTCTCTGAGTTCCTAAAATATCTTGGAAATACATCTATTACATATTGCAACAAAGGACTACAAAGTTCGCAGAGTAATTGTTATTGGGTTTAATTTATATAACGCCTGTGCTCTGCCAAAAGTAAGTTACTGCCCTCTCCTAACGTGACTCCAGCCCTAAGCACAGCATCATATACATGGTACACATTCACTGAATATTTACTGGAAAACTGAATGGTCAACTCATCTGTTACTCCTTCTCTAAGACTTTTAAATATGGAGACCACATTTAAAAAAGAAAAAACCAAACTAACATACTGTCATAAAGAATTTTTGTGCTATTTTGCAGTGAATAAAACAGAAATTAGTTCTGAAGCAAAAATGTTAATTTATCAGAGATGTCTCAATGGGCAGCCAGAGGCAACATTTGATACCTTAACTAATCAAGAAGACCTGGAATCACAAACTATCGTAGCTATTGAAGATGGAAATGGTGGTTGACCCCCAGGTGTGTATGCCAGATGTCTGGCCCCGTCTTTCTTCTCATCCCCTGCCTCCTTATGCTCTAGCCTTTCTCCACTGAAATGATACACCAGCGATTACCACAGATCTCCTGGAAGCCTCATCAACCCTGACTTACAGATCATTTTGGCCGAAGACATAGACTTCAGAGCAGCATTTTGTTAATGACATTATCAAAATTTCACAGGCTGGACCAACCAAGGACGAGGTTAACTTAGACACACTAAAAAGTATCTGAAATAATAGATTATTCTCAGAGAATTGTTTTTCAGTCACACAAGAGCTCCAAACATGACAGTCAAATCATTCAAAAATGATTTGAAAAAAAAGCAAAAATGAACAAAGCTGAATTGGAATTAATATTCCAGTTAGTTTTATTGGCAAGTGCAAGAAATATTTGTGGTCTCTAAATTTTAAAAGTTTGATCAAATGTATACCAGAACACTGTAATAACAAAAACTAAAATACCTCCTATACTCTCAGTAGCAACTGGTTAACTATAATATAGTCCATCCATAGAACAAAATGTCACGCAAATATTAAGAGATTGCAGAAATATATTTAAAACATTCATTGTATGTTAAATGCAAAAAATAGTTTACAAAGCTGAATATGGAGAAGGATGCTATTTTTGTGTGAAAATCACACATTCATATTTAATCCTAGAAAAAGCCTGAAACTATACACATGAAAATATAACACTGGCATGTCAGCAAGGGGTAATCCATTTTGCTTATCACCATTTTCTCAAATCTCTAAAATGAACCTTTATAATGTTTATCAGTAGGAAGCAGACCTCTCTTTAGTCTAATTGACTCTTTTAATCTCATCTTTTTCATGCTATCAAGATACCTGCCTTATGAAAGTGTGCTTACAAGCAAATGCCATGCAAGACCCTCTCCTACTATACAAACGTTGATATACTATGTTAAAAGCTAAAGCAGATTTCTGAATGCTGGGCTATGAAAACCTACACGAGATGGGGAAACCTAGCAATTTTCACAAGCATTAATGTGAAACTCAAAGGAATAAGGCACATCAAAGTTGCCACATCGCATCCCTAGACTGTGCCTCTAGCGTTTCAACCTGGAAGATTTTGTATTTTTAACCTATTCACGAACATGCAAGGCACATCAGGACATGCACGTTGCAGTTTCTATGAGGAAATATTCCACACATACCCCAAGCACTATTTATCATCAGGAATATTTATGCAATTTATTCATTGAGTTTTTCTTAATTTTTTTGTAGATTAGGTGTTTATTTAGAAAGAGAGGACAGAGAGATCGAAGCTCCTATTATCTGAGAGGGGGTCCCAAGTGGGTTGCCCCGGCACTGAGTTTTTCTGTAGGTGGGAGTCGGTATTAAAAATGGCAGAAACACAACTGCTCCCTTCATTCAAGAAATCTGCCATAAAGATAGAGAATTATTTCATATTTCATATATATTCTTCAGATTTTCATTTACTTATCAGTTTTTTGAATAAATTACCTTTTATGCAGACTCCCTTCCAATTCTTACTTCTACAGGTAGCAACTACTCGCATTTAAGAGGTGAGAGGGCAGAATTCCATAAACATTGATTGATTTGCCTAAAACCACAAAGCTAAGAAGTGGGAAAGAACTAGGTCTGGAATGCAGTTCTACCCATCTGTAGAGGCTGAGCATTTACAATCTTCCACATACAACAACAACAACAACAAAAATGGCAAAGTAAAAGGTCTAGGCAATAGGTAATGATAGGTAATGCAATGACTGAAATACTACCTAGAGACGGAAGAATTGAAGGGTGCTCCGTGGGGTGGGCGGTACTTGACTGGAGTCTTGAAAGACAGAAATGTAACACAGATTAGTAATTCTAGGAGAAGGCATTCTCCCCTCATGAGTATAAATACAGCTGATACCTCTGAGTCCTCTTCTATAAAGATCAGCACAAACTGCCCAACCCACGAAAAAGAATCTGACAATATTTTATGGTTAGAATAAAAATCTTAGCAGTTCAATGTGAGGAAAACATTTCTCTCTTATCATGACTGAGATTCTCTTCTCCCATCCTTAAGCAATAATATTGGAAAGGAATATAAAAAGGTCTACACCAAAATAAAACCTTAGCGAACAATGAACTACTTTAAAAAAATTCACAGCATTCACTGAAGAGGAAACTGTCTCTGGGTTAAGAAACTGGGTCAAACTTACAGAAATAATTGTGTCACGAGTATGGAACTAAGTTTCAATTTATAAGTGGAAAGAAACCAGCAAGAAAAAATAGGTGACAAGGGAATTAACTGAACCAGACAAGTCCATGAAGAAAGTGAATCAGTAAGCTTTTCAGGATGAACAGTTTCCTCATATTTAGAGAAAAGCACTAACTTTCAGATTTTTTTTTATCCTAACAAAATGTCAAATAGGGCTGGAGGAAGAGGAAAGAAACTGTTACTTGTCTATTTATTCATTTATTTTTTTACAGATTATAATCACAGGTATACAAAGGAATATTTATTGTGAAACAATAACATTTTATTAATAATGGGGGATGGGCAATAATATCTTGCTTTAGTGGCTCTTTAACCTCAAGGACCTAGAAGACCTTCCTGGCTTTCTTCAGCCATCTTGCTCTTTGATTCTACTCACTCTGTCTTCTGTTTAACCTGACTCGCACCAGCTCTCTCCATCCCCACCAGCTCACTGACTGGACTCTCACAAAGGTACCTGCAGCTTTCATGTGCCTAAATTTTGTGTTTAGTGATCACCTTCCCCTTACTTGTCAGATCATCATCAGCTGACAACAATGGATCATTCCATCTTATCTCACACATTTCCTTGGATTCCAGGCACCAGACTTTCTTGGGTTTCCTACCTCCCTGGCTGCTCCTTCTCAAGTCTTTTTTGAACTTCTAATGTCAAATTGTTCTGCTACTATTCTTTAATGAACTCTTTCATGATGCCATCTATTCATATCCAAAATTCAGCTATTCATGCCCTTATCCTCACCACCCCACCCAAAATAAACAAGGAAATCAAACATATTTACTCCATGCCCAGATTTCTGCATCTCATGGAGCAGGTGTACAGAGTTCAAAACCTTGGAATTATCATTGCCTGTGTCTACCTGAAATTTGCCAGCAAAATCTGAAGCTCTTACTTTCAAAAGCATCTAGGATTTAACCACTTCTACCTTTACTGCTGCCATCCTCACCCAAGAAAGCACCATTTCTTGCCTGCATTGCTGAAAAGCCTCCTAGTTGATCCTCCTCTTTCTACCCTGCTTCCCAGTCTATTCTCAAATAATCAACAATGTTCCCTTTAAAACCTATGGCAGATCATGTCACTTCTATGTACAAAGCCTGCAACAGCTCTCCATCTCATCCATCAAAGCCAATGTCCCTCAGTGGCACACAAGACCCTGACATCTGTGTCTGCAACAAACCCACAACTGACCACTTCTCTAATCCCTCTCAACTATTTTTCCTTTCAGTAACTGTTACCATGTGTGTGTTTGTGTATGTATGCATGTGTGTGTATGTATGTATATGTATATATATATGATTATATGGCTGGGCATCATGGCACACACCTGTAATCCCAGCACTCAGGAGGCTGAGACAGGAAGATTGTCATAAGTTCCAGGCCAGCCTGGGCTCTAAGGTGAGTACAGGACCAGCCTGGATAGAGTGAGACCCTGTCTCAAAAAAAAAAGATTATATGTACACACACACACACACACACACACACACACACACACACACACACACATAACCCTGCTCCTCTTCTACCCTGTTAGAATAGAAGTTAAATGTGTGTTCTACAGGGCAGGAGACTGCCTTGTACATTACTGTCTTCTAATAGAACAGCTACTGGGAGTGGGAGACACACAATAGATGCTCAAGTTAAAATTGCCTAATGAATAAATTTCTAATCTCACATAAAATTGCAAAGAGCTAAATCATGTGACTCGACCTGTTCTACTAAGAATCTTATTACATTCCTTACAATGTGTGTCACAGTAAATGCTTAATAAACCTTTGCTGAATCAAGTTCCAAATGGCACTGTCATTGTCAATAAGGAAAAATAACCTCACAGTACTGCAAAATCAAAACAAACACAAAGTGTGCCATTCTTCATAATTTATGTAATTCATCTACTTAATTAATATAGATGGGTGGTTATAACGTGCAATGCACAGGTATTAAAATGGAAATAAAAGGCTTAGTCCTTATTTTTGCATGGGGCAATGAGGCAAGAAACCGTACAAATACAATTAAGTCTGTTACTAGGTTTTACACAGGCAAGGGTCATCAGGACAATTGTGTTCCTTGAGCAAAGTTTTTAAGGAGTTAAAGAAGTTAGAAGGGAGTGTGGAGGAAGGAGAAAGGGCAGTTCTAAGTGGAGGATATGGCAAAAAGGATAAAGCAAAGACACTATCTGGGAACATGAACTGCAGGCAGCTCAATGTCACCAGAGCTCTCGGGACTTCTTGAGAGAGTGAGATCTTCTTTCTCACATACAGTACAGTTTGGTTTAATCCTAAAGCCAAGGGGTAGTTATTAAAGTTGCACACTCAGTTTTGCATTGTAGAAATATTTCAAGTCACGATGGTAAATGAAGCCTTGAGAAAGACTATCTAAGAAGGTATGAAATCTTAATTCGGAGGTAGGAACACAGTAAAAATAGTAAGATAAAGAGCTCCAGAAATTATAATTCTTGTCTCAAAGGAACCTGACAATTATTATGATCATTATTATTAGTTTTTTTTCAGAGGACTCACAGTGGCAATTATTAATAAGAAGAAGCTCAAAAATTCTTAGACACACCCTGATTCAACCTACATCTAAGTGAAGTGAAACCAAGAGTAAATAAACATTTAAGAGAACTCCCTTCAGAGTTGCTGTGCTCCCCAGGGAGCTCCCAGCGACAGTCCAAGGGAACATTTACAATGCCAAAAGAAATAGCCAACCCATCTATCATCTCTACTCCCACTCTCTCCCCAGCATCTTGTATTTTTCTTTCTAAAAGATACTGACACTGAATAGTTATTTGTCACTCATGGTTCTGGTAATCCTCCTGGCTTGGCAACAATAAAATCTTTCTTTGTCCTTAAAGCAAGGGTGAAGGATTGCCTGAATCACAGGAACACCTCAAACAACCATTTTTCTTTGCTAGGGCACAAAAGATCTTTCTCAATTGTCTTCTTTCACAACTGCCTTGCTAACCAAGTCTCAAGGGTTAGTTTGGTTCAGTGGACCACTGTAGGCTGCTGGAAAAGATCCAGAATGGTCCCTGGTGTTGCTACAGAACTGAGCTTTTGCAGGTAAGGAAAAGCAGGAAAGCAATAGGTTCTCTGTTCTCTACTTTAACTCAGGATATCTTAGAATTTGTTAATGAGCAATTTTCACATCTCCACTTTATTCTTGAAGTTCAAAAGGAAGAAATACAACTCATGCAAGAGATTCGAGGTATAAATACCATATACCCTTTTCTCTTTTAACACAGCACTTGACATGTGGAAAGTGGATGCCAAATCAAAGTGTATGACTATATATAAAGATCAACTGCACCTGTGTGGATGTGTATTTCAGTAACATTTACCAAATACAATCTACCTATTTAAGGAAATTGATGAGGGGGAAATGGAAGAAAATCTAAAACAAGCAAAACAAGCAAAAGCCAAGTATGATCCCAGAAACAGAAACAGGTCTCTAAGGTATATCGGTTTATGTGCGTCTGTATGTATTTCATTATGCACACACCAAATTCCAGTATTTGGAGTTACTTGCCTAAAGAGCCGGATGTTGATCTATAAGTTACTTTCAAACAAATTTTTCAATATTCACTGACCTTCTAAATATGCTACTAATCTTTGGAAGAAACTGGCTTTCAAAGATTTGTTTCAAAAAGCCTAATACAGGAACATACTTGAAGTACCAACTCTTAAGAATGTATTGAAAAGAATGTTTTCTTTTTCTTGAATCCTTTTATTCAATGGTGAAGTGGCATTCTATGAAGTAAGGCTAAAAGGAGAAAAGTTTCTTCTGTGGTTTTTCTGAATATAAATCTCTACCTCTGGGGAAAAGTTCCTGTGCAGAAACAAGTCAAGATTGTAATTACTTAGGTAATAAGTTTTGGCTCATTCTTTAAATCATGTTAGTTTTTCCTTCAAACATATATTTAAACATATTTAGAAAACATATATTTATCTTAGAGGAGCTTTTAGTTGTTGGGAGAGAAGGAATCAAATTGGTTCTTTGCGAGGAACAATATATCTAAGAACAAGTCAATTTTCTCATGTATAAGTCAAATATAACAAAGATGTATGTGTACAGATATAATTGAAAATATGTTTATATGCATATGAAGAAAATTTAAAAAATAAGATTAGTGGTTTAGGTATTATCATTTCAAAAAGCAAATCAGTTAAAAATATGTGACGCTGTGGAAAATGATTTTCTTCTACACATTTTAATTTTGTTTATCTATTATGAAAGAAAATAATTTTCCTGATAGCTTATTCTAATATGATAATATACAATAACAATCATTTGATTCAAAAACAGAAGCAATAAAAATTAACAAGTTGCTTGTTAAGTGGAAAATTGGCTTTACCTCAAAAAATTCTATCAGGAAAAAAGTTAAAAGGACTTATATTCAAAAAGAAGAAAACAGAAAGTGATAGAAGCTTGAGAAAACGTCCTTGGTTTTCTAGTCATGGGAACCTTCATAGCACCTGTCCCATAGCTTGTCATAATGATTAAATGAACTCATATACATAATCACTGAAAAGAGTGTCAAGGTCCATACTAGCACTCAAAAATACTGGCATTCATTTTTATTCTTAGCGAAAGATCATGTTATCAGACCAGCTCTCACTTGCCATCCAGCAAGGGAAATATGGTCTTGAAGGAATCAGTCCTCTGAAAATTGTGGCTGCCAAATAAAGATAGCCTCATTGCTTAGAGAGAGTATTCCCAAGAAATGCTCAGTACTTCTCAGATCCAGATGAACAGAAGCAGCAGCATGATGTGTAAAGGGAGGACAATGCCTAACACAGAGATATATGGCTTGTTCTTCCAGCAAGCTGGACATGAATTGAATGGTGGAAGTTATGAACGGAAAAGTCTGCTCAGTGTAAGAGATCTTCTAACATCAAAACAAAACATAATCACTCACCTCTTAAAGGACAGACTGCCTTGAAGGACAGACAGTGTTCTTTAACTGAGTACAATGGATAAGTGTCACACTCCAAAGTAAGACTTTTATCAGTCAAGGTGATAAACATTCCTCAGCAAGTTTCAAACTAAATGACAATAATGAGGACAATCAACACTACAGTAATGATGGTGGGCAATTTCACAGAAACAGTCCAGCTCTGTTGTTTAAGTGCATTACATATATTGACCCACTTAGTCTTCACTACAGCTACCTGGCTCCACAGTCTTGTGTTCTTAACCACTACAATATGCTACCTACCTCCTCACTTTGGAATCATGGGCAAGTAACTTAATTGTTCTGTGTCTCCATTTCATTTCTAACATAGAAACAAGAGCACTTGTCTGAGATGACAGGGATAAAAATTAAGTGCTTTATTACATTTGTCCAGCACCTACTATAATGCTTGACTCAAAGCGAGTACTTTTTAAATATAAAGATCATTTTTATTTTTAAGAAAAAATTTACTAGGGTACCAAAGAATTCTGTCTTGGCTGTTAGGAGCAATGTGACACAAAGATAGGTGACTGCCTTTGGGACCGCTTCTTTAGCTAAACAATGTCACTCAAGAAAAAATTGTAGGCAAAACTCATAAATTGAGACTAATCTGCACATTTTTGCATGACTCGCTGCAGGGTAGGATTTTTGAGAAAGTTGTCTAGCCCACCACCCACTGCTGACTCCCAGCCACCCTCAATGTCTTGGTCAACTATTCAAACTATACTTTTAAAACAAACTGTCCTCATTTTACGCAATGCAGTTCACCTCACTCCCAAGTACCCAATTTTCAAGCCCGGACAATTGAATCCATCTTCTCTGTGCCTACTATCCAGTCACACAACGTGGCATCCAATATGATCTGCCAGACCTTTAACTCACTTTATATCACTCCTCTTGCAGATTCTTGGAGCAACATCTTTATTTCACTCAAGCTTCCAATTCCACTGTTGTCCCACCCTCAAATATCCTACAGTCCTCAATAATTAAGATGTAGAAGCAATCAGACACGAATTCTTTATTTTTCTTCTACCCTCCCCTTAACCCATAAACCTCTGTAATAGCAAATCAATTCAACATGTACTAATGTTTTTACCTAGACTCTTCATTCTCCTCTGGCTTTAGAAGCAATATAAAGTTATATTCCTCCTCTTCAAGGTCAACACTTTCCTTTACTCTCTGAAGTTACCCAGGAATTGTAGGTTACATCTTCCTCAGTACATTTTCTGGCAACTATCCCATCTCCCACCTTTCTTGGAAGTTTGAACTTATTCTACTAACTCATAAGCATAAAAAAAAGTTCTTATCTCCCTCCTAAGACTCAACTTTCTCCACTTTAGTGCCCAACTTCTCTAGTGGTCTTTTACTATAGATATGTAGTGGGCTGAACTAATAAATGTGAATCACTGGAAGAAAACCTGATATAGGTTATACCTGATTATAATCCTTTAAGTATACTTAAAGGTTCTGGCATCCAGCAGACTTGGATTTGGTAACCATTAATCATTTCTTCCATTTCCATTATGCTTGCAACGAAGATAAAAAAGGAAAATATAACACAGAAGTTTATTATATATGATGAACTGTACTTCAAATGTTATTTGCTTGAGGGCTTTTTGCACAAAGTTTAGGATTAGCAATATTAATATATTAAAATGATTCCTCAAGGACAATTTTTACATGAGCTAAAGAGTAATTAAAGTACTGAACAACACTATGACCATGTAAACTGTCTGTATGGATTCCTAGAGCCTCAGCTAATTTAAAACTTACCATCTCTATAAAGAATGAGCTTACAGAAATAAAGGTCTCCATACCTTTAGGGAAAAGGATCTCATAAAGGTTCTGAAATAGGAAAGAATATGATGTATTTAAGAAGAAAGCTAGCCAGTGAGGGAAGAGCACAAGAAAACAAAGGGAACAACAGGTGAGGGCCAGACACTTCAGGGCCTCCTAGGCCACAATAAATACTTTATGGTATACTCATAAGAACACAGGAAGCACATAAAAAGCTTTCAGCTGGGACATGAAGGGATCACATCTGCAATTTTAAGAAGACAACTCTAGTTGCTTTACAGAGAATGAATAGGTAGCCAACCAAAGTAAGTGTGACAGGCCTGAGTGGGAGTCAGGAGCCTCAGAAGGAAATGATGACAGCCTCGGTCAGGGTTCACAGTAGAAATAGAAACAAGAACACAGATTCTAGAAGATGTTAGACTTGGTGAGTGCTTAGACATGGGTAAGGAGATCTCAGTGACATGTTGGTTTCTTGTATTTATATTCATATATATAAGAAAACACAGAACACATCTTGTACAATATATGCCAAATTGTTAACAAAACTATGGGAAAAGATGAATTTTTCAAGCAAAAGATAGACTTTTAAAGTTATATAGGTATCTACTTTGTTTAAATAATTCATAACCAATAGATTACATTGCTTTCATAACAAAATTCACATGCAATAAAAGAAGAAAAGTATTTGCCCGATTTAAAGGATAGGAATGTCATTTTAGGAGAAAAGAACCTTAATGTTAAACAGCACAAATATATCAAAGTAGATGGCATATCTAAAGAATATCAAGTAGTCCAGTGTTTGCAAAGTAAGAAGGAAGAATGGATACTGGAATGGAAATGAGAAGCCATTTTAGAATATAGCCACACCATGAAGGTCCATACAGACCAGGCTAAAGAAATCATTCCCTAAATCACAGGAAACAGGGCAGCATGTATATTTTCGAGCAGATTTTAGAAAGATCACGCTAGAGTCAGTGTGACGACTGGATCAAAAGGAAGGTACAAGGCAGGTAGGAAATCACATAGGCAGCAATTAAAACAGTGACAACAGAAACAGAGGACATTTGAGATTCTCTTAGTAGCTGACAGGACGGGTGGTTAACTCGGCTGTAAAAAATGAAGAAAATAGAAAGTCAAAGATGCTTCCATCATTTCTAGTTTAGGAAATAAGAATGATAATATCAGTTTAGCTTTTTCTAGAATAGGTTATGTGTGGAGGTAATAAATTTTGCTTTGAAGGTGATCAAGTTTAAGGACTTCTGGAAGCAGGTCAAAGTACCAATAGAAAATTGGACATAAAGGTCTGAATTGAGGAACACTCAGGGCTGAAGCACATGAACATTATCACCAAGAATAAAATTTTTAAATGTATGGACACAATCTTACCCGTGATGTCATTTCACTGAAGTAACTGTTAAGAGTTGACCAGTTCCATTTATTCTCATAGTTGCAAAACTTCAACACAACCATTAAAAGTCTCTATAGGCAATTAACTTTAAAAATTAAGTAGGGATTTTGTTCTTGGTCTCTTTGAATCTTTTGTGGTATTGTTTTACCCTTTCCCTTTTTATCTATCTTATCTATCTATCTATCTATCTATCTATCTGGTTAAGGAAGACAGATGAGGTATTTTAAGAAAGCATAATATGAAAAGCATTTGCAATTCTTGTTAGTTGTCTTGTAAAAGGCAGAGTATGCAACAATTCTACCTTCAACGAAATTTAAATAATAATGATTTACCTATGTAACTCTCCACTGACTTTCTCTTGCAAATTGTAACCCTTTAATTAACCAACATCCTCAAACAGTTAACTCCAGCTGTAGCTTTAACCACAGAGGTTAAACAATTCACAATCCTGTTGTTGCTGTCAGAAACCCGAGTCACACTCTACCTTTGTCTAACCTTTGTCTAACGGATGGTGCCCTAGTTTGGTGGGAGGTGGAAAGGAAAGACCTGTTGGCAAGAGACAGCTGCTTCCTTCCTGAGCAAGGGAAAACCAGGCAGGTGACAGATGGGCAGAGCAGAAAAGCATCCAAAAACTCGCTCTGGCTTCTCAGGCAAGAATTTTTAGAACAAGGTCTGAGTTGGTATTTTAAAGTATTATCAATAATTGAGAGAGTACTGTCTGCCAGAGTGCTCTGCTGAAGTTCAACAAGGCTTCCCACACATATACATTTGAAAAACTTTAAAACTTAAGTGGTACCTAAAGCCTTGTCTCCCCCTATACCCGGAGAGCTATGGTTGCAACGCACTGTGCCACTGTACTTTAGTATTACACCCAAGAGAATGCACTTTCTGGTTAAAAATATTATTAAAAAGAAAAAATTCATTTTCTGTATAGTAGTTATATTTGTATTACTTAGAATTATTACTAAAATTTCATTAGAAAAACATTTTTCTTAAATATGTTTACATCTATACACTTAACTCTAAAAGATCTGTTGCAAACTTTTATAATTTGTTATCATTTCCCTTCCCATCCATATCTGTAATCATAAAATTAAAAATTGTGTAAAATAGATAACTTCTTGATTGATATAAGTGACATTTTTAAAAAGCTGTAAATAGATAAGCAATTGTTCTTAAATGGAAAGAGCAGTCACTGAAAATAATATTAAAAATTAGTGTGGCTATGAAATATGAAATTTTAAAACAGTTTACTGTACTGATTAATTCAACATTTATATTTTCATCAGAACTTAATAATCCCATAAATAAATAGAGCTCTCAATTATTTAAAAAATCAAGGGATACCATATGTATTTAGACATATTAGCAGCGTAAAATGTATGCTTCAACACACTTATTGGGAAAAAGTCTGAAAGTATTACTACACTGAATTCAAGGGCATCTGTGGGGACCTGACACAGAAGTTCTCTAGAACAATATTTCATGAAATTCCAAAAAAGGAAAAGGGTCAAATAAGAAATAGCCTCGAATTAATCGACAAAGTTCAGTGCTTGCTCCAATTTGATTTTTCTGTCTCTCCAATGGGGGAAAAAGTTTCGGGACGGGCAAATCACTTAGATGAAAGTTCATCTACTGGAATAAAGGGAGAGGCCGCTTGGGCAGGTGATACAGGAGAGTCGGTGGTAGTGCTGACTTTCGCTGGTGAATTACACGAAGATCCGGCACTGCTGCTGTTTCCATCAAGGGTATCCGAAGATACACACACTCCGGGATCTGACAGCTGTGCAACGTCAGAAGAAAGCATGGTGGTGATGCCCTGGAAAAATCTCTTTGGCTGATACTCAGTTTCCATTTCACATTTTCTTTTCAATGGTCCAAGAACACTTGGTCTGATGCAATTGATAGGGCTCTGGCTTCTCCGCGTAGTAAATCGAGTAGTTGGGCTGGGAATAGGGCTTGGAGGCAATCCATTGCTACTCACAAAACTTTGCAAGGATGGTGAAAAACACTGCTTCCCAATTCCCCGGGTGGGTGACGGCGCTGGCGACACCGGAATGAAATCGATGCGCTTCGGGGAGGAGGATTTCTCCACGTCGTTGTCACTCAGGCTGAAACTTTCCTCCCAGGAGTGGCTTATCTGCATTGCGGTCTGCACCTCGCGCTCGTGGACTGTCTCCCGGTTGATTAAGTCCATGCCTTCCTCCTGTTTGATCTGGTGCAGGCGGCTGCTGTGCATCCGGACGGGGGAGGCCGGCAGGAGCAGGCCGTGGCGGCCCGGGAACGTGGTGCTGTTCCGCCTGGCGCTCGGCGCCTCGGCCTGGAACACCGGCGAAGTGTCACTGAGGCCGTGGATCAGGGGGGCGCTGTTAGACCTCCTAAGGCCCCCGCCGCCGCCGCCCTCCGCCGAGCTCCCGCCAGTCCCCGGAGGCAGCTCCAGGTCCAGCTCCATCTTCTCCTGAGCCATGTCGGGGGCAGGGAGGCGGGGGCGGCGCGCAGTCAGAGCCCTAGAACTCCCATTCCCCGCAGTCCAGGGCCGCCGCAGCCGCCGCCGCTCCGAGAATCTGTCAGCGGGCTCGCCCCTCTGCGCATGCGCGCTCCTTTGCGCAGGCGCCCTAGGCACGTGTCACCGGGCGCTCGCTTAGTGCGTAACCACGGCGCCGCGGCCGCGGGGGGAAGGGCGAGCGGTGGTTGGGCGGCGGGTCTGTGCGTTTCTTCCACAAATAGCTACTGATCGCACTCTCGCGGAAACGCACGCCGATAAGCTTATCACACTCGGGTGCATTTACTTACAAAAGAGAAAGAGCTCGAAAAGAGAGGCTCTTGGAGACGTGGGGCTTCATGGTAGCAGGTGGGCCTTCGCCCAATCAGGGAGGGCTTCCCTGAAGAAAGGACACTCTGAAATCCGGAGGACTAGGCGACATGAATGCTCTGTGAACCTTAAGGGAAGCGGGAAGCTAGGGTTACCAGGAGAGATGGCAGACGAGAACTAGGAGGTGTGGGGACAGGAGTGTGGTGGAGAAGGAGGGCTGACAAAGGGGAAGCGGTGGACGTGGGCAGATACCGGTCCATCTTGAGAACAATGAAAACTCCAGAGGTTTCCAAGCATGAGGACAGTATCGATTGAAATGACTCAGACTGCAAGCGGGAGAATAGAGTATTATTAGATTAGAACCCACAGGTTAAAGGAAAACGAGGATGAATGATATTTTACACTCAGGTGGTACTGTGGGAGATGGAGAAAACAGTACATTGGAGATACAGGAGGTTGACTGTATTACTATTTTTAAGCCCTATTTCCATCAAGCATGTGTGTTTACGAATGCTCATTCAGTATGAGGAATTAAATAAGAGGAAAACCAGTATGTTCTCATATTTTAAGAGTGACATTGTTCTTGACTCATGGAACAGAAAACTTTGACACCTCACTAAAAATCAGTTTATATATTCATTTATTCAAAAAAAATTTCCTGCATACCTACTATGTGGCAAACACTGCTAGGAAATGAGCCCTATTACTAATGCACTTAATTTCTACTTAATTAAATAGGCAATTTTCCTATTTGGTAAGTCTTATGGGGAAAAATAGGATAGTGTGAAATATTACTAGTGATAGACGACATTTGAGATTTAAATGACACAAAGAAGCAAGTCATGACATCTGGGGACTGAGTAGTCCAAGCACAGAGAATAAAAAGTGCTGAAGTCCAAGGCAGACATGAGTTTGATGAAGGTGCAGGGAATGAGAGGGACAGTTATGAGAGAATAAAGGAGGGTAGGTGTCATTCTATGATGAAAAGCCACTGACAAGTTTTAAGCACAGGGATGGTATCTGGCTTATGTTGTTTTTTAAGACAGCATCTCACTTTTACCCTGGCTAGTCTCAAACTCCTGAGTTCATGTAAATGTCCATTTTCAGCCTCCCAAGTAGCTGGAACTAAAGAAGCATTTAACACTGTACCATGATACATGTTTCAAATATCTCTTCATCTGAATAGGCTGAAAGAGGGTAAGGGTAGAGGCCAAAGGACAGATGAAGAGTAGCAATACAAAGGAGAGAAGATGGGATTCGATTGTATCAGTGGTACTGGAGAAGTTAGGTGGACTCAGGATATTTTTGAAGCAGACTTGGTAGGACTTAGAGATGGATGGTAAAAGAAATAGGTAACTCAAAGAAGACTCAAATTTTTAGCTCAGGCTGGGTAGATGTTAGTGTCACTCAACAGAGGAAAGGAAATAAGCACATTAAGAAGTGTGGAGATTGAGAGTTCTGTTTTGGTATGATGGAGGAGGCTATTAGTTATACATATGACTATGTTAACGGAAAGAAAGCTCAGTGGGGCTGGAAGAATAGCTCAGAGGTTAAAGCACTTGCCTAGCAAGCTCAAGGCCCTGAATTCCATTCCCCAGTGCTACATAAAGCTGGGCGTAGTGATGAACACCTATAATCCCTACACTCGAAGGCTGAAGCAGGAGGACTGCAGTGAGTTTGAGGGCAGCCTGGGTTCCACAGTGAGTTCTGGACCAGCCAGGACTGCAGACTGAGATTGTCTCAGAAAAAAGAAAGACAGAAAAAAGAAAGCTCAATGATGTTTGTTCAGCCTCGTTTCTGAAGCAGAAGGAATTCAGATCCAGAGAAGATAAGCAGCATTCAACATCACAGAGCTTGGTCAGTAAGAGGGATCCAAATCTCTTATTTTCTAGTTTGTATCTGTTTTCACTATATTTCAAACAGCTTTTATTCAGAGTCCTTGTAAAACATGGGTCCTGATAATAATGTAAAGCATCATGCCTTTGAATTCTAGAAACTGCTTCAACTGGTTTCCCAGTACCAGGCACTATTCAAAGTGCTTCAATTATTACAGCTACTCAGTAAAGCACAATGACGGTAATAAGTCCACAAAATAAAATCTGAGGTAGCACCTCAGATTTACTGTTGTCCCCCCTTTGCAGGGAAAACTGAGGCACATAGATTAAGTAACATTCACAAGATGACATCAAGTTACAAGACATGAGCTCTCTGGTTCCAGAGCTGTAACATGATGCTGCCTCCTCCATGTAAAATGTTGTTTTGGGACTAAAATAAACTATTTCCAGATTATTAGTGGCTTTGTGAAGGCAATGATTTTTGAGACAGAATTTAAGGAAAGAATCTCAATAAAGAAATGACATTTTATATAGAAATGACATGATTACAAAATAGTAAATCTGGCTATACATGAAGTCCACAGAAAAGAATAAGTGACAGGAAGAGAGTTGGAATTAGAATGGAGACGTGAAGTGTCTACATTTAACATGTGAGGCAACAGGGAGTCCTGCAGGTTTTGACAAAGAGAATGACATGATGAGACCTTTGAGATTCATTAGAGATATCAACTGTGCAGTAAAGTCAAACAGCAAGGTGATAACCACCAACATTTTTAAGTGTCTACTCACAGCCATGCACTGTAAACACTCCTTAGTTCTATTTACTCAATGCTGCAATCTTATAAATTAGATACAGATATTATGTTATTACAAACTAGATACTGATGTTGTGATAAACAACTGTGTTTAAAAATTTCAAAAGGTCCAACTGCCAGTACATGTAAGAATAAAGGTCTGAGCCAACAAAATCAAGATCTCACTCAAAAACCTCATTTTGCTGAATTTTACATGGATTAAGGAGGAATTTGATGGTAACCTCTGAGGTAATGGGCGGGGGGAGGGGGGAGGAGCGCCTAAAACCGAAGTGAAGAGTCACAGAAGAAGATTCAGGAGACAATAATGCAACAACAGAAAGTTCATGTGCAGAGGATGAGAGGAGGATCCACAGATGGCAGAAGTTCAAGCATGAGTGGCTACATGAATGATAAAACATTATTAAATTAAAATAGTGGGAAGAGAGGAAATGTGTCCAGAAAAATTTTAGGTAAATAAAAGTGTTAAACATAGAGTTTATACTCTCCACAGCAAATGAATGCTAATTTGCATATCACCAATCATTACTTTTGTGGCTCTAACATACCAGTTGTTGATGCACATCTCGATAAACACAATTATTACTGCTACTCAGTAAAGTACAATGATGGTAATAAGTCCACAAAATAAAACATCTATTTGCCATTTAGTTTCTGCTCAAACATACATCAGAGAGACTAGCTGGTTTCTTGGTTTATGCTCTTGTCCCTACAGCCAGTTTACTACCCAATATTCAAGATAATTTTTGATTTTGTTCTTTAAGCATGAATCATCATGTCTCTGTTCAAAATCCTTTGGTAGCTTTCCACTTAATGAAAAAGTTAAGGTCATGGTCATGGCCTACAGAGCCCTCTCTGATACTGATCCCTCCTGGTATTTTCCCACCCCCTCCTTCCTTCCCTCTTCCCAACTGCAGAGACCACCCTACTGCCATCAGCCCACCACAGAGTGCCCTGGCCAAATCTTTATCCAGTGGATATCTGCACTGCTGACTTCCTCCAGGCTGCCTGCACAAATGTCTGAGAGGCTCTCCAACCCCCACCCCCAACACCTTTTAAAAACACCAGCAGTTCTAACACCAAGCCTGTACCACCAGAACTCTTCTTATCTGTTTTTATTTTCCCCAACAATTCTGTGCTCTTGCCCTTTACACTCTGAAAAGGTGGCTCCATAGGGCTTTGTTTTGGGCTGTGTGCCTAGCATCTAGAACAAGGCCTGCCATGAAGTATTCAGCAAGTGCCAGCTGAATCACTGTGTGAGTCAGTTATAAAGAATGAGCTAAGAATTGAATGAATTAATGTAGTGTGTCCAAAAGGGGAAAGAATTCTATTATTTGCTTCCCCCCCAAATTATTATTTTATTAGTCTTTGCAATACATAACAATTACATTCAACTTGGAGAGCTGGTGCATATACACATGGCATCTTAATCATTTCTATTTCTCCCTCCCTTCTCCACCCTCCTGTCGCTCCCATCCTCAAATCACCTTACTATTTCCACAAAGTCTATCTTCCTTTTTCCAATCACCTTTCATTTTGCTGTTAAGTATTTATGTTTTGAGTTTTTCATATAACTATGCAATATTTCACATGAGTTATGTTAAATGATTTTTTGTGTCTGATTCATTTTGCTTTGCATAATAATTTCAAGGGGCACCCGTTTTCCTACAAATAACTCAAACTTATCCTTTATTATGGCACAGTCATATTGTGTGTCACTTTTAAAATTCATTCATCTGGAGACTTCCGGTCAAGATGGCGGCTGAGTAACAGCACTGCACAATGTCTCATCAACCCACTGAAAAAGTCGAAAATTTAATTAGAAAAAGTGTGTCCAGTGTAGCTAGGAAAGAGAGGATCACCCCCAACAACTGAAAGCAGGCCAGGGGAAGGTCAGAAATTCCAAAGGATCATCAAAACCAGAGGGAAAAAAAAAAATCCCAGCAGCCAGGAAGCCACTGCAGGCTGGCTACAAATAGCTCCAGCCGCAGGCAGCTGCTAATAGAGGACAGCCCGTTTGGGCCAGAACATCTGACGGAGTTGGGAGAGGATTGAGCACCCCAACAATGGACAGGAGGCTGCGGGAGGGTCGGAAATCCTGAAGTCATATCAGAAGAGGAGGAAAAAAAGCAGCCGACTCAGCGCGGCCCACAGCTGCTGGCATCCACAGACCACAGATGGAGGAAAGTCCAGAGCCAGAACCTCAGCCTGAGGTCAGCGCAGATCCGGAGAAGTGGGAATTGTCGGCAGCTGGTGGCCCTGGCCTCGACAACACCAACCCGCGGGTAGTGTGTACTACAAACACACCGTGCGCTCCCCCTAGAAAAGGCCCCAGGATCCCATACCAGAAACAGGGCTCAGCAGTTGTCATAGGCAGTGACGTCAGCAGGAGCTATTTTAAATAGAAGGAAAAAAAAAAAGCTCAATACTGTACCCTTTAGAGTAGAAGAAAGCTCAGAAGAGCACACCAGGGCTTTGGGGCCACCCTTAAACAGTGCCTAGGAAGAAACTGGCACAAGCGGCAGAGAGGAGAAAAGAGGGGAAAAAGGCTGCTGATCCCCTGAATGGCTCAGGGTGCCTCTGCTCTGAGGGTGGAGAGCCCCACTTTGGTGGAGGGAAGCCAGGTCAGACGGAGAGCTTTGCTGAGTGGACCGGGGGAACAAGACACCTCAAAAGGGGGACTATCGACCCATTCCTCTGGCATGCGCCAGGGGCTTCCGGTTCACCACTGCCCTGCATGCCTTAGGCATCTAAGACCAGGAAGTCAATCACCTGTCTATCCCGTGAGGCAGAGGCTTCCAGAGGCTTCCAGGGAATCCATCACCCTGTCAATCCTGAGTCCCAGAGGCTTCCAGAGGCACCTAGGACTGGGAATTCCATTGCCCTGTCTGTCCCTTGGGTGTGAGGATTCCAGAGGCATGTAGGACTGGGCCTTCACCAAACCTTTCTTTCCTGTGCATCAGAGACAGCCAGAGATAGCAGAACCATGGGGAAATGTGGTAACAAATCTCCTACAAAAAGGCCTGACACTCCTGAAGATGATACAAGAGATACTGAAATTGCATAATCCAAAGATGAAAATGGCAAAAATGATGATAACTTCTGGGCCCAGATATTCATTGAATTAAAGCAGGAAATAAAACAGGCAGTGCAAGAGCTACACCAACACATAGCTAAACAAAAAGCAAGCCTTGAAAAGCAAAAAGAGAAGACCATAGAAGAAATATACCAGAATATAATGAAGGCAATACAAGAAATTAGAGAAGAACACAACAGAGATATAAAAAAAATTGAACACAGATATTCAGGAAGTGAAAACAGGAAATAATAAGCAACCACTATGAACATCTTCAGAATAGAATGTCAGACGTAGAAGATAAAGTGACTGAGCTGCAACATACAGGCCATAAAGAATATAAAGTAAATAAGAAAGAAAGCAAATCATTACAATGGCTGATAGATGATTCAAGGAGAAACAACCTCAGAATTATGGGAGTCCAGGAGAAGACTGAGGACAAAACAAAAGGCTTAAAGGACATGTTCAATGAAATTATGGAAGAAAATTTCCCAACTCTAAGAAAAGGAAATGAACATGGAACTATTGCAGGCATATAGAACACCAAACAACTTTGATCAGAAGAGATCCTCATCACAACACATCAGAAATTAAAATACTAGAAACCCAACACAAAGAGAAAATACTAAAAGCAGTAAGAGAAAAACAGAAGGTGACCTACAAAGATTAGCCCATCAGGATAACCGAAGATTTCTCAATCTAGACTCTAAAAGCCAGGAGATCATGGAGCAATGTCATCCAAGCACTAAAAGAACATAAACGCCAACGAAGACTGCTATATACAACAAATTTATCTTTTAATTTAAAGGGAGAAATTAAAACTTTCCATGATATGGAAAACTTAAAGGAATTTGCAGCCACTAAGCCAGTATTGCAGAAAATACTTAAACGAAATGGGAAGCCAGTGACACCAATGACCCCAGAGAAAAAGCGACAACTGCTAGAGGAGAATGAGCTGAGAAAAAAGTAAGGCTATGCATGAAATTAGGGATGAACTGATAGAAAAAAGGAAAAACCAAATAGGGCAAAATGTTAATTATTAGTGAAATATGAGTAATCAATGTATGAAAGTCAAAAAATCTGAAATAACTGAGCATAGCTATTTATCTATTGCTTTAACTGTAGCATACTTATGGGATACAGATTTAAATCCATTTAATGTAGCAAACTGATAAAGTCTTAAGCTGGATGAATTAAGCAATTCACTTTTTGATGCTGAATGTGAGTTTATCATCTTTGAGAGTTGGAAATATAAGCAGCACCAAAACAGCTTGGAAGAAAGGTAAAATCTAAAGAGAAATTGTATTAAAAAATAGATTGGTAATTAAATCATCTGATTGACAGACTTTTAAAACAGTACCAGTTCTTCTATAAAATCTGTGAAATCTCCCCACAACATTATTATTAGTAATAGTATGGTAGTGTACAAAACAGAATAATTATTAATAATGCAACATGGGGAACTGACATAAAATCTCTTAAGAATACAAATGCATGAATATATGGATGGTTAGAGATAAAATTATAAACCAAATCTAACAAAATGTTAGGAATCAGTGAAATATGAGTAAGTTATGAAAATTGAAAAATTCTGAAATCACTAAATTCGCCTTCATATCTGTTATCCTAAGTGTATATGTGCTATAGATTTAAGTTCATTTAATGTAGCAATGTGATATAGTTTTAACTTTATTTTATTGTAGCAATTCACTTATTAGGTCACTGATGAAAAATTATCCTAAGAAAACTGATTGATGTAAAGATAACCCTGTGAATGTACAAGTATGTACTTTCCAGTATTCAGATAAGGCATTTGAAATTTAACTTTTTCTTTCTTCTTTCCCAAATTTACTAGTCTTTTGAACTACATGCTTGTAGTTATTTTCTAATGTGAACTGGTGGGTAAGGCCAGGTTTAAGAATAGCAACAAAGATATAGCAAATTATAGAAAAAAACTTTTGATAAATATCCCAATAAAGAGATTGGTTGCATTCGGAGAAGAGGCATCAAGACTTGACTACTGCGACCCATTCGAGGAATAGGAAGCTGAGTTAGAGTGGTGACTTAAGTGACTTAGGTGTAGAAGATTAACATGTTAAATAATGTATAGTTTGTCTGACTTGGAAAGTCCAGAACACAGACATTGTATAGAACCACATGAAGTGATAGCCAGAGTTGGGGGAGGGATAGAGAGAGGGTTGGAGGGTCAAAAATGGGAAGCGATCGTAAAGTTAATATGATACATATGTGCACGAAATACCCAAATTCACTGTAAACACTATCTATCTATCTATCTATCTATCTATCTATCTATCTATCTAGATAGATAGATAGATAGTGGGGAAAAACAAAATTCATTCATCTGTTGATGGACATACAGGCTGCTGCCAAGATTCAGCTTTTACGAGTTGTTTTGTTGTGAACATGGGTATGCAATATCACTGTGATAGGATGTTTTCAAATCTTTCAGAAAGATACCTGGAAGAGGTATAGTGGGTTGAAAAGAATTTCTATTCATAATGTTAGGAATCTCAACATTGATTTCCATATAGTTGTACTGTTATCTTCACACATTAATCCTCTGTCTGAAGAGCAGCGGGCTATTTTTTTTCCCCCGGTTTTGTTGTCTTTTCACTGTGTTTGGTGTTTGCTGTGCAGAAGCTTTTAATTTGATATAACTCCACTTGTTGACTCGGTTATTATCTTTTGTGCAACTGGCTTCTGTTAGAAAGTCCATGACTATTTTACCTATTTTATCTTCTACTAGAAACAATGTTTCCACTTTAATATCCAGGTCATTAATTCATTTTGATTTGATTTGATTACAGGGAGAAAGATATTGGTCTAAATACATTCTTCTGCATGTGGGTAACCAGTTTTCCTAGCACCATTTGTTAAAGGGGCTATCTTTAGTGTGTATTTCCTTTTATTTGAGAACCAGTTATGTGAAAGTATCTGGAGTCATCCCTGCACCCTCAGTTCAGTTGCATTGATCCTCCTGTCTGTTTCTGTACCACAACCATGCTGTTTTTATCATTGTCATTTTGTACAATAACTTATAATCTAGGATTATCATGCCTCCTGTTTTGCTCTTGTTGTTTTGGGTGGTCTGGGCTATTCTGGAGCCCTTCTGAAGTTCCACAGAAACTTTTGGGACTGTTTTATTCAGAGAACTCTGTTATCTGAAAATCCATTTACCTGGCTCTTCTAGATTGAGCATAGGAATTACTTTGATAATTCTCTTTTTTGTATCAGCAACATTGGTTTAGTTACACTGCCCTTCAGAACATGCAGGCAGGTCACTTGAGCGAAACATTATGTAAACCAAGCAACTGAATGTTTTTATTCTTTCTCAATCACATGGAAACACACATTTGACAGAATTGAAATGCTCAGTGCTGAGGATTCCAACTAGTGCCTAATACTCTCATGTATAACTTCTTCTCAAAGGAATTAAGGGCAAATTAGAGAAAAAAGCAGCCATGCAAGGCAATCCAGCCTGTTGCAGATGAGTTATGCAAGAGGAAAGACCCAAAGGACCTTTCTTGAGTCAATTTACTCTTCTAGTTTTACTCTATGAATTAAATCCCACACTTAGTTGAGATTCATGTTCATACCTACAATATAAAACCAGACATTTCTTCAAGAGTTAGAATTGATGTGATTAATATTAGATTTTAAAAGTTTCTTTTTAATTTCTATTGACAATTTTTAAATTAAGTCTCCAATCATATGACAAGATAAAATTTCAATTCTAATCTATATTAAATAAATGTGAAATATCATGTGTGTTTATGTGTGTAATCTGAGTGGTAAATACCTCAATATCCTATATTAACTAGTATCACCAACCTGGAGAATAGATATTGTAGAAGAAAACCATTCTGTGAGAGTGTAGGAACTTAGGAGTGTTAACTGTTACCTTTCTTAGAAAAAATACTTGACAGTACACGTTTAAGCAAATATATGCATGTCCTATGATTAAGAAATCTCACTCTGGGGTTTGTACACAAGAGAAATGATTGTTTGTGTCTACTACTAAAGAAACACCAGAATGCAATGGAATGGTCTTTGCACTACTATTTGTAATAGCCCCAAACTGAAAACAACCCCTATGTCCAGTGAATAAGTAACATGGTGAAATTCTTAACAAATGGTTGAATTACCATTTAATATTGGATGAGAGAAGTCAAACGCAAAAGAATACACACTGTATGATTCCATTTTTATGACATTCAAGAACAGCCAAAGTCAATCTACAGAAGTGTTAGCTATTATACTTAGTACTGACCAGGCAGGGCACAAAAAATGTTCTGTATCCTGATCTGTGAGCTGGTTATACAGGTTTACACATATATAAACATGTATCAAATTAAATATTTGAAAGATGTATACTTCACTCTATATAATATTAGACCTCAAAATGTTATCAATGTGCCAGAAATCATTGTGTGAAGTTGGAATGTGAGCAAAGAAGGACAAAGCAAGGTAAGAATGAGCTTCATTGGAAGGACGTTACTTTGTGTGAACATCAGCTCCAGATTGGTATGCTGAGCCTTCAGACCTCCCAGACACACTGCTGTGTCATTGGAAGAGCAGCTGGCTATCCGTAACAGCAGACAGAAAGGACACAGAAACACACCCTCGGGCTCCATGTCCCCGGAACATTAAGCATCAGTAAACTTCATCAGCCTCAGGTAAGAGAAATACTTGCCAGAGGCCATTTACTGACCACCAGAAGAACTACTAGCTGTCCCGGTCCCTGTCCTCAATGCACCCTGAAGCTAGATACTTCTAGGAGGGCACATTAGAGGAAATGAAGCCCATCTTTTTTCCCCCACTATTTTTATTAATATACAAATATAATACATAGAATTTACAATGAATTTGGGTGTTTCGTACATCTATGTATCATATCTGAAGCCCATCTTTTAACCTTTTATTTTTCCCAAACGTAATCTTTCTGTATTCTGTTCAGACAGAACCTCCTGGTGCCTTTTCTGTGGAATCTTCACAACCCAATTATGAAATAGGGCAGAATAAAACTAGCATTAAAAGAACTTGGTACAAGGTATTAGCACATGTGTGAAGGAGATTTGTTTATGGACATGGTTTTGGCTACAAAGAACTTATTTTGTCATTGTGATGAAAGAGAATTAGTGGACAATCTCAAAAACATACCTACCCTACATTAAGGAAGGCCCATGATACCTAACTTCATTACTAAATTTAATCCTTCAAATATTAAACAACAAGAATTAGAAAATCAAGGCAGAAGTTCAGCAAGGGGCTGCTGACCTTCCTCAAATTTCTATTTTAGTAAGGGTCATAACACCATTGTAGGAAGCTACCCTCTTCATGGGAAACGGGTAAAAGAATAAAAAGAAATGAAGCCAACAGACCCACAGCAAAGTTCACATAAAAATAAATGCAAATGGTTTCACTTTCCAGCGGGGAAATATCAGAGACAATGTTAAAGTAAAATATTTAAACAGCCATCCAATCCCAATTGCATTCACTTAAATCTTTTGAGTGGAATAAAAAACAGGGTGAATAAGTACCACAGTTTGTGTATCCACTGGTCTGTTGATGGGTATTTTGATGACTTCCATATTCTAGCTATTGTTAGTTGTGCTGCTATGAACATGGATATACATGTTATCTCTGTTGTATGTTGTTTTGGCCTCTTTTGGATATACTCCCAGGAGGGGTGTCTCCTGGAGGTTTTCACAGGCAAATAGAAGAAACTTGAGAATATCATGCTTAGTGAAGTGAGTCAGAAGCAGAAGGTGAAACATCGGATGGTCTCCCTGATATGAGAGACCCAGACCACAACTATCTCATGGAACTTTAGACGAAAGACAAAGAGAAAGGGGGGTGGGAGGTGGGACAGGGTGGGGGTGCAGGGAGGGAAGGGAGGGTAGAGGAAGGGACAAAAGGAGAGCGGGAAAGCCCTTGTCACTTTGACAAGAAACATATGTACACAAAATGCTCAACTCCATTGTAAACCTTAAACTCTGCACTTGTACATATCAATAAAAGGGGAAAAAATAAAACCAGGGTGAGTATCTCTCTTCCTCCTCACTGACTTAAAACAGCCAATGTAGTGTCCATCTTTTGGTGCCATCACTTAGGCACTGAACTCCTGACAGGCCAAAATCCAGGATTAAGATTGGTATTACTTCCCATTACTTCTCTGTGCCTGTCTGCCAGCTTTCCCTTGTGAGGTTAATCTATTAATACTTATTGAAAAAAAAAACCCAATGGCCTTCAGATAAAAAATGATGGCTTTCATGTTTCAGAGTTAACATTAAAAAATAAAAAAAGCTGAAAATGTACTTGAACTTACATAGGATTTTACTGCTGGGTGGGTCCTATAATTTGGATCTGGAATGGCCCTGAAAAGACCATATGTTAAAGATCTGGTCACTAGCCTGTGACATTACTAAGAAGTGGGGTCTTGGAAAGCGTGGTTTGGTGGTAAGTTTTAATACTTGAAGGAGAAAATTGCTATTTTCCTCTTGTACTCTTTGCTTCCCAGACACGATGAGGTGCACAAGCCTTCTCTGTCATGTACTGAGCTGCCACAGACCCAAGGCAACAAGGCCAATAGACCATCGGCTGAAAACTCCAAAACTATAAGCCAAAATAAAATTTTCTTTTTATGTGGCTTACCTTAGGTGTTTTGTTATAGTAATAAAAAACTGAGACAATAGGTATTTGAAACTTTTGTAGAAGATGTCAATAAACTAGTGTCTTGCAAAACTACATTAGAAAAAGTACTGAACCTAAAGTTAGACTATTATACTACAACTTTGGAAAGGTATCTTAGTTACTTTATTGACGCTGGGACTCAATACCCGACATCCACAACTTAAAGATGTATTATAGCTTATACTTTCAGAAGCTCACAGTCCACTCACAGGTGGGCAGCTGGAAAATGATGGAAGCACATGGCAGGGCTGGAGCCAGGGCAGGACCACAGCTCCAGCTCCAGCAGCAGGGATCCTCACACCATGGTGGTACAGAGAGACTGGGAGGAAGGGCAGGACTAGCACCCACCCCTTCCAGCCAGGCCCCAATTCCCAACCCAACACAGTACCCATAAGAACATGAGGCTTCTGGGGGTGACTCCAGATTCAAACCACGACAGAAGGTCTCTCAATTTCTTTAGGCTTCACTTTTCTCACGTATGAAACAGAAATAGAGCTCTTTGTTGTAAGGATGGATGACTAAAAGGTGTTCAAAACAGGTGCTGCTAACAGGAAAGGTCCTACACAAACAGGTTTCTTTCTAGGAACATATTTGGCACATACACTACTCTACTTTTTTGCTACCCAGAAGGATTCCTTTGTTTTCTTGCTTCTAATTTGATTCTTTGGAGGAGATTCTTCATCTTCTTCCTTAAAAGTGTAGTAATTTTATAGCCATGAACTCTCTCTGGCCTAAGAAGTACTAATTGAAAAGCCTTATTATAATCAGGTAGAGAATTTCTGCGAAGGAAAAATTGTCACAACTTCCTTCTTAAGATCTCTGCTCTCTGAGTCTGCATGTCTGGGAAAAGGTGGACATCACAGAGCAGAGAAGCCATGAATGACTATGAATGTGGCTGGACAGTGAATACTATTCTCTGCAGCCAGCCATTTGTTAATCCCCAAATACAGCGGCTGCCTTCCTGGTGGTGCTGAACTTTTCAATTGGGACTAATCTCAGAGGCTTAATCTTATTTATTCATTTAAAACCCTGTTTCAAATTACTGCTGTCATGTTACTGTCCTTCTTGGCATATAGTAAACTGCACAGGGACACATATTTGGCTATGCCTAATAAACAAGTTGGAGACAGACAGCCTCTCCCTGACAAAATAAGGAGAACAAAGAGAAAGAAACTGGAAGCAGATTCAAGTCTAGTAGTTAGTGTTCCTTAAAGTGTGTCTTTCCTCCATGCAGGTGACATGGAGGAGCAGTAAAATGTTCCACAGAAGTTTGAAGCAGATGTCCCAACCTAACAGTTCATAAGCAGCAAGCTTTACAGATTTCCCTTTGTGACTTCAGAGGATGCTATCACAGAGCCAAGAGTTACCTCAAGATACTTCAAGAAAGGTTTGTCACTAAGAGGTCATAACTTGGGATAATTTGTTCTTTTATTTCCATACAACATTATTTTTAGTTAAACATGACAAAAACTTCAACAGAAAGCTATTAAGGTTGGAGGGAGCTTCAATCCCCTCCTATTATTTTAACTATAAATAAATTTGTAAGTCGAATATAACTGCAGTTCATTATTTCAAAGGAAAAGAAGGGAAGATGGCAAAGGGAAACAAAAGCAATTAAGATGCACTACGCATATGCACCAGTCCCTTAAGTTTAAGGTAATCATTATGTATTGCAAATATATACTGATAAAAAGAATAGTATTGGGAAGATATTCACATGACCTTTTTTTTAACTGCAGCTCATTTTGTTAGTAGGAAAAGACACAGGTACTGATACTTCTTTTTCCATCTTCTTTTGAAAACTGAAATATTGAGACAGACCTCTTTAGCTTTTCCAACTAGGATACTTTTCACCAGACAATACTGCTTTTAAGATCACTATGATGTAATGGCACTTTACACTAAGTAAGGCATATGTGCCAGCAAGCCCCTAGGTATTCTGCATGTTATCTCATTTAATCTCTATGCCATTTGAGGATTATCGTCTCCATTTCATAGGTGAGGGAACTGAGATACAGAGAGCCTCATCTAAGCTGCCGGAGGTAACAGATGTAGTGAAGCTGTAGAGGCATCTGAGCCCAAGGATCTGGCCTCAGGATCTTAATCCTCTTTTCTCAGGACTCTGGGGAAGCACTTGGATGGCTCTACCCTGCCATTTCTGCTACATCAAGTAATCTTTTAAAAATAAAGTTAAAGCTTAAACTGATGTGTGAGTATTATAATTCCTCTCACCAGAAAGAGATGAAGGGGGTCCATGAAATTCCATGAGCCCACAGAGACAAGTGAGGTTATAAAATTAAGTAATTAAAATGCCTAATTTGTCCGAAAATAGTCATGATAACAAATGCAAAAGAAGAGTATCAAAGAATGTCTCATCTGAAAGGGGGCATTAGAAATCTGCACCCAAAAGACTGACTATATAGATGAGTGTCCTTCTGATGAAATGCACAAAAATAATTAACATAAAAAAGCCCAAACATGAATGGCAGGGTAGAAATAGAGGCACAGGTCTGACAAGAAAGGAGTGAACCTCTGAAAAAGGGGTGAACACAGACGCCCACTAATTCCCAAACCCCATGGTTCTAATGCATTATAGAATTTGGAATTCATATTTTTTTAAAAAGTTAAATTTATGTTATGTGAATTTTTTACCAAAATTAAAAATTAAAAAGTTTTCAAAAAGAAATCATCTTCACAAATCTTATCAGTAGGAAAATAGAGAGAGCCAAGGATTTCTTCAGGGTCAAAAAGGTACCCAGGGTAGAGACAGGAGGTTTTGTTAAGCCCCTCAGAATTGCCTCCTAATGTTTGTTCCAAGATTCCTTCTATTCTAAGCTCTTTCTCTGTGCAGCACCATCCATTCCTACACAGTTTACTGTAATCACTATGCTGACACCTTTCGAATCTGTATCTGGAGACAGGGTGATCCATTGTTAGACTGATACACAAACCCACCTACAAGACATGTCGACTGTACCTTCTGCAGGTTCAAGTTCATCTTATTTATGATTGAACTTGTATCTCCGTATCCCAAACCTGAGAATAAGCTCCACAAAAAGATCTCCAACTAACCAGCCACAACACAATGCAACTATTTCAGATCCCTCCTCTCCTCATCCTTATTTGGACCCCAAGAGGTCAGCCCCAAGAAGCTTTGGGAGGACTAGTTTTTTTTTTTTTTTTAAGGCAAAATGGCTGGAGGAGAGCCATGCCCCTCAATAGGGAATGAAGCTTTTTGCCCCTGCAGGTTTCTTCTGAGGGAGGAGATGAGCTTTGCTAATGCATGGGCCTGGACGCTTGAGCTTGAAACAATCACTTGATGTAACAGTGGGACGTTTTTTTGTCTACAAGAGAGCTGAAAGAAGGGCTCCTGGGTTCTCATCAGAAGCAGAGGAGCCAATTTACAGAAAAGGGCACAACCAGAGGGGATTTCGCATTACACCTCATGAGTGCTGCTCATTACACATAATGGACAGAGGTCGTCACTTGCCAAATGTGCCAGACACACTGAAGAAATGAGGACTGTGATTTTGTTTTGGGGTGGGGCTTGGAGATTGGGAGGCACCTAGTGATCCTACAAAGGACCCCAGCAGAGGACGGAGAGAGAAAGGGTGGAAAGAATCAGATGGAACTGCAACCCCGCGAACAGATGGTAAGAAAGTGGACATAGTGAAATAGGCTATGCTTTTAAATGTTTTGGCTAGCTGGGCCCAGACACCAGTACCCAGGTAGGCTGAGGCAGGAGAATGGAAAGTTCAAGCCCCACTGGGGCAATTTAGTGACTTAGAGAAACCCTAACTCAAACTCAAAAATAAAATAATAATAATAAAATAAAACAATAAAATAATGAGTTAGAGAGACCCTATTTCCAAACTCAAAAATAAAAATGAGGGCTGGAGGAAAAGTATAGCAGTTAAAGCACTTGCCTAGCAAGCTCAAGTCACTGAGTTCAATTCCCCAGCACCACATGATCTGGGCATGCCTGGAATCGTCCCCCCCCCCCCCATCACGCCAAAAAAGGCTAATTCATGTTAAGAAAATACGTTTTAAATTCTGTCTAGGTACTAGCTACTGTGCTAGGTCTTTCGTTGAAGAACCACGAGAAAGTGAGCAATGGAATGTCACCATAATGTGTCATGGAGGGTTGGAAAGGACAGGATTTGCTTAAACTTTTTTTTTTTTTTCCCTGAGAAGTGACCAGTAGTAAAAGAAACAGCTTTAGTGTGGGTGGAGAAGATAAAACTGAGGGCACAGGTAATAGGCTATAAATATTTTAACCCCTAGTTTTAGATTAGCCAAATCTGGGGAAATTACATTGCTTTTTTTCGTTAAGTCATAAATCATAGCTAGTAACACTTTCAGAGTACTTCTCATGTTTATTCTGTTCCACCTCCAATAACAGAAAATGTGAAGGAAACATGCAAATCATGGCATTGCTTCTAGAATATCTAGCAAATCTGGCGCTCAGTCAGACCACAAGCTAGAGAAAGAGCATAGTGGGCATGACAGGGAAAAACCCTGCTCCTGTTCTTTTTCTACTTAATTTGCCTTTGGGATATGTAAACTGTAAAGGTGCAACTGACCTTACTAATATGTTTTTAAAAAAGATTTTCCTGAGCTAAAAAACTCTCTACGCATGCTGAGAAATTCAGAAGGAGGAATGCTTTGGGTGGCATGTGGACCATGGCCAATCCTGTTCAATCTTCTATTTTAATTTTTAAAGTGATTTTTCAATTTAAAAACTGAAAGAAATCAAGGTGGGGAAGTTGTATATTTCATGAAGGAAGCATGTCAAAATCTGTTCAAATATATGCTGTATATTTAAATGAGTATCAAAAATAAGAAATTCCACTTAATTTTAAAAGATTATTATTTATTTATTTAGGTTTATTTATTTTTAAAGTTTATATCTGATATGGCTCCAGTTTATACCAATGATCTCAAGACAAGCTTCCTGAAATAAATCATACATTGTCCTATTTAATAACATCGAAGTCTCTGAATGGTGGAAGTATTTGCTGAGGTCACCTAAGGCTTACACTTTTAATTTAGAGAGCACCTACACCCTGGTAGGTTAATTTTCTAAATCTACTTTAAAGCTGCTCTTAATATCTTCACATACTCATCTTCCTATAGGGCAGATTATTAAAGTAGAAGTGCTAAGGTCAAGATAACAATCTAATAAAATAATAAACTGTTGCATGTTTATATCAATATACACATAAATATTGCTATGTATGTTTTTTGAGATCTGTATGTCTTATATATAAAAGTAGCAAAAAACCTATACATTTCTTATAATTCATCATCTAATGAATACCTCTATAAATATGCTATTGATATCCGCAGGTGTTTGTCCATAACATATATTAGTGTATCACTTTTTTAACATGTTATGCCACTTTTTCCTCCAGTTTTCCTTTCACTGCAATTTTATTTTAAAATGCACACACTGTTGTATGTAGCTACAAAGTATTTAGTGGATAAAAGATCATGCTTTATCTTCTGAACAAAACTTAAGGTATTCCCAATATTTGGTATAATGAAGCTTTAGGTCTTTGTTGTTCCCTCCCTTATCCAGTTATGACCTCAGGCTAAATTCCCAGGAGTAGAACGGCTAGATCAGAGAATATGTACTTCAAGGCTGCTCATAAGCACATTACCCCTGAGGGAGTCTACATCAAATAGCATTCTCATAGATCCTAGAATACTTGCTGCAGCTACCTCAGCCTTGATGTTTACCAGTCTCTTAAACTTAGACAAGAAAAAGTAGTACTTTTGTATTTCCTTATTTTTAAATTTGCATTTTCAAAAATTGTTAACAAATTACATATTTTTCATGTACATTTTGTTTCTTCCCAGCTAACAAATCACTTTGTATGTATCTATCTATATACAAAATAATCAGAATAAATATGTTTCTTAAAATCTTAGATCCTATTTTGATATTCAGTTAAAAAAAAGAAAGAAAGAAAAAGAGGACTGGAAGAGTCACTCAATAGTAAAGCATTTACCTTTAGTTCAATTCTCTATATGGCAAAAATGAAACAAAACGATAAAAAAGAGAGACAAGAAGGAAAGAAAGGAAGAAAGAGACAAAAAAGAAAAACATGACTTGTACTTTTAAAAACAGCTCTGGCACTACTGCTTTGAGTTTTGCTTTAAAATTTATTTCAGCTGAGATGAAGGAAGACAATCATTTTCCTTATGTTGTATTAATAAAGATATGTGTCAAGAACCATTAGAAGACATTTTGCTGAGCACAGAATTCAATATAGTATAGCTAACCCCAAATTTTTGGTACAGTGTAAGCATTTTAATAAACATTTCATTATAATACAATGTCATCTTCAACTGTTGCATAGAAGAGATCATTACAGTGATACCAGAGAAGCTCAGTTTCATCACAATGCCAAAATCTGTAGTACCAGAAATATTAAAAATTAAGAGTGCAGCACTTCCTGGAGCTTTCATTTTTAAACAAGATCCTGTTGTGAATAATTATGACTGATTTCCTTTGGAGCAAAACCATGTGAATGCTTTTTTTTTTTTTTTTTTTTTTTGGTTAAACAGTTAAGAACAAATGACCTGCAAGTAAATTCAAGATAATGAGCAGTGATTGTAACATTCCATCAAAGCATTTTTGTTGAAATGCTTAAAAACAAAATACATACTTCAATAGGCAGTAAATTTACATGGGCCTTCTCTATATTTTTAAACTGCTGTTTTATTTTAAAATGCCCAAATCAAAAATTTAAAATGCTTCAGTATTTTTGGTAATTAGCATTAAAGAAATCAAGGAAATTTTAATCTGAAGCATAAAATCACCTTTTCTGGCTCCAGTGGTGTTTATGGCTCACAGAGACAAACAGGAGCTGACAAAATAAAAGTGAGGACCAAAAGGGTTTACTTTATCAACTAAACCTCGAATAAAATTTGCTAGCAGTATTACTTTGGTTTTGACAACTTATTGCTGAATTTGTCTAACTCTGCAATATTTGGTAGAACATAAAGGTACTATTATAGCCTTAAACAGTGGTATGAAATTTCAGTAAAATAAATGCTTATATTCCTAAGGCCAACAAAAAACATTCAAATATTCAAACTCCAAAGAGCTATAGTAGTAGGGCATTAAAGAAAATGTATGCTTAGAATTGTACACACACAGCAACTTCATGAGACAAATCTTATCCTCCCAACTCAGTAAACAATGGGTCCCTAAATGTAACAGATTTCAAAGTCTATTGTAAGTGATGATTAAAACAGCTCAGGAAAATAAGAAGACACAAAGAAACGTAATTTCATCCCATGACATTAATAGTTCATGCACAGTGGATGAGCAGAGCTGACTACATATTCCCAGAAATAAGTCACTGACGAGATCCCGAATGTGATCACTCAATGAAAATGATGGAGACCATTTTTGTTGTGATTAAAATAAAGCATAAATGTCATCAAGACCAGCCAACCTTAAATAAAATCAAGATATACTGGGAAGCCATCTTATGTGTTGGAAGCACACTAAATCAGAGATGATGATTGCAAAAACCAAAAAGGTAGGAGTCAAAGGGTTGGCAAAGAGGATATTTCTAAAAGCAGAGAAAAGAGAAAACCAGAATGTCATCTGTATTTCCACAGAAAGATGGTTCCCTGGAGCAAGTGCTGCAGGAATTCTCATTGCCTGGCAGACAAGGACTATGTGAACAGGGCTGATCCCTTGAGCTGGTAACACCTGCAGAAACCAGCCCTTCAAAGCATCTGTCTGTGGCTGCTCTGACTTTCCTTTTCCTAACTTATGAGACCATCTGATGTTACACAGGATTCAAGGAGGCTTAGCAATGCATGGGGGGAAAATACACGACATCATTACTATAATTATCACACTGTGTTAAGTGTTTTCCATTTTAAGTATAAATTGATAAAAACAGTATTTTACTTCATCAGTCTCTGATGAATTTTAGCAGCATGAATCAATTCTCCAGGGTTTAATCAAAATCAGCCTTGCAAAATGACAAAACCAAGTTTATAAATCTACAAAGCTTCAAATCACATATTTCAAAAAAAAAAAAAAACAAAAATTTCCCACCCAAGAGTATGGCATCAGCACTCCACAGCATAGACTATGCAGATATTGACTTGTTTTTCAACCTCAAATAACATTATGGTTATGATCAGCATCAACAATGGTAGCTATTATTTGCTAAGTGCTTTCTATATGTCAGATCCTGTCCTGAGCACTTTACTTAAGTCCACAGAACATTTTGAGGTAGCTGGAGCTTTACTAGGTGGAGAACCAAGACACAAGAAGGCTAACTACTTTGCCTCATCACATTCCCACATGAGTCTCACACTGCCGTCATACTGAAGCATGGCTGGCTCTGTGTATCTTCTGGATCCACGTCCATGGATTCAATAAAGCATGGATCAAAAACATATAGAAAGGAAATATGCCTGTACTAAATATGTATACTTCTTGTTACTATTCATTAAACAAAACCAGTGTAACAACTATTTACATAGCATTTACACTGTATCTGATATGATAATCTGAAGATGATTAAAAATACACAGGAAGATGTGAGTAGTTTCTATGAAAGTCAATTCCCATTTTATATGAGAGACTTGAGCATCCACAGATTTTGGATACTCAGAATATAGAGGAAAACTCTACGAGCCACCCATGAAAGTGCAGCATGCTTTTGCACACCTCTGATGCTTTACGTAAACTATTGGGTAGGCCCAGAAAACCATCCAACTTTATCTTGTTTGACCATCTTCTACTATCTTCAAGACCCAGTTCAGGCAGGCTTCCTCTGAGAGACCTTTGTGGGTGCCACAACCCATCCTATGATAAGTTAGAAGCTGCCTTTTCCATGGTCCTGTGATTATATGCATCACTTTGCACAAAATGAGTCTGTGAGAACTGTGCAACTGTGCCTTGCCTTGCTGGGCTGTGGGCTCTTCCCAGGCAATGTCACTGTTTCCCTGTAAGACTCCCAAGGCCTCACCTGCACAATTCTGTGGAAACAGATTGAAGGGTGGCGGATTCGCAACTCCTGGAGGTGTTTGGTGTGGCAATGTTAAAGATCATTGCCTTTTAACATCACATGGCAACTCTAAGTATTTCTAGGTGATTTAATGGCTAAGGCATTAAATGAATCTCAATGATCTCAATGAATGTGAAATACAGCTTAGACACTGAGCCCTTCTCCCACCCAAACCCATTGATTACTCACTGAACATTTCATCAGAGAATGTCTAAATGATCCTGGCAACCTAAATACAGGTACCAATTTTGTATATAAATACTCAGAAAAATATCTGCCTTGTCTCTCCTATATCAGCTTCTACGGCATTTTCTTTAAATGTTAAGTAAGGGTGAATTCTGATGATTTCCCTCTAGACCTTGATAATGGCATAATTAATCTGTAAATGAATGTGGCATTTCCACTGGAGATGTAAATAATTATGGTGAAAATAGGATACTAAAAAAAAAATACTATCCATGAGTGGAGTAAAATGCAAATGAAAACAATTCAATTTTTATATTTTAATGAGCATGTTCACAAGGACATTATGATTCTATATTGAGAAAAAAATATTCTACAACTTTCAACCACCTGCTTGGTAGGAAGAACAAAATGCATACTAAATTTCAACAAATATTTAAGGTATCTTTGACTAGGAATGAAAGTAAAAATTAAGCAGAGGTAATATATTCCTGATTCCTTTCAAAGGACAGTTTGTTTTTCTATGAATAATAACATGGTATTAGATAAAGGTCCTAGGCAGAAGGTTTTTTTTTGTATAAACTTTCTATGTATCATTGGCCTTATGAAATAGTAGAGATTGAATCAGTCTTCATAGGAGAAAAATCTTTAGCTATTATAGGACACTATCAATGCTTAGTCTAAATTTCTTAGCTTCCTCTTGCCATCTATTAACTCAGAGTAGGAAAAGGGAACATACAGGAAAATACTAGTAGCTCTAAAATTTATGGTTAAAGCTTTGAAAAATTATATGTGTAAGGTGACAGAATGACAGTCCCGTAACAATGTCTATGCCTTGATCCCTAGAACTTAAGTCTATGCTATATTAAATGCCAAGGGCAAAATAAAACTGTAGCTGGAATTAAGGTTGCTAATCAGCTGACCTTAAAATTAGATTACCCCAGATTATCTGATGGCCCAAAGGAACCACAAGGACTCTTTAAATGGATGAGGAAGGCACAGGATCAGTGTCCAAATGATACAATATAAGACTCAACTGGCTACTGATGGCTTCAAAAGTGGACAGAAGCCACAAGCCAAGGGATACAGTTGAACCCTAGAATCCAGAAAAGATTAAGAAGACAGCCACTTCCCTAAAGCCCACAGAAGGAAGACAGCCCTGTGGACGTCTTAATTTTATCTTACTAAGACCAATTTTTTGGTTTCTGACCTTCAGAATTACAAGAAATATATTATAGTAAGCCACCACCTAGAAGCGGTAAGAAATGAACACAGACACTTCACATGAGAGAAGAGCAAATTACTTCTAAAATCTCTAAAGCATGTGATAATTTATTTCCTGAGATGAGAATCAAGAGCTCCTGTAGACTACCACATCTGATGCATTCATTCCCTTCTCTAACATCACACTTCACAACTACATATTTTATAATAATGGTTGAAATACATTCACATTGATGTGCAATTTTAAGAATTTGTGCATAGAAAATCCATAACATTTTATAAGGGCTACAGAGATGACAGAGCAGAGTATCGAACCCACTCCTATGCAAGGCCACAAGTCCTTGGATAGTACCAGACTCCTGAATTTACAGCGATCTAATCACAGAACCAAAACAAAAGTAATCATTCCCCCCAACATCATCCTCCTGCTTCTCTGCCCCTCTTCCTATGCTTCTAGTAAGTAGGGATTGAATGTTACACACAAAACTAGAAGAGCCATTGTCTGCTAGAGTATAGCCTCTAGCAGAAAAAGCATATGTTTCCATAAGGTATAAAGTCTCAATGGGGACATTTAAGGCTAAGACTCTTTAGAATGGTTTTCAGAATAAGCTAAAATGCCTTTATACTTCTTGTTAGCAAGGCTTGGCAAAGCTGAGACTTTGGTATATATGCATTTATTTTTAGCACATTTGTGTATGCAAGTTTTAGCTTATTTCCTACGTGCTTAATTAAGCATTGTGCTAATACAGTGCCAGAAGCAAAAGCTTTTGCTTAATCAAAATAGACATGGCTTCCTGGAATCATGGAGGTTACAACCTGTAGGTAATGTTAGAGAGGTCAGCATAAGGTGTCGCTGCTAACTAAATGTGCAGCTATAACTGAGACAAATATTCCAGCAGAGTGAGCTGAACTCCCAGGTTTCTACTGGCTCATGGACTGTTGGCAAGTCTCATAACGAGATAGGTCAATGGCTCATTCCAAAAGATGTGCTGTCCTTTCCACAGAGCTCCAGCCTCAGTAGCTAAGAGCAAATGCCATCAGAATCTGCCACTTCCCATTGTCCACTCCACTGCCTTTCATTGTGATAGTCTAGTGTTGGCTGTTGCTGCTGCGTTTTGTTGTTGTCGTTGTTGCACTGAGGCTTTGTTTTTATCTGCTTCAAAGAGAAATGCATTAAGATTAAAACTGATTTCCAGAGAAGCAGTATTCTGGCAAGAATGGTTTTAGTCCTGATTCTTGTTGATGCATGGGGCATCCTAGGTAAAGCCACTGTCTAGTAGTTGCTTCCTCTCAATTGTAGTTTAACATTTGATTCATTCCAAGAGAGAGGCTGTGTTCATGGCTGAGTAACATGAAGCTGCCTTGAAGCTATGATTGGAGTTTGCCACAGGTGTTTTGCACACCAAAATCATTTCATATTATATTTCTAGATTCAGTCCTGGTTCAAGAAGTCAAGCTTTTAAAGGATTTCCAAATCACCTAATGTCCCAATGAAGCAATAAAAAAATGCAGCTTCTAATCAACCCTCTTTGTTACTAGATACATCCCTTCTTAGACCACTGCTGTCTAATAGAAATTTTAATACTAGCCACATAAGTAATTTAAAATTTTCTGGTAGTCATATTTTAAAAGGTACAAGAAATAGTGAAATTTTAATATTGTATTTTATTTAACTCAGCATGTAAAATATTTTAGTATATAGCCAACATAAAAACTACTGAGAAATACATATTTTTTCTATTATGTCTTCAAAATTTGCTATGCAACTTATACTTACTGGATATTTCATTTCTGACACTAAATTTTCATTGGAAATACTTGACAATGCTTACCTGTTCTGATAAATCTATTTTATTGAGGGCATTTATATCTACTGTAATTTTTAAAACACATATGGGGTTAGAACTATTATTTATTATTTGTTTCTACTTCTTCTATTTTAATTCCCTTGTTTTAGGTTATTTGTATGTTCTTTTTTTCATTTCATTCTATTGATTGTCCTTTTGACTACATATTCTAAGTTTTATGTTTTTTAACTGTGCATATATAGTACTTAACTTCATCTACTTACAGTATCTTAGGTTTAGAATGGAATATAAAAATCTTAGCACACATAAACCCCTTTATCCACTCCTCGCCTACTATAACTGTCACATATGACAGTTACTTACTCTGGAAGCTCAGGAGACAGTATTTGTGTTTTCTTCCAACCACGACACATACATAAAAGAGCTAAAGAAGAGATTGACCTGTTGTATTTACCAACTTGTTACCATTTTGATTTCTCTGCCTTCAACTTCCTGTAGATGTTATTTCTGTTCCATCTAAAGAACTCAGCATTTTTCTTGGACTGATTAATTCTCTTAGTTTTCTTTCTTCTGAGAAAATCTGAAAGCCACTGAAGAATATTTTTTCTGGATACTGAACTCTGAGTTAACAATCATTTTCTCTTTAAAAATGTTGTGTCATTTGTTTCTGGATTCCATGTGGAGAAAGCCACAGTGATTCAAATAATTGCTCCTCTATGGTAAGGATGGAGAACCTTATTCTACCAAGTGTCATTTGGATACATACAACATCACTTGTGGGCCATACAGAATTATTGACTTAAAAATTAGCCTGTCTTGCCTGGAAGATAAGCAGAACAGTTAGAATGGTTGCTTAGCAAGCACAAAGCCCTGAGTTCAATTCCTCAGTACTATACAACCTGGGCATGGTGACACTTGACTGTAATACCAGCACTTGGGATTCTGAGGCAGAAGGACTGCTGTGAATTCGAGGCCAGTTTGGGCTACATAGTGAGCACAGGACCAGCGTGGACTAAACAGTGAGATCCTGTCTCCACACCCCAACCCAAAAGTTAGCCTGCTATTTTTCATGAAATATTTAACTATTATGTAGTCAATCCACCCTTAATATGCTGGGCCAAAACAGCTTTTTTTTTTTTTTCCCCTCTGAGACAGGATCCCACCACACCTGACTTTATGTGATACTGAGGAATTGAACCCAGGGCCTTGACCTGGCTAGGCAAGTACTTTAACAGATGTACCATTCCTCCAGACCCAGGAACAAATAATTTCACAGGATGTATGCTGTCAGGTTGTCCTTTTGCTATGACTTTACAGGCCCCTTGAGGCTCTGTTTCTTTGTTCCCAACAATCGTTTTTTCTCTTTGTTGTTCAGATTACACAATTTCTGTGGATGTTATCCTCAAGTTCACTGACTTCTTCCTCTGTCATATCCCTTCTGGTATTCAGTCTATTCAGTGAATTTTTAAATTTTCACTCTCGCACTTTGAGTTCAAAAATTTGAATTTGGTTCTCCTACTTACCCTCTATCTATTTGATGAGTACTTCTATTTTCCATCTGTTTTAAAAGTGCTTATCTTTGCTTTTTAAGCACTTTTGTAATAGATGTTTTAAAATCTGTGAGATGATTCTAGTATCTATGCCATTGAGTAATGACTTCTGATCATCCCCTTTCCCCATACAAACTGAGATTAGTCTTCCTTCTAAACATGCTAAGCAATTTCAGGTTGTCAAATAAGCATTTGGAATACTATATCATGAGATTCTGAGCCTTGTTTAGACCTTATTGAGAATGTCACTTTTTTTTTTCTCTTAGCAGACATTTTTCCAATTAGATTCAAGCTGAGTTCTAAACTCTTTTCTGCAGGCTGTGGCTTCAATGTTGGTCCAGTCTTCAAAGCTTTTGTAGACACTTAATTTCTGAGTACAGTGAAGATTTAACTCTCCTTTGCCACCTCGATGGAATTTCAAATCCTGGACTTTTTCTGAAATGCTACTGCTACTATTTGCTTTCCTGCCACTATTCCTGCCACTATTTACTTTTGCAGTCCTCACATAGCTGCTCCCTGCATTTGGCATTTAGCCAGGTGTTATAGCTGCATTCAATGGGAGGGTCAGGGTGAAGTATATTTACTTCATCTTATCTGGAACTGGAATTTCTTGAGTGTGTTTAGATTTCATAAAATTTCCAGTTCAAAATTAGATTCATTATTCAGTTGCTCAAACATAATCAAAATGTTTTTAAGAATTAAAGTGGAGATCTATTTTAAAATTTAAATAAAAGTAAAAAAAAAATCAATTGCATCACCAGTCTTTAAGGGCTCAATAGTCACATAATGGCATAGGTTACTCTGTTGGGACAGAGAAACGTTAGAAAGCCATACTGAAGAACTTACAATAAAAGAAGAAGCATAACCACAAGTAGGTCTAGAGCAATCATCTTCCCCTACTGAATCTCTCAGAAAGGAAGAGGAATGAACTTACATGTTCTAGTGCTGTTCTTAACAAAGGAAGATCCCCACTTCTTTTTGATCAGGATAAATCAAAGCTGAGTTTACCAAAGCTATGTTTTAGAAGTTTCATTTCTTTGAATTTTTCCATCTTGGCCAGTACTGCCAAGGTCTTTCTCTTAAAATCCTTTCATGTCACAAATATGATGGTTCAATTAGAATAATAGACAGTAGCTGAAATTTTAGATACGCTGCCAAGTATCATAGCCACTAGCTACTAACTACGTGTGGCTATTTACCAACTGATATGTTCAACTGACATGGCAAATTTAAATTTATTTTAATTAGAAAGTTTAAACAATGCTTCTATTTTTTTCAACTGTGAAGTTTATGAAATCTTAAATGTAGATCAAGAGTTTCTGATGAACACGTAGAGTCTAAATTATGTGCCATCAGTACAAAATGATCACAATCCTCAAGCAATATATTAAGGCCAAAGATAAAGAAAAATTAATTTTAGTTTTTAATCAATTATAATACAAGCAGGATTATGACACAGAGATTTTTAAAATTACTGTTCTCGGTATTTTCTTTGTTTGTTGGCTGTCTTTTAATTTATTGATGACCTGTAAAATCAAAACTGTAAACTGAGAATGAATATAGACTATAATATGATACATTTTTAGGTGCCTTTTTTATCCCACAGATGTGTCAAGCTGACAAAAATGAGACTATGAGGAATTCACAAACTCTTCACTTCAAATTCTTAACTCAAGCCCTCTCTTCCACTGGCTTTCCACTGAGTCTCTGGAACTGATAATACATGATGGAGGGAAGACAGGCTCAACCAGGGGTCTTCAAAAGTATTTATGTGAAGTAGCACATCTGCAAAAACCCTCAAAAAACCCTGGAATTTAGTCTTAGGAGTAAGACAATGTACCCAGCCTCTTCTTCATGCTATTCTTTGTGCACAGCAGGCGTGAGTCCACCCTGTAAATCCACGAGAATCAGCGTCAGATAACTGATCAAAGACGACAAAGGAAAGTCTATATCGTGGCTCAGGAATTAGGCAGTTCTCAGAGGCCACCCAGGCACTCAGAGAAAAGCAGTGTTTTGTTCAGGTGGCCTTAAGCCTTTCAGAGGTCAGGCAGGATGGTATCAGCTTGGCTTTGCTCTTTGAGGACACATGGGTCCGTGACTGTTTCAGGATTGTGTGTGGACCCCACAGAGGTCATCCTAGAAGTCCTCCTAGGATCTCAGCCACCTCAAAACCTGCACATGCCACCTCCCCTCCAGATTCCTGTACTCCCACAGTATAGTTTTCTCATATAAATGTGCCACATCTGGGAAAAATACATATGATTGTAATGTTTACATAAAAGGACAATATACACAACTAAATATGGAATGTAGTAGACATTACCCACACAAGGAAAATAGTTGTAAACACCAACAGCAGTTATCTCCAGTAGGGTTATGTTCATTATATTTTTCAGTCTTTTCTGCATCTTAAGGAGGAAGAATTGAATTTTGTGTGACTTACTCAGGGCAACTTCATCATGTTTTGTATGGGAAGCATTAAAAAAATAAGAAGGGACCTTACCTAAGAAAGTGCAGGAATATATTTTGGAATGAGTGTTCTTCTTTCACATTAACACCAAATACATTTTGTCACCTGCTTATCATTCCACCACTCAGTGGTACACCTGTGAGTGCACTGTCACCATGCCCATGCTGCTAGCCCCAGATATAGGTTCAGTACTAAAACCGCCAGTGAGTTCTTTGGAAAGATCATCTCCAAAGCAGAGCACAATGAAACAAAAACTAATTTTAAAGTATAAAGGTAACTTTCAACCTTTCAATTATATTGTATATCTAAGGCCTTTACTACTATGTCTGTAAAAAATTGCGGCTTTTCACACTATATTAATTTTTGATTTATGCTTCCAAATTGAGGGTGGTACATTTGAAATTCCTTCTGATTGCTTTCTCAAAGTTCAGCAAGCTAGACAGGCACAAACCTCTTAGAATCACAATAAAAATGTATTTATTTATTAGGTTAGTGTATTGCCTTTTCATCACAGAGCTTCCTTTCCTCAGAGCTAAACTGGCAAATGTCAAGACGATCATACATATTGACCAAATAACATGTTACTAAAAATATATTAGTTGGAGAAGAAAATACTTTGGTATTGCCAAAGTACTGTAGGAAGAAAATCATTACTCATGTATAACCTAAGGCAGGAAAAACTAATTATAAATAATGTAAGCTGGAAGACACAATTAACATTACTTAGAAATAATATGATAATATATTGATAAAATTCAGTGGAATCAGCTGGAAATAACCAGAGTCACTCTAAAGAGTCAAAAGTTTCCTTTATTTCTAGAAATAAATAGCTAGAAAATATAAAATATAAAATAAATAAATTCATAAAACAAAGAAAAATACTAAACAAATATGGGTACATTTTAAAAAACGTGTTCAGAACCAACATAAACAAAGCCATAGAACTTTAGTATGGGAGTCCAGATATGATGGCACACGCCTGTAATACCAGTGCTTGGGAGGCTGAGGCAGGAGGACTGCTATGAGTTCGATGCTAGCCTTTTCCTTTCTCTTACCACAGCATCCATCTTCTTACTTTCTCCTCTATCTTTTACACTCTTTATGGTTTGGTTTTCTCCTATTAGAGAAACCATGTGATATTTAACTTTCAGGGTCTAATTCATTTCGCTGAGCATAATGTGCTCCAGGTGCATCCATTTACCTACAAACGACCCACATGTGTCATTCTTTATGGCAGAATAATACCTCTTTTTGTACATGTACCACATCTTCTTTATCCAGTAACCTGTACTCTGGCATGTTGGCTTCTCCTAAGATTTGACTATTAAAAAAAGGAATCTCAAAAGCACATTTAGGCCAGGGCCTGGCCATTACGATGGAGAAACCATTACTCTCCCTACTTGATAGCCAAGGTAAGAGAAACCCAGAGGAGAACTGGCTAAAATATACAGCTGGAATCAGTGGCAAGTGGGGGGACAGAGTGGATGGAACTTGCGTCTTATGGCACCTAGAAGCATAGTTTTTCTGCAGTATCAGACTGATTGGCTTTAAAAAGAGAGAGAGAGAAAAGGAAAGGAAGGAAGAAAAAAGGAAGCAAGAAACACAGGTAACCAAATTATATTCCAATACTCTGGCTGAGGGCACATTTGTACAAACATCAAAATACAAATTTAAAAAGCAACATTCTTCCAAGGCCAGCCTGGGCTACACCAGTGAGTTCAGGACCAGCCTGGGCTACAGAGCAAGACGCTGTCTCAAAAAAACAAAAACAAAAACAAAAACAAAACAAAACAAAAAAAACAACAAAGCAATATTCTGGCTTGGCAACAACTATATGAGTGACCTAATCTTGATCTAATCTTGATTGCTCATCTTAGAGCATGTTTAACTTCAAGATCTCCAACATTAAACAGATCAACTCTATTTCTATTAATATTTTAAATGTTAAAGTTATGGGCAGTTCAGAAGACCATAGACACTCAACTCAATGAACATTTATTTATTGGGCACCTACCATGAGCAACATACTTCACAGACTTAACTTAACTCTAACTCTTTAACTTAACTCTATCTGTGCAACCAGAATAACATCATAAAATTCTACAACAAGATAAACTAAGGTTGATAATTTAATACACAGATATAGAGTGCTGGATATAGTGAAATATTAAACTTCAAAATTTTTGAAGAAAAATTATACCATATATATAAAATATGAAGGGCCACCATGCTCTTTAATAACTTCTCATAATTAGGTGAAGAGATGGGTATATCTGGACTTGAATCTTCTCACTGTCTAAAGTTCATTTTTAAAATATTGGTAAGAAATTCACATAACATACAATATGTTTGCAATGCTGTTCACCCATTGCTTCTCCTAGTTTCTAAGCTTCTCTTGCAGTGCAGGAGCACATTCCAGGTCTGCTCCAGCCTTGAAGTTGACCATTTCTCAATAGAACCTGTGACATGCTAAGGAATAAGCCAGCTTACACAGCATAACTGGGCAATACAGTCTATTCCAGCACCATTTAACAAGCAAGCACTTACTATTTGCTCACAAAGTGAAAAGCCATATAACTACCTGGAAAAGTCAATCTGTACAATCTTCCATAAGAACTAATTAATCCCATATTTAATAGCTGGCCTTTGATTACCTTAATTATTCCCTACCTCTGTTCTCCCATTTCCATCTCCCATTTCAACCTCCCTTTGTGTAAGTTCACACAAAATGCCCAAAGTGAGACCAAGGCCCAAGGTCATAAGAAGTCCATTTACATTATTTCCATGCAGACTTCGATTTGGCAGCAGGGTTTATTTAAGAAATGTTTGCATATTTGAAACTGACAATTACAACATGCTTCCCAAAGAGATCGTAATTGCTGTGAATGTTTACATAGTACCTTAGAAACATCCTTTTATGTTCATTAAAAAAGATTACAACTACCAATATTTTCTGAGAGTTCATGATAACTCCCACAGATCTACTTGTTTTCGATACATTATTTCATTGCATCTTTACAATGATTATGAAGATTCTCAGGCTTACAGATATCAAATGACTTACTGAAAGTCGTCTACTTCTCTTAGTGGGAAGCTGGAATTAAAGAGAAAGGCTGTTTGACGCAAACACTCCATTTTCTTATCTGTGAGTCATATGTCTTCGTTGAGACTGGATTGTCAGTGATCCCAGAATCATTTCCGTGAACAATTCCCAACACAGGTAGGATAAACCAAAGCCTCACACCATAACTTGGAAAGGCATTCTCAAGCAGTACGGTGGGGAAGGAGCACAAGGTTCATTTATTGCCTTCGAAAGACTCAGATGTTCCGACTGCTAACTCAAGCAGAGGTGTTTTAGCAAATACTGTTTTAACCTGACGGCGAAGATATTTTCACATATCCAAATGAAAAGTCAAAAGATTTCCACCTATATAATCCCACAACCCGCCTCCTCGTGTCAACTTCAGCATCCAACATTCTCACTCTACTGTTTGCTTTTCCATAGTCTATCATTAACTAACATATTGCGTCACTGCAAATTTGTTGCATGTATTATCATTACTGTGTGTTAAAAGGAAGCTCCTGGAAAGCAGGGATCCTTGGTAAGGTTTTTTCCCACTACAAAATGATTTTAATAAATTTATTTGGATATACTATAGGTCAAATAATACTTTCTGAAAATAACCATGGACTTAAAACTCAACATAAAATTAGTAGCTTCAAAAGTGTTAGTCATATTCCTCAGCAACAGCAAGGTAAATAATTCAATCTATACAAATATACATCTCTAGAACTAGCTGGAAACCTGGAAATCATTTAGCCTAATATCTTCATTTTGTGAGAAAATTAGGCTCAGAGATCAAGCAATTTGCCTAACCTCACTTACCTAATAGTAATAAAGCTAGAAATCAAAACAATTTTTCCTAAAAGTAAAATTCTACCAATGATATTTCAACTGGCTATCGCCTGAGAGTCTAGACTTTTTTCTGAAGCGCTATATTATTGTAATATGGAAGAATGGTAAAACATTACAAAAAACTGGAAGGGATGAATAACCGAGGCAGCCCTCGCTCTATAAAAATGAGGACAGATGTGTGACGTGACTTACCAAAGGCTTTTATTAACAGGTATGTCTGGATTGACAGCAGCCAGTTGCCCCTCACAGGTGCTACTTGCTTAAAGGACAGAACAAGACTAAGCACTGGAGTTAGTGAGTGGCAGAGAAGGGAGGTGCTGAGCTGCTCAGAATCCTCATTTTTATAGGCCTGTTGTTTTGTCTTGTTTTGATTTTGCTAATTAATATTAAAAACTCATGGGGAAGAACTCAAGGAATGTTAGGAAGACCAAAAGTCCCCAATGAGGAGCATAAAAGTAACCTGCTTGTAACTTCACCTCCTCCTCCTGTTTCATGGATTTCTCACATTTCTCTTCCTTTTGGCTCAGGAAGTCCTTGAGGGAAATTAAGAATTCTGAGGTTCTCGGGTGAGTGATCAGACTGGTGTCATCTGTCTGCTGTCTATGCGGTGGGAACTCCTCAAAATACTTATAAAAATACTGAAATGACACTTGATTTTTCTCTCCATATTTGAATTCATTTCTTCTGTTGACTGGAAGAAGTTTTCGTATAACTAAAACTCCACACATAAAGGAGACTTAAAAGAAGCACACAGTTTAGCAGGTGAGCCAGGAACCTAGAGATAAGGTTTGGGGGGAAATTTGTCAGGGGTCATGTTTTACTCACAGCTGTGTGCCCACTATATGGAGACACAATGGCCTAGACCACAGGTGGGTGCGTTTCTCTTCCTTACCAAAGTAAATGATGGTATCTATTCACACCACTTTCTAACATTTCACTGAAAACTGCTAAATGCTGCTAAACATTTCCCACATTTGAATAGAGACATTGACACATCCCAAAGAGAATTCAGCAACTCCATGAGAAGAAAGCTGTAATTATGGAATAATAGAAATCTACCTGACAGATGGAAGGGGCTTTGCTTGTTGTTACAGTTTATCCAGGGGATTATATAAAGAGTTTAGCAAGTTAGCATGACTGACAGGCAGTCGGGCATATGATGCAAACCATGGTTCCTCCATTTCCAGGCACGGGCTTGGGAAGCTGGAGGGTAGAATGGAGGCCAATGAAGAAAGGAATTTTCTGCCCACATTTTCTTGATATGTATACGTGCAAAATTCAAGGTTTACAATGAAGTTGAGCATTCTGTGCACATATGTATCTTGTCAAGGTGACAAGAGCTTTCCCACTCTCCTTTAGTCTCCCCCCCATCCACCCCTCCCTCCCTCCTCCTCCCTCTTTCACTTTGTCTTTCCTCTTAAGTTTCACAGGAGTTGTGATCTGGGTCTCTCATATCAGAGAGACCATTGGATGTTTCACCTTCTACTTCTGACTTACTTCATAAGATACCATCTCCCCAGAGAGAATGGCCTACATCAACAAGTCAAATAGTGCTGGCGAGGCTGTAGGGAGGAAGGAACCCTCCTGCACTGCTGGTGGGAATGTAAATTTGTACAACCACTGTGGAAAGCAGTATGGAGATCTCTCAAAAGACTAGAAATAAATATCCCCTTCGATGCAGTGACACCCCTCCTGGGAAAATATCCAAAAGAGGCCAAAACAACACCCAACAGAGATACATGTATATCCATGTTCATAGCAGCACAACTAACAATAGCAAAAACATGGAAGTCAGCAAAATACCCATCAACAGACCAGTGGATACACAAATTGTGGCATTTATACACAATGGAATACTATGCATCAATAAAGCCCAATAGCGTGGAGGCTTTTGCAGGCAAATGAAAGACACTTAAGGAAGGAAGTTTAATCTCAAAACATACACTGATCTTTACAATGGAAGTTACTATTTGGAGAAGTCGTTAAATACTCATGAATTCTACAATGGGAAACAAAGAAAATAATGTGACTAATTAGGAAGGCAGATCATGGGTTAATAATTGTCATTAGACACTTTACTATATATATGTGTGTGTGTATATATATGTATAAATTATATGTATATAATTTGAATATTCTTATCACAAACCTATGATGTAGTTATTATCACATTATAATTAATGAAAATAATGTAATGAAGTGTTTAACACAAGTATATAATCCTAGCAGATCTGGGAGGCTAAGGTAAGAGAATCACAAGTTCAAGCCCAACATAGGCAACTTACGGACTTAGTGAAACCCTGTCTCAAAACCAAAAATAAAAATTCACTGGGGATGTAGACCAGTGTAAAGGTCCTAGCCTTGATCCCCAGTACCAGAAGAAAGAGAAAGAAAGAAACAAAGAAAGAAGAAAAGAAAGAAACTACTGCTCAGTAGGGTTGTCTAACTTGCCCATGCCCACAGATCTACTTAGAGATGGAGCTAGGATCAAACCCAAGAGTTGCAGTCTAGATTAGTGACTCTCAACAGAGAATGTTTTTGTCTCTCACTTGCCATATGTCAATGGTTGGAGACTTCTTTGGTTGTCAGAATTCAGGGGAAAGTTCTACCACATCTACTGGTTAAGAATGATACTAAACACCCCACAATGCAAAGGGGAGCTCCATGGCACAGAATTATCTGGCTGAAAATGTCACTAATGCTACAGTTGAAAAACCTTAATCTAGATATGAAACTTTTAACCACTATTCTCAAAGTTTGAGAAATTCTGTCTTTGGTACAAGAATAAGAGTAAGGAAAACAGACTGATGTACAAGTTCTATGTGGTCACTAGTTACCATGGAAAAGTCATACAATAGTGTCTTGAGGCTGCTATAACAAATTACATATAATACATCTGGTGGCTTAAAAACTAAAAAAAATTAGGCTGGAGAAATAGTTAGGTGGCTAGCATGCTTGTCTAGCAAGCACAAGGCCCTGGCTGGATTCCCTAGCACCACATAAGCCAGGTACGGTGGCACATGCCTGTATCCCAGCACTTAGGAAGCTGAGGCAGGAGGATTTCTGAGAGTTTGATGCCAGCCTGGGCCTCATAATGAGTTCAGGACTAGCCTAGACTTCAGAACAAGACCCTGTCTTAAGAAGAAAAATAAAAACTATAGAAACTTCCAGGCTTGCTGGTTCACACCTGTAATTCCACATGAGGAAGCTGAGGCAACAGGATCATGCATTTGAGAACAGCCAGGGCTACTCAGAAAGAGTCTATCTCAATAAACCGCAGCAACAAAGCAAAAACCAACAGAAATGTATTTTTTTTATATAGTTCTCATGGCACTGGGCTGAAATGGAGGTGTCAGAAGGTCATGCTGTCTCTGGAGGCTCTAGGGGAGAATCTCTGCCTTGTCCCTTCCGACTTTTGATGCTGCCAGCTTTGGTGCTCCTTGACTTATGTCCACAGCACCCCAACCTCTGCCTCCATCTTCCGATGACCTTCTCATTTGTGTCTCCATGGAAGCCTCTCTCTTACTAGGACATGTATGACATCACTGAGGACCTACCTAGAGAATCCAGGACGGTTTTTCCACTTTAAAATCCTTAAGTTTATCCACAGAGACCATCTTCCCCAATTAGGTCACACTTAAGTTTTGGGAACTGGGGTATGGATATCTTTGGGGAACCATAAGTATACATCATTATTCCCATTCTACCCATGAGGGAATTTCACACCATGTACTCGAGGAACTGCTAACAAGCGGCAGAGGTGGAATCTGAACTCAGAAGTACTCGCCTCTGAAGTCTATTCTCTTTTCTTTATACCATACCACCTACAGAAGCTGCAGAAAAATCTTAAATCAGTAGGGTCCCAACCTCTGACAGGGACAACAAATCTACATGTGTTCAAAGTACTGCCTGAAAAATTCATGTCACGCAAATTTCTACAAATAAGGAACCTGAGGTTATTTTTGTGAATTCGTTATTTTTACATCATTTAATGAACATTTCTTATCTCCTAGAGGGTGCCTATTATACAGAGAATTACCGATAATCTTTGCACAGAATTGCCTATAGTCTTCTTCCTGAGTCTTAAGTAATATGCAACAAATTACAGCTTTAACTGAACATATTTCTGTAGAATTTGTACTTTTTTATGGACTAAAATCTCATGCTTACTGTGAGAGGAAGTTCTTGCCCATGGAGGGACAGATATTGTGGGCCTATGTGTGGGTACGTGCTTGAGTTTTCATAACCCCCTAAATGTATGGATGCTAAAAATACTGGGTATTCAGCCGTAAAAAGAAACTAAGCACTGATACATGCTACAGCACTGATGAGCCTTGAAAACATTAAGGTAAGACAAGGAAGCCAGACACACAGGATACATACTGTATAATTTCAGGCATATGGAATATCCAGCATAGGTAAATCCACAGGAACACTAAGTAGACCAGTGGTTGCCTAGGGCTACAGGGAGTTGGGAGGAACTACTTGGAGAGCCTGGGGTTTTATTGTGGAGTGATAAAAATGTCTTGGAGCCAGACAGAGGTGATGATGGCCTCTATTTTCACAGGTGAAAAAGATAATTTTATCTTGTGTGAATTCTACCTGAATATAAACACGTACATAAAAATATAAGGACCTCTGTCATAAGTAAACTCAGGGCTACTCAATCTATTTCTTTACAGTGTGATATGAAATTATCTTCTGGTTTTGATTCTAAAGTTCTGATTCATTGGTAAGATATAATGATTTATTTTATATGACCTGGGACTGAATTTGTCTTTTACTTCTGCACTTTGGATTTTGACAAGAAGGCTTCAAGAAGAGTAAACTGTATAGTCTTAAAACTGACCTTTAATTTTGTAACTAAATGAACAAATACTTGTTATATTAAGTCAAAATTCATAATAAAGTAATATTAAGAGAAAAACTTTACCTTGCATTCTCCTACCATTAGTCGCCTACCTGTGTTTTCTTATAACAGAACCAGGTAAGTTAGTACAATGAAAGTACGCTAATTCCGAAGATTCTGAAGCACATTTCAAATGCAGGGCATGATTCTTCGTGCAAATGATGAGACCCATCAAAAAGACAGCATTAAGTGAAACACTGACACATTACAGGGTATACTTTAAAACAACATAGCAGTAATGACCTATAAAATTTGTGGCCTATTATTTTACAACTAAGAGTTGGCAATTAAGCAACAAACATGAAGAGCTATAGTTTCAATGTGATAATTCCCAGACAGGACACACCAGAAGAATGTGCACACAGGAGATAAGGCTCCTGCTTCCCCAGGCAAGTACCCCCAGGTAAGGCCTCGGGGAGTCTGGGTGAACCTAGGGACCTTATGTGGGGGAAACTTGTCAAAGGAAGATTGTGAGGTTGTCTGACTCTTGGCCAGGATTAGGGCACTCTGATTAGCCTGTCCTAAAAAGAGGTAAGGCAAAGCAAGGCCAACTTCAAGCATATCGTGTTCCTTAAGAATCCCAGCCTCAGCTTCTCCATGAACAAAGGATTCTCCCAAAGCCCATGAACCTCTAACTATGGGCCAAGGACAAGAAAGGGGCCAGGAAGGAGAGATCTGACAACTGTAGATATCTCTCACTTGTAAGCATACTGCTTCCATTATCTAACCTGAGAGGGGAAATTATCTCACTCTGTTCTGGACAAGGTAGATCCTGGCCTAGAAACTGGTCTTTTCATCTCAGAGGCTGCTGTTGTCACCTAAGTACAGTATGGAAGTGGGGAGCCAGGCCGAGCCTTGTTGCAGGACCACAGGACAGCAGGGGTGGCAGAGACAGGGCAGGACCAAGGGTGAAACAAGATTTGGGCTACACTTGCCACTGGTATCTGACATCTTGTGCCTACCTTCTCCTACTGGTAAAATGGGTGGTTGCTCATCCCTGATTGTCTCAAATTAAGTTCTTAATAGAAAGGCTGGGAGTGAATGAAAAAGGAAGAGAAAGAGACAGATAGAGAGAAATGCTGAAAAGAGAAGAAAAGAGATAGAGACAAAACAAATTCAAAAATATGGTCAAAATTGCAGTATACATAACTTTCTAAGCTCTGTGTAACCCACGTAAGCAATACTCCGGATGTTCAAGTCAACAAAAGAGAACTGCTGCATTTAGGAAAGAATCGTTTAAACAAAGGTACTTTTTAAAGTTCACAGTTCATTTGTTCAACAAGTATTTCATGAGCCCTGAGTGGGTACATATGGCGAAGTCAAAATGTGTAGAGAATGTTTAAACTGTAAAGTGTGTGACAGTAAAAGACATACTAACATGTTGCCAGTAGTCCCCATCAAAACATCCTCCTTTGTTTCAAACACACTTATCCCACTGCCACTTCTTGACATAATTCTAGGAGTCTTTTTTCTTGAGTGTCCTTATGGGATATGATAAAAAATGCAGTGAATGCTGCTGCATAATGCCACCCAATGCAAAGGCAGGCCTGTGAAACATTACAGTGTGTTTCCATTCGCCTTTTCACCAGATTTGACTCTCAGACTTCTGGCTCTTCCCCAAAATCAAAATGACTGTGCAAAGTAGACATTTTGAGCCAGAACATCAAGGCAGTCATGACTATGCAACTAAAGACATTCATAAAACAGGACTTCTAGAACATCTTCAGAAAGTGGTAAGAATGACGACATAATCGTGTTCCAACTGAGAGTGACTATTTTAAGTATAATTAATAATCTTTTTCACACTAAAACATTCACCATGGTTTCTGTTTTAATCAGACTTTGTACATTACTAAATAAAATAGATAATGGACTTTTCTTTTGCAGGGCTTTCTGATGAAAAAAGTATTAAATAGTATATAGAAATTATTTGTAAACTTTATCATCTGTAATACATACTGTGAAGAAAATGAAGTAAGTACAATGACAGAAACCAAGGGAAGATTGACTTCTGTGGAGGAGCAGAGGGGGAAGCCACAGTTGAGAATGTTTAAGGGACAGAAGGAGCCAGTGATGCAGACTGGGAAAGGCAGAGAAAGGATCCAGCCCAGTCCTGAGTAGGAAGGAGGGCAGGGGACGTGGGGGCCGCCGCCCATCCTATGCTGTGTGTGTTGTGAGTCTCTAAGAGGCAGCAGTGCTTTGAAAAAAAAAAAGTATTACACTGTTAAAGACCAGTAGGTCAAATAAGCCACTAAAGCAGACTGAGTACCTGTTCCAAAGGGAGGTATCAGACTTAGATGCACTGCGTTGAAGGACATGGCCCAAAACCTTTTCGCCAGGCTTAATCCCTCTCACACAGCAAGAGTGCAAATGGGTCCAGTTGTGGAAGGCTAAAAGGAAAGAATGTTCCAGGCAAGCACACTGCTGAGTAAGGGATGAAGGGGAAAAGACAGCGCGTCTGCTCCCTTTCCTTCAAGGGGTCACACGGAAAGCAAGGGGCTTACAATGTACAAAGCACTACGACCTTGTTTGTGGCTTCAAAGGCTGTCTGGCTGCTGATGCAGAAACCACGGGAACCACAGCGGCTACCAAGCACAAACTCTCCATTCTCATCTCTCTTCCTTCCAGTGCCCTGTCCAGAACTAAAAACCATTGCACAAGCAGGCAAGAAAGCACCCAATGAAGTCTCTTCTCCCAACCAGTCCTGGCTGGAGGAGGGGAGCAGATGGAAGCATGAGTGGAAACAGAAGCTCTGACAATTACATGATGTACAGATGTTTTGAAGATCCGGGAAATTAAAGGGGGGCTTTTTATAATGAAAGATGAATGAGAATAGTCATATGACATGTTTTCATGCAGAGACAGGGAATATTTAACATTTTAGTGGGAGAGCAAGAGATGAGATGCTACCATGTCTGCTGGTGTCCTATGAAACACATTCGTCTAGCAGAGGTTACCCAGAGAAACTTCACGGAGACACATCTTAAGGAAAATGTACCTGCCAGAGACTAGAAATTAGCTCAGCAGTGAAAGCACTTGCTTAGCAAGCTCAAGGCCCTGAGTCTGATTGCCCAGCACCACATTAACTGGGCATAGTGGTGCACACCTATAATCCCAGCTCTCGTGAGGCTAAGGCAGGAGGACTGCCTTGTGTTCAAGGCCAGACTGGGCTACATAGTGAGTTCAGGACCAGCCTGGACTGTTTTATCCTACTCACATCAGGGACTCTCATTCTTATCGTTCCTGATCCACCAGAAAGATAGAGGGGTTCAGAGGGGATCCTAGCCACCAGGACCTACCACCCAACTGGGTGCTAATCCCCCTGTAGTACTCAGGCTGAGTCCCAATTTCATCCTCGCGAGTTTTCCCTATAGATGTCACCCTAACAAGGATTCCTGGCACTGCCCTATGAGGATCCACTGAGAAGACCAGAGCCACAGTACATACTACAGGAAACTCAACAAGCACCTGTCATAGGTGGGAGGCCTCCTGAATGCCATCTATTTGTCCTCTCTGTCTCATATGTCATAAAAAGCAAAGCTTAAAGTTCAGGGCTATAAAATGTGAAAAGAAACTCACCTTCAATAAATTGGCGCATTGGACTGTTGCCCTTATATGCCGGTTCATTTGAGCAAGTCAACAAAAAAAAAAAAAAGAGGAAATATTCACGTTACTGGAAATAAACGTTGCCTATCAAACCTATATGATGAAAAAGGAATTTCTCCTCACATATGCACTGCTTCTATGGGATCTCATTTAGAACTGAGATAATTTTTAAAAATTTTTGGCATTTGAGCTCTTCTAAAAACACAAAGCTTAGAAGATGAGGTTTCTGGCCATCCTAGGCTCTGAGCTCCCAAAAGCTGGGCATGTCTCGTCTACTTTTTTATCCCCTAGATCTAGCAGGAAAAAAAAATTAAAAATCATTAAAAATATGATAGATGAATGGATGAACAAATGAACATTCTGGCTCACCCTTCAAGTAAGATTTATGGGACTCTCATGATTAAATAGGTTAAAAAAGCGAGACCTGCTATCCATCAGTGCTGACTCTATACTCCATTTTCCAGGTTATTTGAATATGTTAGTTTGAAACTGTTATTTTTTGTAAAATATTTTCATAAAACTATTTTTTTCCTGCAGGCCCCTGAGACAAATTCCTATCATCACTGAGAAGCAGGAAAAATTCATCATAGTATTTGATACAATCAAAGGAAATCAATGTTATAGCTCTCTTAAAGGGAATAATGTTATTTTAAGGCAGTTTTTTTTTTTTTTGTAAGATAGTTTCACTGCATAATCAAGGCTGGTCTAGAACTCATTATGTAGCCTAGGCTGGCCTTGAACTCACAGCAATCCTGCCTCAGCCTCCAGAGTGCTGGGATTAAAGGCATCCACTACCACACTCAGCTTATGTGGTACTAGGGAACTGAATTCAAGGATTTGTGCTTGCTAAGTGAGTGCTTTAACTGCTGAGCTACATCCCTGGCCCTAAAACACCTATATATATATTTTAAAGAATCAATTTTCACCTGTCTCCTGGAAGGACTCCTCAAAATGAAAGCGGAAAGTCTCACTAGTCTAGGGATGGGAGACATTAGGCTCTAAAGCAGAAGAATCTCAAGACTGGGGGGCAGATGGGTCTACAGTCAGATCCTGCCTCCGCTAGGCCTCAGCTTCCTCATCTATAAAATGGAGATACTAACGTTCACCTCAAAAAATTACTGTGTTGAAGACAAGTGAATGTATGAAGACTCGTACACTAGATAGGACCTCACACATAGTAACTGCTCTTATATCCATTACACATGAAGTCAGTTATACACACTTACCTGCATATTTATGATTTTATAGATGGGTGGTCCTGACTCTCAAAAGAGTTGTGATTCCAAACTCAGCTGTTTAGAACTTGGAATGTATTTTTCCATAGAAACAACACTATAAATCATAGAATTTTAGAACCAGAAGTGGCCTTAACAGTTATCTAGTGATACAGTTCAACATCCAACCAAATGCAATGTTTTCTGTCAAAGGTGCTCTAGTTTGTAGGGCCCAAGCAAGCCCATCCAAAAATACCCTCAAAAAAAAAAAAAAAACCCTACTGTTAAAATGCCTGGTAACATTTCGATTTCACATCTTCTTTTAACCTTACCTAAGAGGAACGTCCTCTGCCACTCACTGATGTGGCCTGGAAAGTGGGAGAAATAAATTTCCTGTAAGGAGGACTACCTTCACCTACCCTGCCCCTGCTACCCCAACAACTGCCACCAAAACCTTCCAGTTAGGCACACATGATAAGAGATCAAGCAACAGCCTGAAGAAAACTTAAGAATCAATCGAGGGAGAAATGAACACATGAGGAGAGGGAGGAGAGGGATTTCAAGAAGGAGACAGAGAAGGCAGAGTGCAGAGCTAGGTGCAGGCTGTAAAACCCTGGTGCCTGAGATGCCCTCCTGCATCCCCTGGCCCAGGGTAGCTTGTGCCCGAACAAATTAACAGAAGGAGAGGAGGGAGAGAGGTAAGGGGAGGGGGAGGAACAAAAGGAGGGTGGGAAAGCCCTTGTCACCTTGACAAGATACATATGTGCATAAAAGGCTCAACTCCATTGTAAACCTTAAATTTTGCACGTATACATATCAATAAAATGGGGGGGGGGCGTATTTGTGGAGGACATCTGAGGTGGTGGCTTCAGGTCACAAGCCAATTGCCACTTCTCAGAATTATCCCTAGCCCTCCACTTGACCCTTGGTGGTGACAGCAAGAAATGCAGTGGACAGAAAGAAAGCACAGAGTCCTCTGGGACTTTGAAACAGCACGAGGCATGAGTCAGCTGCCTATGTTCACAGAATGTTCACAAGCCCAGGGTTTTTACTTGGAGGAAGTACACATGTTGTCTTCAAAAGGAAACTCAGGAGAAACCACAGATGATCACGGAAATCTGGCTTTGGTTTTCTGTTTTTGTTTTTGTTTTTGTTTTTTTGAGACACAGTCTTGTACTGTAGTCCAGGCTGCTCCTGAAATGATATAGCCCAAGCTATATCAATCCTCCTGCCTCAGCCTCCCAGTGCTGGGATTACAGGTATGCAGCACCACATGCATCTATTATGTGGTGCTGGGGGACTGAATTGGGGCCTGGTGCTTCCTAGCCAAGCATTCTAATCACTGAGCTACACCTCCAACCCCAGAAGCTGGCTTTGGATAAAACCTTTAAGCCTATTCAGATGACAGATGACACATAATGCTAAGTACAACAAAAACCACACTACAAAATAAACTTATAATTGAAATTTTGAAATTTATATATACCCCATGATTATGTGTGTTTATTTAGAAAAAAATACTAGGGGATAGAGGCATAGTTCAGTGGTTACAGTGTTTACTTTGCATTTGCAAGACCCTAGGTTCGATACCCTAGCAATACATAAAAATTAGCTGGTCATGGTAGAACATACCAGTAATCCCAGCTCTTGGGATGCTGAGGCAAGAGGATTATCATAAATAAAGACCAGCCTGGGCTATTTAGTGACTTCCGAACAAGTCTGGACTACAAGACTGAGACCCTGTTGAAATCCTACCTCCAGAGAGAAAGGAAGGAAGGAAGGAAGGAAGGAAGGAAGGAAGGAAGGAAGGAAGGAAGAAAAGAAGGAAGGAAGGAAAGAAAGAAGGAAGGAAGGACAGATAGAAGGAAGAGGCATGAAGGAAATATACTAGTATAGGAATAAGAGTTTCACCTGCATGGTGGAATGATAGAGAATGTATTTGTTCCTTTGTAAATCTTTATGTTCTAAGTTTGTTTAAGTGGTCAGTTAAAATGACATTCAGAAATACTAATTACCAGCACTCTGGGAGGCCAATGCAGGAGGACTGTGAATTCAAACCCAGTCTAAATACATAAATAAATAAAATGGACGGGGCATGTAGCTCAGTATAAAAGCCTGGGCTTGATCTTCAGGACCACACACACACATACACACATGTGCACACACAAATACTCAATAGGATTCTAAAGCTAAAAAGTCCTTAGAAACTATTTGGTCTAGCATTTTTGCCAATCTCTCTCAATTTAGTATATAAAATACCATTGGCCCATCAAGTGACTTCTGAGCCTGAATCTTACAACTCAAGGACAAGTAGCAAGGGTGTGAACTGAGCTCTGGTCTTGTGACATTTATGGCCTATACCACTCCCACACTATCATGCTGTCCCAGGATCAGTGACTAATGAACTTCATAAGGAAATACTCCATAAGGAAGGAGCAAGCCTTACTGTATACACCTATTCTTCTCGCTAAATAAATATTTGCCCAGAACCATATCACAGTTTTATGACATGCAGACAATTTGGTTGCTAAAGGAGCTCTGCTGACTTCATCAGAGGTACTGAGTTGGAGTCCTGGTTGCAAAGCTTTCACAGCTGTGTTGTATATCAGCGCACCTTCAGAGACCTTCTTAATGAACTGACATCAAAAACCACTTTTGTTCCTAAGCCATACATCTGACAGAGAAGCAGTGAGTTATTTCTGTCTGCTCCTGTTGCTAACTATACCCACAATAATAGCCACTTAACTTCTGATATCATGCTTTAGGAGAACACTTAAGATTCAGTCAGCTCCAAATATGTCTAGAGATCAGTCAGAGTCAAAACTATTTCTAAAAGCAGGCATGTCCTAAAGGCTTTAAATTCTACTGATTTATAAATATGAAGTCTTGTTAGGAATAACAAACACACCATTCAGAAGATCAGTTTCCATAGTTTTTGTCTCATCAGGACGAATATTCAGACACTGATGAACCCAAGTGTGAAGGAGCCTTGGTCACACAAGAGTGGCTTCGTGTTTCACATCACCTTTGGTTGGGAAAGCTTTCCAAGCAAGATTAGCAAGGACACAGCAGCACAGAAGGCTGGCCACGAGTAGAGAAATGGAAGAACTGTTTTTCAGATAGAGACTCTACTCCACACACATCATGGTAGGTAGCTTACTGTCTGTCCAGTGTACTAAGCAGACACATAATGCATGACTCCAAGACACACATGTGGCAGACAGAGAGCAGGACAAGAGTCCACGCTCGGGGAAAGTGGTAATGAGCAGAAATAAGCCTGCACTGAGAACTAAAATTAGCTCTAAATGTCACATGAATGACAAAACCTAGAGCATGCACAGGCACACCATCAGGAAGACTAGCAGAGGCCTAGAAAAGGTGGAAAACACTGTGTCGACATGGTAGCGCAGTCCTGTATACCCAACACTCTGGGAGGCCGAGGATCACAACAAGTTTGAATATTGCCCGGGTAACCTAGCGAGTTATGAAGAACCTGTCTCAATATAAAAGATAAAAAGGGATGGGGATGTGGCTCAGTGTGAAGGCTGTGGGTTCAATCCCCAGTAGCATACATGCACACACACACACACACACACACACACACACACACACGCACGCACGCACGCACAAAGGCAAAAATCCTGATGCTAACAAGGGGGCTGAAATGTTGCTTAAACACCAAATACTAGATTCTTAAATATTTTAAAGTTTTAAGGAAAGCACATAACATACAGAAAGAAGTGACCTCTGAGGTTTATTCTGTCAACTGAGACAAAGGTACCCCAAATAGCTCAAGAACTGTATCAATATAATCCTTGATCTAACTTCTCCAGCTCTTTTAACTTTTCTTTTTCTCCCTCATTTTTATTATTATGTGTGTGTGTGTGACACATAATGGTTACAATGAGCCTGAGTATATTGTGCACAACATGTCAACATTACATACTTTCCCTCCCCATTTTTGACCCCCCACACAGTCGCTACCCCTCTAGCTCCCACTATTACACCCATTTGGTCCTATGGAATGGCTGTATTCTGGGTTTCCCAGATCAGAGAAACCATGTGGTATTTAACATATTTAATTTTCTGCATCTGACTAACTTCACTTCTCAAATCACAAGTCTTTAGCTCAGCTTCTTACCCCTAGAATGGGCTGCAGTGGTCATATTCTCTTTGGGTCCTTTCTAAGTAGATAAGAGAAGAAAAACAAAAAGAAGCAAAAGACGAGATTTTACTAAGGGGCAAAACATATTTTGGAAGGATAAAAAATAAAAATACTTGATCACATTTGCTGACTGACAATAGGAGAAGGCAGACTATGCTAAATGTAAGCTGAGGAATGTGGAATACTTTCAGTCCCTTTACAAATCATGTCAAGAAGATAAAAAGTGGAAAAATAAAATAGAAAGTTGAAAAATTCCAAATGCAATGTTCACAGTGATTACAACTACAATAAAATGGGGTCCTGAGGAGAAAGACGAAGACCAGAGACTACGCAGCGCTGCTGGTAGCTGAACCAGTGGAGATGAGACAAGCGGGGAGCAGAGAGGCCCAGGGCTAGCTTCCCACCCAGCTTTTGAGGCTGCTGAGAAAGAGGCTTAGCCAGAAATCCCAAGGGGGCTGGCCTGCACCCTCAAAAGCAAAAGACGCTTGTCTTCCTAGGATCGAAGGGAGTCCATCTGCTTTAAGAGTCCTGGTCCGAAGGGTTGGAAGCAAGTAACACTTAACGTGATCCTGAAGAAGGGAAATCCGAAGGGATCTGCAGGGTGCAAGGAAAGGGCCTTCCTCAGCGAGGTCCAGACTCTGCTTAAGCTAGGAATGTTTGTAGGAGTCGACTTGGTGTAGAAGTTGGCCAAACCCACAGAAGATCTTAAGAATGCACATGTACTGCCTGATACAAGGGGAAAGCTAACAGGAGGCAAAACGATTAACAGCACCCACCCCATCCTCAACAGGCCGTGCTCTCAGATAAGAAAACCCAGGCCCAAAAGGGTGACGCCGAATGCTTGCCTAAGAAGACAGCTGGCTCGTGGCAGTGCCAGGGTTAGTGATGCGCTTTCCCTCCCAGTCCAGCATATTATACCATGTGTTTATATCCTATGCTATATTACATTTTTATCTCATATCCACATTGACCATATATGAGTCGACTCTGCATTCTTTCACTGTATCTTAATAAACCCTAAAGCAATTCTTTTTACTCTACAAGTGCTACTACATTCACTTTTGGTTGATGAAGTTCAAGGCAACCAAAAAAAAGAGGAATATAAACTGCAGTTTTTATTTTACACGTAAACCCAATATCCAAAATTCTCATTATTTGTCATAAAATCATCTATAGGGTTTTGGTCTATTTTTGTAGTTGGCGGATATTTATTAAGTATCACGGGCGTTTATTCTGCAAGTTTAGCAAACTGAGGGAGCTCTCGGCAGCAAGCATACAGTAAATAGGGGTCTTTTAGATTTTTATTCTAATCCTAAGGATGTTTCTTAACTTAGGGCAAAGGAAAAATCTGCTTACCTGCCCAGGTTGCCTGGCACTCCACTATTACCCTGTGCTAGAGCATATGAATACTCAGATATGCACTCAGTCAATCATCTATGAATATTTCAAGTGTATAAAGAGACCTGCAAGTTTTGCCAAATGCTTCAATGTCTACAGCATTCTCTTCCATTCAAGAAATTTCTATCTAAAAGGAAATGTAATGAATTGCTTAGACTCATACATTTTTGTTGCTTTCTAGGGGTCAAGATAATCTCTTCTATCAGCTCACAAATCATTTACTTGATAGGAATTCAGAATTTTTTCAAGGGTGCTTTTCATACATTGTCAGTTTTCGAATACAAGCCTTTCCCAACACTATAGAATGACATTCGCGTGTCTGAGTCTTCGGGAATCTCTCTTGCTCTCGAGGATTTATTTTGCTCTTGCTGGCACCCACTCAGAGATGATATCTTCTAAGACTTTCAACACCCAGAGACTTGATCAAGCATGTCCTAGAGATACGAATTCCAAGCAAAAATGTTCAAAGATACTTCCTTTATCATCAAAATGACAGTAAAATAATGTATTCCATTCTTAGGAACATCTCTTAAAACAAGAAGCGAAAGCAAGTTAGTTAGCTCTGTATACGTCATCTATTAATACCAGCCTTACCCCCTACCTTAAGAAATCATCTGCTTCTATTTCCATCCTTCTAGTTTCAGATGCACTTAACAAGAAAAAAAAGAAACACTGTTCTCCTGCACATCATACAACACACACACACACACACACACACACACACACACACACACACACACACACACACACAGGTTCAACCTAAGTAACAAGGAAATTAAATTCACACAAAACGCAATCCTGTTTTGGAATGTACTATGGAAATACACTATTAACTGAAAGAAAGAAGTGCTTCTTGATAAGACAGCCATGCATTTGAAGAACAATTTCAAAAGATGTGCATGTCCCTATTCCAGGAACCCTATACCTTGACATGTCTCAAGCGATACATTCTGAAAAGAACAGAAGCCAAAGTGTGCAAATACAGGAGGTATAAGGATTTACACTAGTCCCAAACTAGTTGGGAACTGTTAAATATACTATAAAACACTACTGCAACAGACTAAATTTTGGCCTTCTAAAGACACTCACACCCTCATGCCAAGAATATACTTGTGACTGTCCCCCATGTGGTAAATGGAATTTTGAAGATGAGATTAAATTAGAGCTCCTGAGATGAGGAGATGGCTCTGGGTGGTCCAAATAGGCCCAGGGTGATTACAAGGGTCTAATAAAAGGGACAGGAGATGTAAGTATCACAGGAGTTGTCATGAAGGCAGCAGAGGTGGGAAGAGTGTGCTTCACAGCTGCTGGTTTTAAAAACACAAAAATGCTGTGAGTCGAGGTGTAACAATGGCCTTTAGAAGTAAAAAGCAGGAAAATATACACCCTCCAGGTCATCTGAAATGTTTTGCTGATCCCTAGAACTGTGGGATAATAAATTCACGATCTTTTAAACCACTAAATTTGTGTTTATTTTTTACACCAGCAATAGAGAATAGTGAATATTATGCAGACACTAAATATTATAAACTGAGGACTACAAACCAAAAATATGAAAATACCCAGGTAGCAAATGGTAAGTACACAATTACGACTGGGAAACAGATTAAGATTAAAATACCTTACTAGATTAGAAGACCCACCCAGTTTCCTTGCCCCACCACGTTGAGTGGCCAGAGCGGTGCTTATGAAATGTGGAATCAGATGCCCTGTGTCCCTGCTTGAAAGCTTCCCACAGCTCCTATCTACCTAAAGAGTAAGCCCAAGACCAAGAGACATGTGGACAACACAGGTCTGCAGCAGAACAGTTCTGGGGACAGCTGGCTTCAAGTGCTCTCTGTGAGCATCATCACACTGCCCAGCCTTGAGTTTGCCTGCAACGACCCCAGCTCATTACCCTGCGGGCCCTGCCCCTCGCTAACTCATCTGCTATTTCTGGGATGTATCAAGCACACCGTTGCTTCCGGTTTCATGTCCTCTCTGTTCCCTCCACCCGAGGTGCTTTTCCTAGAGGCACATTTGCATGCATCTGTCCCTTCCCTGAGCGGATGTCATCTTCTCAGTGGGTGGTCCTTGGCTACCTTATATAACAGTTCTACCCTTCCACCCTAGAACCCTCGCCCCCAAACTCCTTATCTTGTTTTGCTTTTGTCAGAACACTTTCCTGACTCAGGAGTGAAACTCCCTGTCATGAGACTTTGGCAGCTTTGTCCCTCAGCGCACTGCCAAAGCCTGAGTTCACACAGTGGGTATTAAGAAAGAAATTTGCTAAAATGAAAAAAATTCTAATATATTTAGATTAAGTCACAATGATTGTCCACTTATGTGTGTGTATACACATGTGCCTGTTTCACTTGGATTAAAAACATTAAATAAAACCTGCCCAGTTGTATAACATAAGAAAAGGAAGTTTTCTGACTGAATGAACTAAGATCAGAAATGACTTCAAGAAATGAAAAGAGCTCCATTGTAATATGGGGGTATATAGATGAACTGTCCTCATTCAGAAGAGTCATGAAACTGTTTTAACAAACCAGCAGCTAAGTAGCCTTGGTGATGATATTTTTAGAATTCTCTGTCTAATCATAAGTCCTTTTTTCATCTCTGTGCATGACTTTTTAAAATTCAAGTTAATCAAACATGTCCTCTGAAGCCACATGATTTCTCTTAGGGTCTGTCTCTGCTTCTTGCTCATGAAGTTTCATCGTAATTTGTGTACTCAGAATTTCCTTTTACAGAAACTCTCATCTTTTTCTTAGTCACATATCTGTTAAAAACTGTGAGATCTGACTTATTTCCATTAAATGTCTTAAATTTGGTTTTCTAAAGCCCTGACAACTTGTCATATGACCCAAAATTTGTTGATATAATTGTAAAGATTTTGGAGTAAGAAATAAACCAAATGAGACAAGAGCATCCTATAGTGACAGAAGATAAGGTACTAAACAACCAACCAACCCCGCTTCAGTGATAACAGTATGTCAAAGGCTACAGAGGCCAACTGAAAACAACAATTTGAGCAAGTATTGGGTTATAACTGAAAGCACAAAATACTTGACAGTGACTTAAGTGACTGAAAAAAAGTGGGAAAGTAGACAAATCTCCCATGAAGAATAATGCAACATAATTTTTATAAATTCTCTATCCTAAAGGAGGAGGAATGTTATACCCTACTCCTTCCATATGGGCTGTGCATACTGACTTTCTTCCAAATGCTGCAGTATGGGAAGAGAAGGAAATGAAAACTGTAACTCTACAGTGGAGTAACCTGACAAAAGTTACTTAAGCTGGGTGATTCCATCAATGGTGTGAGTCTTATTACCCTTGCCATGCTATGATGGGATGAAATCATTCCAATCTAATGAGGAGAAAGCATTAGACAAATCTCAGCTTAGGGACCATCTACAAAACACCTGAAAATAATTTTCAAAGTATAAGGTCACCAAAATCAAGAAAAAATCTGAGAAATTTTCTTCTGTCACCTTCATGTCATCACCATGAGGAATATATGGGAACATATGACAGTATCCTGGGACAAAAAACAAAAGGTACTGAGGAAAAATGATAAATATGAATAAAGCATGAACTTTAATCAAAATCAGTTTGTGAATTTAGACAAATATGCCACACTCACATAAGATAAAGACAGAGAAAACTGGATGTTGAAGCATCAAGAATTCCCTGTAGTCCTATTTCATGAATCCTGAAAATGTAAAGCTTGGATACAGAGCATTGTTCAACATCCTTTGTGTTAAAGGGGACTAATGGGAGGTGGTGGAACCTTCAGAAATGTGGCCTAGTAGAAGTGAGGAAAACTTGGCCTTAAAAAGGATACTCTTTCTCCCCTTAGGCCCCAGGCTGCTATAAGGTTAGCAGCCTCCTCCACCACATACTTCTACCATAGTGTACTGCCACATCAAGGCCCCAAAACAATAGACTAACTGACCACAAACTGAAACCATCAAAAAACTATGAGCTAAAATGAATCATTGCTCCTTCTAAGTTGATTTTCTCAGGTATTCTGTCACAGTGAAAGAAAGTTAACAAACCCACCAAATCTAAAAATCTTAGAAATTAAAAAGCGCCCTATAAAATTTCAAGGGACAATGACCACACTGTCTTCAAAGATTGCTATGTTTTCTGCATCCTAAAGTGACAATCAATGTTAAATTCAATACAACTTTGTTTCTTGTATTGAAAGTGTCAAAAATAGGCCAAGAGTTATTAGTGGGAGGGGGGGCGGGGTGGGAGCTCTGCTTGCTGGCCCAACTTGCCAGCAAGCAGAACCTGGAATGATTACTTCCTGTTGCCTTTTTCGGTTTTCCAGTTTGTATCACCAAGGTATCAGCCTCAGCCTCCATCTGTCTGGTTGGCAGAATGTTCTTCCAACAATCAAACAGATGGGCTGCCTTTTATTTATTATTTTTTTTTTCTTTTAACCTCACTGAATGCTCCATAGAATGGCCCTTCCATCCGGCTGTGGATTTCTAGATAAGCATATTTTTCTTCTTTATCAATCCTGTTTCTCTTCTCTTCCATAAACATTCATCCCAGCAAGTCTCAGGACCATGTGAAGCCACAGGAGCAAACATCAGTTACCACATTAGCTATATATATATATGAGAAAAAGAAGGAGGAGCTTCTATATCGTCCATTCTACACATTCTTTATCTGCCTGTTAACATGAGTTCTCACTGGTGAGCACTCAGCCAAGCAGCACAAATATGCTGATGGAGCTTTGAGCCATTGTTCTTACATTCCTTCCCATCAGTCTGGGACATTTTTCTCTTGTTTCTTCTGGCCTTATTATTTTTGTGTGCCTCTGACACAGGGGTGATCTTCCCTCTGTGACTGCTAACTAACCCATCATTCTCTGCATTGCCAGTACCACTGTGGTATCCACAGCATATCTCCTCAACAGCACTGCTAATATGAACTCAAGCTTCCTAACAGGGTGGGCTTCATCTATTAGGTATGTTGTTTGCGATTGATCAATCAGGTTGTCTAACAAACATTAGAAAAATATTGCAGAGCTTACCTTTAAAACGTACCTCATAATAACCCAATGCAGTAGAAACATAATTATCACATTTTATAGGTGAAAATACTAAGGAATAAAGTCATTGAGTGGCTTTCCTCAGGACACACAGTTGCAGAATCAGAATCTGAACTCGGATTTAAGCTCATATTCACAGCAGCAAGCCCCATCACTTAGTTATAAATTACCCCTTGTAGAGACTAGCTATTTTAGCAAGTAATGATCTCAGAAGAAAACCTTTCCTAATGCCAAAAAGTCACCAAGAGTTTTTGTGTGATACAGGCAACAGAAATAGAGGGAGCGCTTTAAAAGTTTTATTTAGGAAGCCTGGTTCTTAGTCACTATTCTTTACACTGCTTCACATACCAACCAGTTAGAAGGACTGGTGAATACTAGATAAGCACAGATGCAAACTGTTCCCTTTACAATCTGCTTTCCCACTGGCATTTTTGTGGCTGGATGTTAAGTGATGTGCCCCTTACAGGATTTCCAAAAATAAATTGCCACGAATTCAATCACACAAGTATTTACATGAATATTTATAATCATCTTGTGGTCCATGCTTAAAGTAAATAAGCTTTTCTTCCACTAGAAGAAGGCACCGAATTTCCCTGCAGGTGCAAAGTATTAAAATTAGCACAAGGCTCCCTTTTTTCATCACTGCCACCACTAAGGTGATGAGGATTTTAATGTAATGTAATGTTCACATTCTCCACCAAGAATTACTCAGAACCATGCAAGAGGTAGGCAGACCTTTCCACTAGATTGTGTTTGCCAGCTGCTATTTGACTCTGAGCTCTCCCAGAGAGCCTTGCTCAGAAAAACACTTTGTCCTTCTCACACCTGTTAGACATGTTAATTTGATTTCTTTGGGGTCCTACTAGCTTCTGCTTGCCTATCTAAGGATTGGATCTGACTGTGAGATTTGAGACCAGTGCTACCTCCTTTGATCCCCTTATCACAAACAATAGGTAGTCACAGTTTTGTGTTCTCAGAGGGACATGAAAAACACACACATATGGGTTCATCCACTTCAGTCAGCAAGTTTCAATGGAATTCCTTCTGACAAGACTGCACACAGGCACACCCATCTTGTGGCCCATCTTCTTTTTTTTGTCCTTGGTACTTTTTAATGTTTTAATGAAATAAAAATTAAAGGAATTTTTAGTACTTCTATATTCAAATGAACTACATTTTGCATGTGATACAAGTCAGGTCCTTTTCACACGCGCGCGCGCGCACACACACACACACACACACACACACAACAAGGGGAAAAAGTGGCGGGCTCCAGGTTGGACATACCTGCGTACCATAGCTAATCTCTGCTACCAGTAGAACATGTTAGCAATAAGAGAATGAATTTTATCTGAATCCCAAACACACCAAAAAACAAATGAACATAGCTGTCCCTATACTTTTGCAATAGGGTTGTATCCCAATAAACTCACCGTAAGTTGAAAATACTGTATGTTGAAAATGCATTTAATACACCTACCCCACAAACATCACAGCTTAGTCTAGCCTATCATAAATGTGTTCACAGTATTTCCACTAGCCTACCATCAGACAAAATCATCTGACATAATGTCTATTTACAATGAAGTGCTGAGTAGCTCATGTAATATACTGAATAAGGTACCAAAAGTGGAAAGTAGAATGGTTAACCGAGTACGTTTTCACACTTTTGTAAAGTGCAAATGTGGAAGTCAAGCCACTGTAAAAGTCAATACTGTCTGTAAATAACTGGACAACCTTAAATAGCACAATTAAACACAAACACACACACAAACAAACAAACACACACATATGGATCCATCCACTTCAATCAGCAAGACTTTCAATGGAATTCCTTTTGACAACATTTTATTTATTAAAAATTAAACAACAGACCTATCTTCCCTCAAGAAATTTAAGATCCAACAGAGAAGATAACACATTCCTAAAATGAAATACCGAAAAATACTCATCTAGATGTAAGGCCCCTAACAGAAGTATATAAAAATGCTTGATTGAAGGGGATATTTATTTCCATTCTTTTGAGAGATCTCCATACTGCTTTCCAGAGTGGTTGTATGAATTTACATTCCCACCAGCAGTGCAGGAGGGTTCCTATCTCCTCACAGCAGTGTAGGAGGGCTCCTTTCTCCCCACAGCATGGCCAGCACTGATTACTATTTGACTTGTTGATATAGCCATTCTCTCTGGAATGAGATGGTATCTTGGCGTTGTTTTATTTGCATTTCTCTTATGGCTAGGGACCTTGAACATCTTTTCATGTATCTATTGGCCATTTGAACTTCTTGAGAACATTATGCTTAGTGAAGTGAGTCAGAAGCAGAAAGTAAAACATCAAATGGTCTCTCTGATATGAGAAACCCAGATCACAACTATTTCATGGAACTTAAAACGAAAAACAAAGTGAACCAGGGGGATAGGGAGGGGAGGGGGGGAGGGGTGGGGAGGGGGAGGGACAAAAGGAGAGTAGGAAAGTCCTTGTCACCATGACAAGACACATATGTGCACAAAATGCTCAACTTCATTGTAAACCTTAAATTTTGCTCTTATACATATCACTAAAAAGGGGAGAAAATAAAATACACTTCAAAAAAATGCTTCTCTCCTCTGCCTCACTATTTATTCCAGTGACCTGGGAAGGACTTCAGGAGCTTCAAGCAAGCAAGACCATGTGAAACAGGAACCCTGTGGATCAGGGTTCAGGCCCGGGGATGTAGGCAAGGGCAGGAAGCCCTGGAAGACAAAGTCAGATGAAAGCAGCTGAAACTCACCCCCACCACTTCCTATACCACATTCCAGCCATGTGACTATAACTATAGGGGTGGAGGAATAGCACAGCAGTTAGGGTGCTTGTCTATCAAGTGTCTTAGGCCCTGAGTTCAATTCCCCAGCACCACAACCAGGCACAGTACAAGGTACAGTATCTCATGCCTATAACCCCAGGACTTTGGAGCCTGAGGCAGGAGGATTGTTGTTGTGTTTCAGGACAGCCTGGGCTATGTAGTGAACTCAGAACAAGCCTGGACTACAGTGCAAGACCCTGTCTGAAAAACAAAACACAAAAAAACATAACAACAAACCATTTGCTTATTATAAAACTTGAAATGCATTAAAAAGAGGTAATTTTTAAAGAAAAGGACATAACTATAACATTTTATCACTTTTTAAAGTGTGACTATCTCTACAGTAATTTCATAGTATGCATCTTCTTATGGACCAGGCTGTTTTCATATCTGGATAGGAAACCATCTCACACTCTCACCTAAAAGCTTAATTTGGAACCCCAAGGCTGATTTCCACCTTAATTCCAGCCCCATCTAGCACTTTTGCCACATTTCTGTTTCCTGAGCTGTCTTTCCCTGATTAGGTATGCTCGCCTGTCTCCACTAATCTACTACAAATTTCTTAGGAGCAAGAACCCTTCATTTATTTCCATAATTGCTTTCTCAGCCAAGCCCTCCCAGTCTAAATGTTCTCCCCTCTGCTCTAGGCATCTTAGAAAAACTTGGCACATAAAAGTTGAGGAAGTGTCGTGCTCTTAATTCCTACTAGCCACATTTCTTTATCCCAGTTAACCCAACAATCTCTTGAAAGGAGCAATGTGAGTCTCTATACAGGCTGTTCTTTGCTGGGCAGACAAAGGAATGAGATCATTTTAGATGTGACCAATGTATGAACACAATGTGTTTCACTCCACACTTTTTCCTAAAAAAATGCACATTTTATCCAGAAATTTATAATATCAGAAACTCTACAGTGTCACAGACACTCCTAAAGTGATGAAGCCTGTAACAGCCACTAGGAGCCTAAAGCAGTACTATGGCACACGACCTTTGAAACTTAATTAGTGTGTATATTGAAGGGAACCACAGGCCCATGCTAAAGGTGACTTTCCTTGACAGTGATCACTATGGAAGTCATATCTGTTTACATGTTAATGATTGAAGGATCAGTAAGGTGGAGGAGATTTCCCCTGAGACTTCAGGGAAACCAGCAGCCTATCTGGCCTGTCTCATGATAATCTTTTCGTGGTAACTGAACATATATGGGACCACCACATTCAAAATTCTAAATTCAAAACAGTCGTGAAATCTACCAGTCTTTCTCGTTTCCATTCTAATTTGTATTTATAGCATATATACATACATATGTATGTGTGCATGCTACCTCATCCATTTTAAAGGTTTAATTCTTTGTAATTTATTGTCCCCTTCTAGTACAACCTAGTATGACAAGCTGAAAGACCTTATTTCTTAACACAGTTCAGGTTAAATTCCATTATAATGCTCCTGTGGGTTTAATAGAATTCTCTACCTTTCTGGTATTTATTTATATATTAAATCAAAGCATGTTATCTGTTAAGAATATATTTATTTTTCTAGAAAGAATTTCAAATGTTATAATTGAATGTGGACTGTAATAACAGATCTAAAACTTTCTTTGAAATATTTTTTCTTAATCCAAAAATAAATCTCATTCTCTGACATGGCTCGCTTTCTGAAAATCAATGTAACTTCCATTGAGCCCAGAGGGGCATTTTTTTCAATTTCACCTGTGAAGTAGGCCCGGTGGCCCTCCATGGGCATCCCAGTTTTTAACTCTTGGCATCAGGTGCTCCAAATCTTGTCAACCTCGTGTATCATTTTTAAGTTCTATGATATCCTTTCTTTAAGTGAACTGTGTTCTCTTTTATTTTTCACATCTGTTCAGATGTAAGTACACACTAAAAAGGTAAACAAAATCAATGCAAACTACAGAGGTACTCTATGCTTACTTGTTTTTGTTTCCATACTCAAATATAAACAATTTTTCATAGTCTTATTTTACATTAACTTCTCCACAGCATTTCATCACAAATAATATTCTATTATTACAATCCTAGTTTAATCATTTCTCCACATGTCCAGATATTGGAGTTATTTTTATACATTTACTATTACAATTAATGTTGTCCTAGCAATATTATTGTTCTCTTTTGACTTATGTCTCCTGGAAGAGAAATTGTCAGATCAAAGGTTCTGGTCAGTAAAATGGCTTCTGTTAAGTACTGCTGGCATTCTTCAGGGAGGACACACAAATTTTTGGGCAGGTATAAGCTTTTGACAATTGCTTGTTTCACATGGAGAAGAGGAAGGAGATACTTCTCAGTAAGTAGCAGGCAGCATGAAGGTACACAGACTTGTGACTAAGAAGCCAGGATCAAAATGATTCTCTGTCAAATCCTAGTCATATAACTTATGCTACAGTACCAGATTTCACCTTCTTACTGTGGTGATAACAGTAACAATGTATTGGCAGTATTGTTATCAAATGAATTAATATCTTCAAAGCACAAAGAACCATGTGAGGCACAAAGTAGCTCATTAAAATGTATTTACAAAGACAGCAATGGAATGTTACTTCCTGATCCACATTTTTCCTTTTCTGCTTCTACTTTCCTTTTGCATATTTTCTTTCTTCTTCCTTGAATATTTGTAGTTCTCATAGGTTTTAGTAATATTTTCTACTGTAAGCTCTTACAAAATGTTTAAACTAAATTGAATTAGTAAGGCTGAAAATGAACAAGTGAAGTTGGTAACAGTCTACTGTCTAATCTACCTGAGAATTTGTAATTATCTTTTAAAGATACTGGGCTTTTTTGTAGTTTCGGTGGTGCTAGAGATTGAACTGAAGGCCATACTAATTTAAATATTAACAATCATGTTAAAATACCTAATTCTATATAGCCATGTCAAACTTAAAACATATTGTTTTTAATTTGTTACCTTCCTTTCACTTCTTTATTATTGGTGGCTACTTTTGCATACGTTAGCTTTTTTATATGTAAGAAATAATAGTTATAGCCTAGGTCCATACATTCAAATGAAGATTAGTCATTATATAGTTTAAAGTGCCTTGTATAATCTAAATAATAATCTTATGTGTGTGCATATAAATATTTTTCCTATTTCAATACTTTTTATAGAAGTCTTAGTTTTCTGGTTTTAATATCATTCTAATACAATTGAACATGTTAAAAATTATCAGACTTTTATATTAAGAATAAATGAATTAGAGTAGACACTTTTTATTATATTCCAGAAATAAAACAATGCATTTTTGGCCTAGTTAACAGAAATTAAGGTTTTATTCTTACTCTTTAATAATCATTGATTTTTATACAAAGAACTGAAGAAAATTATACTCCATAAAAGAACCAATTAAAAAATGAGCAACTGAAGTGAACAGAGAGTTCTGAGAAGTACAAATGGCCAACAAATACATGAAAAAAAAGTTCAACGTCTTGAGTCATTAAAGAAATGTAAACCAAAACAACCCTGAGGTTCCATCTTATCCCCATGAGAATGACCATAATCAAAAACTCAAAAAGTAATAGATGCTGGTTAGGATGTGGCAAAAAAAGAACACTTCTACACTGTTGTGGCTCAACCATTATGGAATCAGTATGAAGAGTCTTAAAAAATTGAAAGTATATATTTGACCTAGCTTCACCTGTTCTGGTAATCTTTCCAAAGGAGCTAAAGCAACATATAACAGAGATACATGCATACCCACACTTACACTCATATAATTCACAACCACTAAATTATGAAAGATGCTGAAATATCCACCCACAGATGAATGAATAAAGAAAATGTATATATACACAATGAAGTACTACTCTACCATAAACAAAGACAAATGGGATTCATTTGTAGGAAAACAGATGCAACTTGAGACCATCTTGTTCAGTGAAGTGAGTAAGACCCAGAAGATTAAATATTGCATGGTTTCTCTAATATGAGAAACCCAAAGCACAAATATGTAATAGAGTCAAACAAGAAAGATGGTAGGACAAGGAGACAAATGGATTAGTGGAAAGAGAGACAGGAAGTGGGAGGGGCAGGTGGGTGGGCCAGCAGAGGGGCAGTGAATGTGAATATGATACAATACGCATGTGCACCAATCTCTCAAGTTTAATGTAATTATTGTTATTGCAAATTATGCTACTAAAAATAATACTGCTAGGAAAAATAATCATCAATTTTTAAAAGGTACCTTCAATTAGATGAATCAAAAAAGTTCTTATAAGAAAAATGTAAGAACATGAATATATTTGGATATTTTATATTTATATTTATACAAATATTTTAAAATCAAATTGAACCTTCTTCAAGATTTCTTAACTCTCCTTGGATACCTCCCCACACACCAGTACTCTACTGTATCCTTGTAATTATTACCACCCAAAGAATAAAGACAATTTGTAATAATGGGTGAACATATTAATGTCATTAAATGTAAGATACAATTAGTAACTGTGCCATAAATTACCATCACTGTGTAGCTTCAATTTAACTACTGTCCTGGCCAATAAATTGTCTTTAGGGAAAGTACATGTTAGTACAACGAATGAAAGCACCTTCACTTGTTCACAGGGGACCTGATTTTCTTAGTATTTCGTGTACACGACAGCAAGTTCCACTGGATGTCATTTCACTTAGCTCAACCCTCTCATGGCTTTTCATTACACAAAGAAGCCAGAGTCTCTATCTGGCTTATCAGGCTGTTATGTGCCTTGGCCCCAAGTCCCTTCTGGCCCCACCCTCCTCCACCTTTGGCCATATTTGCTTTCTCATAGTGCTTCAAAAGGCCCAAACAAAGGTCTGCCTCAGGACTTTGCAGCTACTATTCCTTTTGCCTGGAAAGACTTTCCCCATATCAGAACATTTCATTTAGGTTTATGTAACAAACTGAATGCTTGTATCCCTCCAAAACTCAGACATTGGAATCTTATTTTCAGTGTAACAGTTTTAGGAGGCAGGATCTTTGGGAAACAACTAAGAAATAAAGATGGAGTCCTATGATCAGGAGCAGTGCTCACATAGAAAAGACAAAAAGAATTTGCTTCTTTCATCTTTGCTCCTGGCCATGTGAGGACGCAAAGAGAAAATGGTCATGTGTAAATCAGGAAGTGGGCCTTCCCCAGATGCTGGCTCTAACTACACCTTGATTGTGAACATCGCAACCCTCAGAATAGCAAGGAAAAAATAGTTGTTCCATAGGCCACTTGCTCTATGAAACTTTGGTATAGCAGCCCCAAAGGAACCAAGACAACTATCATGTGCTACCTCCTCAAAGAGGACCTCTCTGACCACCCTCTGTACTGAAACACCTCACCAACCGCACAGGCATTACTTGCTCTTATTTGACTTTATTTCCAACCACAGCATCATGTATCTCTTTTCCTGATTTTTTTCCCTATAACATCTGGTATCAGTACATTTATTTTTCTCTTTCACCGGCCTCTCTAACTAGAAAGGAATAATCCCAGTACCTAGAACCACATTAATAAATATTTGAACTAAAGTTAAGTACTTATTTAGGAGCACCCACAGTCTGACTGGAGGTAGGGTGTCACGGCCACCATCCCGCCATAAAATGAATAAAGTGACTCAGTTTAGAGAGACAGCTATGAAACTCAACTTCCTGGCTTTGAAATCTGACTGTATAACTTCAAACAACACACTCAAAATATCCGTTTCCATTTTCTTCAGCTACAAAAAGGAATAAAAGTTTTACCCCAGGGGTTGTTGTGAATATTAACAAGTTAATGTATGTTTATTTTCTACAAGGTACTAGGAACTTGGGTTTGGTGGCACATGCCCATAATCCCAATGTTCAGGGAGGCCAGGGCAGGAAGATCACTAGTTTGAGCCCATCCTGGGAAACATACTTAGTAGAAAGCAGTCACTGTCTCAAAAATTTCTACTTTGAAGGCCTGAGGATGAAGGTTAGTGTAAAGCTCCTGAGTTTAATCCCCAGTAATTAAAAAAGAAGTACTACAGTAAACACCCAAGCAATTGTCAGATAACCATGACCACTGTCACTTTAGGACCTTTAGGTCTTGCTTTATATAGTTCTTAAGTCATGGATGAGCTCTCCAGCATTTTTTAATTCATAGTACTCAGCTTTTACCCTCTATCCATTTTAGTCATTTCATGTGACCTTTATCTTTATATTCCAGCTTCCAGTATAACCATAATGTATTTTTTACCAAAGAACCCTACATACAAGCCCATACAGTGATACAGAAGACTTCACGAAACAACCAGCTCTTGCTTGACTGGTCCTTACCAATTCCATTCCTTCAGGAAAACAGTTCCTAAACTGTTCTGGATTGATTCTTGGTGGTTATCTTCACATCTCTTGAAAGCATGCTCAGATCTCTAGATCTTATTCACATCAGAGACTTTCTTCATACTGCCCTGGCCTCCTACTTAAGTTTATTTTTAAAATTTTTCTGTCTAATACCTTTGTAATGATAAGTACAGATCTTCATTTATGCTTCCGCCAATTTTTAAAGTAAAACTGTATTCAGACATGATAGTTCATGTCATAAAATTCTATCATGCTACAAAAAAACTCACTAGAGTTTAAATACAAGAGCTTAGAACTTCACCAAAGACATGTAGGGATTGCCAAAAAGCATACGAATATGCTCCAACCTGATTAGCCATTGACAAAATGCAATTAGAAACCACAATAAGCCACAATCGTCTCTTATGAAAAGGATTGACATACCAAATAGGGATAAGGATGTGGTGCCAGGGAGACTTTCTTGCACTGCCAGTGGGATGTAAGATGGCAAAAACAAAACAAAACACTGAAACTACATCAACTTGGAAAATTATATCTTACTCCTCTGATTTAGGAAATGAGGATCTTAGCTTCTTTACCTTCTCTTTTCTATTTCCACGTCCTTCTGTCTCCTACACTTTTACTTTGTCAAGCATATCTGCTCTACAGCCTATAATCAAAACCAACTCTGCTATTCCTAGTCCACCTTCGGACTCCAGCAGTGGAACCTGGGCATGCTCATGATTAAATCATTACACTCACTGTCAAGCTAAGTAAACAATTAAGGTTTTGCTCTCTTATTTCAAATTCAATGCTGTGGCTATAGATCCAATACCATAACTTCTGTTCCACTCATCTTAAACTCTGATTTCCCTTCATTTGTGATCAGGAATTACATGTGTCAGCAACATAGACAGATCCTCTGACATTTGATGTAAATATTTCAATTATTAACTGAAGTTGTCATCAACATCTAAGAAATGGTCAATTAAACTCAAAAAACCTTATAGATTCCACAGATGTTAAAAACGGTTTCTGGCTGACTTCTGGAAAATTCTCACCTTCCATCTCAATAGCAGCACTAATTGAGACAGGAATCATCTTTTGATATATGCTTGCCACATAGTCTAACTAGAATGAGCAAGGACCTTAGAGCACCAAATCCTACTTGGGACATTACCACATTAATTATTTGCTGTCTACCAGCATTCTTTTTCTTTAACAAGTCAACGTGAGTTTTACTTTCTTTAAGAAGCCACCATAGCAAAGATTCTTCTCTTTTTAAAGATAAGAGCAGACAGTTTTCTCAACCATGTTGAGAATGTGTTTAAATTCTGAAACACTTTTATCAGATTTCAGTAAACTGTCCCACTCATACCTTTAGCTTCTGGGACTGAGAGAGGAAAATTCTCTGTAATGGGACCCTGCAGCTCTGACTTGCTTGCCCACAGGCTGTAAAGGTGGTTGCCCTGAGCATGACCTCTTTTTGTAATTTCTATAAAATAATTTCTCCCAAGTGTGTGACAGTTTTGTTCTAAAGATCTCAAAGGTCATCATTTCATTTGGCCTAACAATGTGTCTTTGAAGTAGGTCAGGAACCAGTGTATAGAAGTGCATTCCACAGAAGAAGAAAAGAAAGGCATAAAAGGGGTCAAGCCACTTGACCTGAGGTTGCCAAAGTGTCAGCAGAGGGGCAGGATGAGTCAGAATCCCTGCTTCTACACCACAGCTTTCATTGCACCCAAATTCAACTTGCACAAATGTATGCAAGATGTCATTTAGAAACACAGGAATTTGACTCAATGAGACCAAAAGATAAACTATGTTCTTACTAAACTATAGAAGGTGGAAGGGAGCTGTCAAAGGATGTATTGTCTTCTTTGAGAGTTTAAAATAACAAGAATTCTGTACCAGTTGTGGGGGAGCTTTACGATACTTCCATGTAGTTCTTTCTTTTTTGTGTGTGTGAGAAATAGAACATTAAGCTCCGAACTCATTTTGAAGCAGAAACTTTCAACTCACTTTAAGGCACATCAACTGATTGATATAAACCCTTATAGAATTCTTAGTTGCTCGTTATCAGTTCTTTATTCTTTGACAAAAGAATGAAAACAATTAATGGAAAGTAGTAGCCACAACTAGTGAGAAGGCACTGGGGCTGGAAGGTTGCGTGGTAACACGGGGTTGGGAGGGCAAAAATGTGGTCCCTGCTATCAGCACTTAGATCTGCTTAGAGAGATAATCAGAGAACACCTGACAGGTGAGCCTTGAGGGAGGGCTCCAAGAGTCACAAGTTCTAGAATGCCAAGCAGAAGGCACTTTGAAATTACTTCTGGGGTGGCAGCTGTGAGGATCAATGATATCTGAGAAGCCTTCTGAAACAACGGATGTATGTGGTATGAAAATCTGATGCCATTTTCTTAAACACAAAAGAAAACGGAAGATTCAGTAAGAGAAAAAGGGAATGAGCCAAGGTACAGAGATACTGAATTGCAAATGAAGAACAGTGATGATATTCTCTCTTAAACATTTTCAGGGAAGTGTCAATTAATCACATGGATGTAGTAACTGATAAGAGCTCATAACACCAAGCCTCCAACACAGACTCTCTCCTTACAACCACACTCACATACAGCTTCCTGCTAGGCTCAATCCCATGGCTTAAATCACTGGCTGGAGCATACGACCACAATGATTACAGACTATTTTCCTTACAACGACAGCCTACCTGGATATCCCACAGGCATCTCAAATCTGTGTCCAAAGTAAGACTGATCTTCATAACCTCCCCGCCTCTGCCACCAGGTCTACACTGGCTTCTCCTCAGTATTCACTCAGGTGAGAGTCTCCAGTCTCTAACCACTTAAGCCAAAAGCCAGAGAATAACTTTCTTCTGCTTCTATCATCTTCTCAATATTCATATGTACATAAGAGGTCACCAGCTTCCAGAAATTCATCCCCTTATAGCTCGATTCTCTTCACTCTTTTCTGTCCTACCTTTGTTCAGATCCTCGTCTCTCCTGTAATTGACCTCCCTGTGTCCACTTTCTTTCCCTTCTACCTCACCTCCCAACTATAGCTCATGCTGTGGATCTAAAATAAAACCTGAGCTCATCACTTGTTCACAAAACTCTTCTCAGTGCTGTTGCTTCACTCTCTAAAAAGAAAAGTTGCAACTCCTTAGCCTAGGTGACAAGACATCCACTAGGGGACCAAGCACATCTCTTCATCTCTCTCCTTCTAGCCACAACTATCCTCTCATGAAAATTTTTTATAGACCCAAAACAGTAAGAAGATTTATGACTTCATGTTTTCTAATATCTAGAGCCAAAAACAAAAAACGAACATGAAAAGGGTAGGTGGCATCATTGCTATACTACTGCAGCTGTGACAAAGGCAATGACACCAATGATTAAGATCACATAGGGTCAGGTTGTGCCTAGTCCCATGAACCAAGGCAAAACATAATCTTTAGGCATAGCAAAGCATCTAAGGTAGTGTTTTTGTTTGTTTGCTGTTCCACACAGCAGTGACAAAATTGAAATATAGGAAATGAAGGTGATAATAGAGAAAAAAGTTTGTTAATAACTAGCTGCACAGTCACAGAGATGAACAAAGTAAAAAGATTACCAAATTTCCAAAGGTTTGATGAGGATAACTTTAATGAAAATAAGAGCTGAGAAAGGAGGCAGGTTGAGCTTTTAAAGAGGAAAGAGCACAGTGTTAAGCTTAGAGTGTGCGACAGGTAGGAGCTGGAGTCCCAGAGGAGATGAGTGAGGAAGAAAAAGTGCAAGGCACAAGGATTAACTTGCTCCAAATCTTACAGGCCCAAAAAGAAGGAAGTGGCCAAAAAAAAAAAAAAAAAAAAAAAACCCACTAAAATTTGCCAACAAACAAGGCCATACACTGGGACGGGAACTTGAAGCAGTGAAAAGTGCAGAAGTACAGACTGTAAAATTTTTTAGAGGAGGGCGGACAGCTAGTAAATTGTGAAAAAGAAGGTATAGTTTAAGAATTCTTTCATATAGCTTAGGAATGAATTCGCTCATGCATTCAGCAAACGTGAACTGCAGGTCATGTCGACGTTGGGCACAGGCTGTAAGCCCTGGGGGTTGGGGCTGAGGGAGACAAAGTGAATGTTTGCATTTTGTTGAGGAGTCAGACAAACCAGGAAACAGAGACAGATGTCATGTGGGGGAATGATGCCCATCATCACTACAGCCGCTCGGCACATGTGCAGGATACTTAACACAGCTCCAATCTGCTTCCAGAAGCCTCTAACATATGTGGCAACGTTTATTCTTTGTATAAAGTTTGCACAAAAGGAAATGATGCATCATGTTTACATTATAAACTGCCATGTAGGAGAGGGAGTTTCTGAGAAACTGCTAAACTAAATAATGAAGCCCAACTGTACACAAATTGTGCCAGTTGAATTTCCATTCTGCTTTCTATAAACAAACATAAACATAAGTCATGTTTCTCTCTTAACCCTTAGCATGAGAGGCTGATTTCCCATTTGTTCCGTTTCCTTTCAATCTTCACTACTCTGTCTAAAATTTTAAATCTCAGGGGGAAAAACAATAAAAAGGCATCATTTTAAAAATTCCTTGCCAAAGCAATGACAAATTTAAAAAATTTTTATGTAAGAATCAGCATGCCTTACAAAAATATAGTTTATATCACCTCTTAAAATAAGTTTATTCTCATAATTTACCTTATTTGTTTTACTCTTGGAAAATGGAAATCAGGAAAATTCAGGGAACTTTTCTATGCAATTTATCCAAGAGAAAGAAAAAGACCTCTGATAATCAATGTGACATAAAACATTGAAAGTGACACTGTCACTAAAATACTCATCAATTCTTACTACAAATAAGTGAAAAAGAAGTCTATAAAATCTTGCTTTAGGCCCAAGTGATAAACATAACTATTTCACAGGAAGGGGGGAAAAAAAAAGTAAGCCTACATCAGCTTAGAAAGGTAGCACTCTACGTATCTGAACAGGCCAAAACCAGGCATAAGTAAAATAAGTTCTTTACTGGCCAATGAACTAAGGGAAGGACAGAGAACTTGCTGTCTTTACAAAGAGTACCCTTGAGTGCCCTTGCCTCAAAAATGCTCTCCTCCTTTTCTGATAAAATACCAGTTTCAAAGAATAATGTAAGTCTCTTTGGAAACCATGAGTCCAATAATATGGCTGTTAGCTGGTTCCCACAACCACAACAGGTTCTCAGTAACAAGCATGAGCGTAGAAGCCTAATCCTAAACACAATAATAGAGTTCCTCTCCCAAAAGTAAGGAAAAACTGGGGGCTATTTTTGAGGTACACAATGAGCCCATTTGGTACAGGACAAAGAGTCTTGCATCACTAAACAGATTCCAAATCTATCACTTCATTATCACATAAAAAAACACTGAATTCCATACAATCTTGTAAGAAAAATCAGGGGAAGATGTGGCAAACCCTCAGCAATCAGGAAGTTGATTCTGAAAGTAAAAGAGCCTGCCCAAAAGTTCTGAGAAGCTAAGATCCTAAGCTGAATCCCTTTTATTTTGTGCTTGAGCAGCCAATGAAAATGCAGAGGCTTGGTGTCTCAATGAAGTACAAAAAAAAAAAAGTTTTCAAAATGTTCTTAACATATTAAATAAGGTGGGATTTTTTTCCTACAGCATTTTGGTACTTGCTAAAACACATTTAGTATGAACTTCATACTAAGTAAATTTGCTATGAACATTTGGTACAGGGCAAAGAACCCTATATTAGGTTAAAACATAGACATGCCCCAGTTTAACGGCTATGTATCATAAGGGGAAGCCTACAAATCCTGTGCAACAGACCAGGTGGCCTTATGAGTGGGTCTCTTTCTTCCAAATCCACATTGGACCCGATGCCTACTCTCCAAGTCGCATCGTGCTTTCCTGGCAGTAACTGAACTCCTGTAGGGAGAATCTTCAGATGAATTCTCATGAGTCTGCAGGAGAGACAAGGGCACTGGATGTGGCTTTGTGGCACTGGGTGTGGCGCACAGACCACTGGCAGCACAAAAGGAGGCAACAGCCTAGAACAATGCTTTCCAAATGGCAGGTCTTAGAGCCCTTTCATGGTGAGTAACATCATTTTGGTGGATAGTGTCCAGTGACTGGTAGTTGGTGGAGGTTTGAGGAGCACAGTGAGAGAGAGAGAGAGAGAGAGAGAGAGAGAGAGAGAGAGAGAGAGAGAGAGAGAGAGAGAGAGAGAGAATTTCATGTGATAGAGTTAAGTATTATTTCATGAAACTTTTGCTTTGATTATATTATTATCATCTTGTATATACTGAGTTTCCATAAAAACCATGTTTTTTAGGGTACTGGCTGGGCCTTAACTGAACTAAATGTGTCCCCTAGAATTCATGTTTGGAATGCTACTCTTCACTGTGATGTATTACATTACAAGGCTTCTGAGAGGTGAGTGGGTCTTGAGGTGGAGCCCTGGAAACAGAATTGGTGCTCTCATAAAAGGATTCCAGAAAGTGCTGTCTTCTTTCACTGTCATGTGGGATCAGGTAGTTAATTCTCTGTAAACCACAGCAGGGACCTCCCTAGAACCTAGCCACACAGGCATCCCCTACCCGTCTCAGACCTCCAACCTCCGGAACTGTAACAAATTCCTGTTGTTTATAAGCCAATAATATGTGGTGCTTTGTTATAACAGCCTGAGCTCAGACAGAGTGGCATTTTTCTTTTATTTGCTATTCATGTGTGATTGAGTAATTGACAAAGTAAGGTGCAGAGATTAGATGTAAGCTTAGGTCAGGCCAATTTACACTGACTAGTTTCTATAGGATGCTACAATCTTGTTTCTAATTTTAATGCTGAAAATACCTACATCTTTAAACAGAATGCTTTAGACTCCAACTAACTCATTCGTCAACAACTGCTCTGCTCTTAAGTATTTAGGTTATATTAGCTTTTATGTTTAGATTAATTGATTAATTAATTTATGGTACTGGATATTGAATCAGGGGCCTTCACAACGAGTGATACTCTCAGACCCTTTAAATTTTTATGTTGAGACCAAGTTTTACTTAGTTGCCAAATTGCTCAGGTTGAGCTCAATCTTGACATCCTTCTGCTTCAGTCTCTCTGAGTACTGATATTAAAGGCATATACAATCATGCTCTTATTAGATTAAATTTTTAATTCTGTGATGGGCATAAACAGGCAAACTTTTCCAGCCATTCTATACAATGTGGAATTCTTTTCAAGTAGAAATCACACAAAATCAACAGACATGCAGAGTAAGTCGTATGTACTAGGTCTTGAGGACAAGAATTTATTTGAGCACAGCCACTCTTCAATGGCAATTCTATCTTCTTTGATCTACCTAAAAAGCATTTCTGCTTCTTTCCACATCTGTGACACTTTCTCTTTTACTTCTAGTTTTAATGTTTTAAATAAATAATATACATATCATTCAAAAGTCGAGGTTAAAAAAGTGTCACTAATGAAAAGCTTGCCTGTCAGAAAGCCAGGTCACATCCCTGGAGGCAAAGAAGAGTACCTGCATTTGGGTATCCTTCCAGAAATATCTTATATGATGATCTGGAGTAACTTTTCCTGGGACCAATAACTGTACCTACCAATAATGAAATGCTAATCGTGACAGGTGTGCAATTAAGCAATCATAAAGAAAGGGAAAGGAAATCCATGGGCAGCATCAGCAATGGGAGGGGTTCATTTATAATTACTATGTACTTCCTTTCTTCATTAGAAATTTACTAAAAGATTTTTTTTAAATGTGAAAGTTTAGCCTTCTTTGACGTATTTATTCAACAAAACTGTCCATGTGCCAGCATTAAGCTAACTGCTAAATATGCAATAGGGAAAGAAGTTCTCTGATGTGGACACTACACTCCTGATGCCTAGAGCATGGTGGGGACACCAAATGAACCCAGCAATCAAAGCACTGAACTCTCACTAGAGAGTAGACCACAGGCCCTGACACAGACTGTGGGAGGGTCGAAGGCCTCTTTCCAAAAGTAACCTTACAACTGACCTGATATCTGGCCAGCTGACGTGATGAGCCCTCCAGAGGGGGCTTCACACACACTTAGAGAGGGTCCAGGAGCGACTGGAATGCCTGAAAAGCCAGTAGTATGGGTCAGAGCGGGGTGTCTTGAGACTGGAGGAATTGAACAAGTCACAAAGGCCACACCAGAGTTTTCATCTTGCACCTATAAGACAGCTGATGGCAATTATGGGCAGAACCTGACTGCTTTCCAGGTTAGCAAAAGCATCAGGGTAGGATGAGGTTGGAAGAACAAGTCCTCAGGGTCTTACACAGGAGTGCAAAAGGCTACCAACATGGAAAGTTTCCAGGGCCAAAATCTGCTCCCCTAGGTGGCCCCTTACTTGGCAGGATTAGCAACCATCAAAAGCTTTTTTTTTTTTTTAAACATACTATCTGAAGTCCTAGATAGCCAATCCAGTCACAAGAATTGATTCTCTTGTGAGCAACATGGTTTCAATAAAAAGCCAAGACTGGCAGAGGAAGAATTCTTTCATCCTCTCCCCTCACCTGGTACTTCTGATAAGAGTAGGCAGAGGGCACCTCCTCTACACACCCAGGATTCACCTGGGAAAAAGGGACACTGTAATACTGACCCTTGGAACAACTGACTCAACATCCATTGCTGAAACCAGCTGGATGCCTATGACATTGAGACTACTCAAGCTCATCCTCACAAGTACTGATTTTGCTGACTGGAGTGGAGCAAGAGAATCTGTGATTCTACCAAGTTCCCAGATGATCCCAACACTGCTGACCTTGTGACCCCACTTTAAGAATCACCACCTTGGCTTTTTCGATGGTGTTAGATTGTTGGTAAATCTAGAAAAACCAGCTAGTATCTTAAAAGAAAAATCAAATTTTTTATTTGGATTCCTCTTTCTGCTAATGAAAAAAAAAATAAGATTATTCTTAGGCATGTTAAATTTTTTTTAAAAGGGCTGGTCTAATGAATGAATATTGTTTATAATTCTTAAAAGGACCACGATAAACCACTGAAGCTAAAGTTTCTCAACATGTCTCACATTTCAAAAATGGTTCAAGAACAACAGAATCATTAGAATAAAGACTATCCAAGATTTTGAAGAATATTAATCAGAATGTATAAACTGCTCAACATACATTTATTAGATTCTTAACATTTGCCAGACATAGTGCTGTTTTAAAAATACAAATATAAATAAAGATGTCTAATATTTTCCACTGACAAGTATTTGTTGAGTACCTATGATGTGCTTACTACACTCTCAAGAAGGTCACAGTATTCCTTTTCAGCAGTTCCTGTTTTTATTTCCTTCCTCAATGGCTCCTTATTACTAAATATTATTATGAAGTGATCACAATGGTAGGCATAGTTTAAAAAAATAAAAGCATATGTGACATGTTGAAACTATTTCATTTCTTGTGACAGTCTATCTACAAAGCAAGGAAACACATTTTTCTGGCTAGCTATAACTTTAACCTCCTCCTCAAAATCCTTGCTCAGCAGTACTCAGGCTTAAATATCACTTTTTCTTACAAAACAGATCAATTTTCTACAGTCCTGTCGCTAAACTTTGGTTCCAATTCAAAGTCATTATACTCTTTAGCCATGAGTATTTGCAGTTCCAATCTTTGCTTGAACCTCCATTATTTTAGAGGGGAAGAAATACCAAATACACTTGCTTTATATTTCATTGCAAGTTCAAAATCAGTTTTTTAAAAGTATTAAAGAAAATGAGTCTGAAGAACTTTCTATTCATTACAGTGTAAACTCTCCTAAACATAATTGCATACCTATTGTCTATTCAGTCCTATAAACAAGATAGAATTCTTGCTACAAGAACACACAGCTTATGTGGTTGCTCATTCAAGGGTGGATTCAACTGAAATGACAGTATGAAGACACTGTCAATTGATGGAACAAGCAACCATGTCCCAGTCATTATGTTTCAAATCTTCCCAAGAGTCACCCAATTTGGATGAGTGAGATTTATGTGTTTGCCTTTGTACACTATGCATAAAAAGAATGCATTAAGAATAAAAGCTACAAAATCAAGCCTGTTTTCCATGGCCTAATATTTTATTTTAAAGGGGTTTGGAGAATAAACTCTGCATCAATGATAGTCAATTGTTTAGGTCATAGTGGTCCCCAAACTTCATCAAGAAATTAGAGTTGTTTTGTCAAAAAGAAAAAAAAAATCTAATTCAAACCAAATGTTAGGTTTCCTCCCTCCCAATCTCCCTGGCTTTTATTAAAAAAAAAAAAAATCCTGCTCCACAGATAAGACCACAAATGAATAGCTGAGCTACATAATGTACAAGACTAACTGGACAGCTTCTAAAAAAATAAAGGGACTCCTTCCAACTCCAGTCAAAGCACTTGGTACAAAGAGAAAATGTTTCTGCAACAAATACATTTAGGACCTAATATTTTACAAAATATTTCTAATGGGAACTCTAGCCATGGGAAAAATACTTTTTTCTGGGATATTAAATGTTCTGACTCACCACTTAACATAAGTACAAGCAAAATGCAAATGTAAATTAAATGTATACATATTTATGACTTTGCTGGCTAGATGTCAGGGACACCTTTAGCTTCTGGCTTTATTTACCAAGAAGAGAAGCTCAAAAAAAAAAAAAAGAGTATATATTAGTGTTTCCATTCAAACAATTCCCTCTTTTAGGACTGTTGGAACGAAGTATCAATTCTGAGTCTGCTGATGTATGTAAGTTAAAACAGGCATGATGAACAGATGAGAATGGATAATTAAATTTAAAAAATATAAATAGATCATTTAAGAATCAACTTATGGCTAATAATTACCACACAACAGAAGTTTTCTGTTAACCGCTTTGATTTCTAAAAGTGAAAAGTGCACCTTCACCATAAAGCTCCTAGCACAAACTTGAATACAAATCTCTGCAAGAATTCCACATTAACCTTGACCCTCCCAGAATTATCTCCGTGACTATTCACATATCAGTCTCTCCCTAGGTTTCAGTTTTCTATTCATTAAAGATGTGTTTCTAAACAAGTTAGTATTAAAATTCTTTAACAGAAGGCAACATACCTTGGTCCTCAGTGCATATGGCAGGAACTATTAACAATACTGAAGGACCACTGTAATCTCTGTTCTTCACTCTTCCATACATAAAAATCATGGCTTTTCTATACACAGATTCGAGGAGTGGAAAGAAAAAGAGGATTTTTTTTAAGGGAACAGAAACTAAGTTGGTTTTGTTAATTAGGTTCCTGCTCAGAAACCACAAGTCAGTAATAGCTTCTGATGAAATTTGTTCAATAGTGTGTCTTAAAGAATGGTCAATGTTTTCCCTTTTGTGCAAAAGCAGAAGACCATTCCTAAGAATGTGTCTTTTAGCCAGTTATATGTCATTAACAATGAAGAGGGCAGAGACAGACAGTAGGGCATGACACCAATGACATGTCTTCTGTGCATAGGGAGAAAGAAAAACTCTTCTCTTCGATGTGCTACAACAAAAAAAAAACCAAAAAACAAACAAACAAAAAAAACACAACAGGCTCCTGTGCCTGCTGGTGTCACAGGGCACAGCTCTTACAAGGAAATTAACTTATGTGCTGGAAATTTACACAGTGAGATGCTCTGTTTCATACCATATATTTTCCTTATGAAGGATTTCTTTGATTTCCATTAATTCAGTAGATATTTTAGGGATAGTATATGTAAACTAGAAGGCTGAAAAATAAAGGTATGAGGTTATAGTCAGACTGTTCAACTAACATGTACCTCTGAGTATTTCAGCCTCTCAATATTTTCATATCAAATAGAAATACTAAACATAGATGTTAAGCTAAGGCACACTTGAAATGTTCCCTCCCTTCACTAAGTGGCACAGTGAAAGAGGAGAGGAGTAAATTATAGCTGAAACAGGTAATTAGCTAAATCCCTTAGTTGGTACAGGGCAAAAGCTTTCCTTCTCCTAAAGGAAATGATACCACTGGGTTACAAATATGTTGATAAACATCACAGAAAGCTAACCCTGGAAAGGGAAGCAAAGTAATAGGAACTTTCTGATTTATACAGAACGGTTTAGACAAGGAGGTGATGTGATGCAGCCCAAATGTCAGGCTGGAACCAGGTGCCCCAGGTCACCAGCAAGCCTACTTAACTGTCCCTGGTCTAATGTGGTACCCATGATGTCTCTCCAACAGTTCGGGAAGTGGGACAGTGACAGAAAGCAACAAAGCCACGAACAAGACCTGAGGAGATGAGTTCTAATCCTGTTAATGCCTCTACCTTAGATATGATATTACATTGCCATCACTTGTCTCACTTTCCTTATAGTAAAAATGTAAGCAGTAATCCACAGTGAAGCTTACAGACAATACATGCAGAAGTGCTCTGGCCATTAAAAAAAAAGAAATCTCACACAATGCAAAGATGAGACTGGGTATGACAGCAAACCGGGCAGTGGCAGCTCTACTACCAGGCACTTGTTACCTCAAGAAATGCCTTGAATTTGCGAGACTCCAATTCCTCCTGTAAATGGGTGGTTAATAATCATCGCCCTGCCTTCCTTAGAAATGTTTGGTAGTAAGTGGTAACACGGAAAAGCATTTGAAAATTGCAAGACACTGATGCAAATGTAAGGTATTATTACTAAAACCCTCTAGTCTTCCTGATTTCAACAAACTTGTCATTCCCTCCCCCTGCACGACCTCATCCCACATCTGGCTGGGACTTCCTATCTTTCCTACCCCCTCTTAAACCTCAGTCCACACAGCGCCGACCGTTTGTTTCCCTCAGCCCCGAGCTGATACAGGACACTTGAGATTCTATCCGCTGCTGTCTGGGATTGGGCTGGAAAGGGTTAGTTCTGGGGTTCCCATCGGCTGGCAATGGCCTGACAAAAGCTTTCACCAACACTAGTTAGTTCATCACATTAAAGCGCCAAGGAGACCACCCCTTTGCCATGTCTCCCTCCCCACAGCTGCAAAACACTTCGGCCTTCCCAGTGAACAGGAGGGAAGCCTCCGGATGAACGGGCGTCATCGCAGAGACCAAGGTGTTCCCCAAACCTGCTCTCCGAATACTGATTAGGGGACTTCTTCCTTCCACGAGATTAACACATTTGGGGTCCCCCACCACCGCCCACCTCGTCCCTGATACTGGGCAGCTAACGGCCCCAAATGTCACCAAGAGATGGAAGTTGGGGTGTCATTTTGGTCTGCCAAACGCTCCCTTGAAAAGCATTAGAGTAACAATCCCTCCGTTGGAGCCCTAATTTTCAGCAGACGAAATGAACCACTCACCACCCTCACCAAACAACTTCTCGGGAACATCCTTCCACCCAGCCGCGCCGGTCGCCGGCGACGTGGGGGTGGGGGGCGGGTAACGAGAAGTGACACGTTCATCTGCATAGATGAGAGATAAACGGACGTTTCTCGTCCTGTCTTCAGTGCCTGCCGCCAAGGGCCAGGCAGATCCAACCCGGGCATTCTCCTCCAGAGTGCCCCACACTCCCACCCACTCCCCTCGCCCAGATGCGGGAGCGTCACGCATACGGGGCCGGAGAAGAAGGTGGGGAAGCGCCGAAGTCGGCCGCTGCAATTAGGCTGGAACCATATTGCACCTGTTTAATCCGGCTCCGGCGCCAGAAAGGTCCGGAACGCCGACCCGCAAGCCCCTCCTGAGGTCTGGGGGCGCCTAGCAAGTTCTTCCCGTTCGGTGCCGGAGACCACGGCGAGCCGGTCTCTCCGCCGCCACTGCCAAACTCGGCGGGTCCGGCGCAAAACGGAGGGGGCCCTGCCGGAGCGAGCCCAGGTGCCCGCCAGGCGCCACTGCGGCCCGGGGGCCGGGCGGCCGGCCGGTGGGCGTCCGCGCGGGGCGCGCAGCGGGGTCCCCGGGAGCCCAGGTCCCGCTTCGGCGGCCACGGGCGCCCCCTCCACGTCGCCCCCCGCACGGCGCCGACGGGCAAAGCGGCCGAGCCGAGAGACGGTCGGGTCCGGTCGGAGGCGCGCAGCCCTCCGCGCCGCCGCTCCGGAGGGTCCGGGGGCGGGGCGGGGCGCGCAGGAAACTTACCTCACCCGGCGCGGTCGGGAGCCGCGCCGCCAGACCAGTTGCGCCACAGCCTGCGAGTTGTCGGGGTGTCGTCGCTGCCCGGCCGCGGCGGGAGGGTCGGCGGGCGGGGCGGCGGCGGGCGGGCAGGTGCCGGGCCGGCGCGCGGGCCAACTCGCCCGGACGCGCCTCCGCGGGGGCGCGCGGCGGCAGGGCGCAGTGCGCGCGCGCGCGCGGCCAGCGCGTGTCCCGTGCTCCCCTCCCCTCCCGCCCGGCGCCGGCCCCAGACCCAGCAGCCGCGCGGGCGGGCCCGGGCCCGAGGCCGAGGAGGTGAGGCGCCGAGGCTTGGCGCGCCGGGGTCGCAGCGGGGGAGAGCCGGCGCGCGGCGGCGGCGGGCGCGGGAGGCTGCAGGCCCCGCCCGCCGCCAGGCTCTTCCCCCTTTCTCTCCACCCCCCGCGCCGGCCGCGCTCGCCCGCAGGGAAGCCTGGCCGGCCCGCGGCGGGAGTGTGTGCCGCAGTCGGACCGCGCGCCCAGGCCGGAGCGCGGGGTGGGCGGTCCCTCCTAGGCGTCGGGGCCAGCCGAGCCTCGGGCCCCGCGGTCGAGGACAGGCGCCCCCTCCCTCGGGCCCCCGAACCTGGCTACGCCTGCGTGTCCGCCCGGTGCTCTGCTGTTTGCGGCGAAGCCCAGGCGCCCTCCGTGCCTCGGGGACGGGTCGGGGTTCCCAAGCGAAGGCTGCTCCCTTTCTGAGGACAGCAGGTGCTCCCGGGAAGTAGGACTCCTCCAACAGGTAGGGACAGGTTAGCGAGGGGGTCCTTGGAGAAACAAGGTTGTCGGGCTAGGGCGTCCCGCTCGCGGATGCGCCGTGATAGGATGTGGGGGCCGAAGCCTAGGTAGCTCTCGAGGATGGGGGCTCCTGTACGGTCACCGGATGTCAATCGAGTTGCGGAAAGAGTCGGGCCAGAACTGAAAGACCACTCTGGGGAAAATGCCATCACGAACGCCCAAGTAAATTCACTTAGGAGCGGAGAGGTAGCGGATCTCGTCCAGCTGAATGGAAGCAACCCTGTTTCTCAGTGCTTCCTGCCACCGTCCTTCTGTAATAAAACAGAACACCCACCCTGGTGGGCATCACGGGAGCGGCATGCTTTTGTCCCGGAGGACCGGCATTTCATGGTCCTTATTGTCAGATATCCCTGGCATGGTCAACTAGGCGAATTTGCTTGGGAGCATATTCCCCTAGGTCTCTTTCAAGACGCTTCTCGGTTCGGTTTTGCGATCTCTTCGCATCTCCGTTCCCCCCTGCCCAACTCAGGTGGGGTTTTATGGTTTGATATCAACGTGGAATGGAATGCAATAATTCCTTGATGACAAAAATATTATTCATTTTTAGCTTTATTGGTGTATACCCAAAATAAAACAAGTATCTATTATTCGCTGGCTATTTTCCCAGACTGCTTCTTCCACGTGTGTCTCGTGGCCATTACGAGGATTTAGGGAATCAGTGACTCAGGATTCTGACTAACGTGTCCGTGTCCTTTCACTCTGGCATGCTGTACTTTAAAGTTCAAACTAGGAACATACATCTCTTTGCAGATGAGAAAACTAAGGTCCAAAGACATTAAATGATCTGACAGGACAGTTTCCTTGACTCCAAACTTCTGAGCAAAAAATAACGAACATCGGATTTTAAAAAGTTCAAAATAGGATCGATAGAGGGGGCAATGGAGGACAGAGAAAGCTCACAGAACCTCCAGCGAGGGCTATGAATCCCCGTGTAGGGGGCAGCATCACACTGCTGTAAGTAGCCAGTGAAGGTGGAGTCTGGGAGAGGTAATCCCAGCCCCTCCCTTGCTCAGACTTCTCCAAAATTCAAGGACTGGGAAATGGATTTACTTGCCAAAGAGGTGGTGGAAGAAAGAAAATACAAAGTTCACTCCTGGGAATGCAGGAGAGGTGAAAACTTTGATGGAATCACAGACTGGGAGGCAGCCACCATACTGCACATAAATGTCCAAACAATGTGTACCTGCTGCCCTCAACCTTCTTTTCCTATTCGAACCTATTATTATATTCCTATTAGAGTTCTCTTCTGTGAAGCACACTTGCACACACTTCAGGTTTCCACAGAAAAGTCTCAAAGCAGACTGCCCAAGGCCTATTTAGAGAGCTAACTCTATAAACACGACTCTAAGAAGCTCTACATGAGCCTTAAGGTTGCATCATTGCTATTAATTAAATAGTAGAATGAGAGATTATTTAATGTGAGAGCCAGATTTCTTCCAGATTCTGTCGTTATCAACTAGAACTTGGGAAAGTCATTGCTCCTTTGGAAATAATACAATATCACTATCATGAACAACAGGACTTGGCTAGAAATTCTAAAACCCTATTTGAAAATCAGAAAATTCTCATCTATTTATTTAATTACTTTTGAACGTAATTTTTCAGATTGACTCCAAACTTTGGTGCAAATTTTTTTTTTTTGAGACAGGGTCTCATTCTGTAGTAAAGGCTGGTCTTGAACTCATGGCAGCCCCACCTCCTCTTCCTGCATGCTGGGACTGCAGGTGTATGCATCACCAAGTCTGGATTTTGGTTCAAAATTTTAACACTGCTATTTAATATTTCCATTATTACATTATTGCATGGGGTTCTTATAGTAGATTTGATAGCATTAATAGTCCCCAGTCAATGATGCTCCTTAACCCAGGGTCTTCTCTAACTTTGTGGTTCCCTCTCACTCTGGGTTCAGGTGTATGGTTTACTCTGACCAATAGCAGATTTGAGGTAACTGAAGTCTTGGAAAATGTATTTCTACACCTGCCCTTGGAATTCTGCCACTGCCAGGAGAACAAGCCGGTGCGGGAGGAGGGAAGACCCTGTGCAGCAGAGCTGAGTCATCACAGCTAAGGCCATCAGTGACCAGCTGGTCTTTGGCTGGCTTGAGAGGCACAAGAAGGTCCAAATGATATCAGCTAGGCTTGGTCTGGATCAGCAGACCATACCTGGCCTATAGACTCATGGAAAATAACAGTTGTTGTCACAAGTCACTGAAGTTATCTACTGCTTCAAAGCCACTCTAAAACTCAGTAGCCCAAAACATTAACTATTTACTGTTTCTCATGACTCTGTGTATGGGCTGGGACTACCTCTCCCAGCTCAGCTGAGTGTTGGCTAAGGTCACTTACTAGACTATATTCACGAGGAAGAAGGACCAAGCAGTAAGGTCTCACAAGGCTTTGCTCACCCATTGAACATCTCAGTCCTTCTCCACTTTTCATTTGGCTGCCTTAGGCTTGCTTAAAGCAAGGTGGCTAGACTTCTATGTCATCTGACTTCCAAAAGAGTGGAACTGGAAACTGAATTTCAAGTTCATGGAAGTTATTTCCACTTCATCCTACTAGGCAAAGCAAGTCATAAGACCAACCAGACTCAATAGAAGGGGGAAGCAGACTTTGCTTTTTGATCTAAAGGGAAGCCTATATGGAGTAAGAATGAAGGGGCTTAATGGTAATGATTTTTCAGAAACTGAATCATCCACTAAGTTCTTGGTTGTTTGGTACATCACATTAAATAACCAATACTGTAGAGATTCAGCTTGACTCACCATCTTGCCATCATAGTGAGTTACAGCTGCCACAGTTCCTCCTGGGTAATTTTTGTAGATACTTTCTTAACAGTTTCCCATCATACTGTAAATAAACCAAACCATGAGAATGGTATTTGGAGCTTTATATAAGACCTTGGTGCTCTCAATGCCAGGAGTGCATTTAGATTTCTGTGCTATTAGGTTGAGATTAACTAGGAACGTTCCAGCTTTGATGAATTCACATTTACCTTGACCATTATAGAAATTCTCGTCCTTTGACCCCAAAATTACATTCACCCGTCTTTGTACTTTCCCACACACTTTGTTCTTAAGTCCCCAATAATAGCACTATGCAACCCAGAAGCTGCTTCCCTCCTTCAGTCCTATGGCCCTTTGCCACTGGTTCTTAGGAGCTGGAATTTTCCAGAACACATACATTCTTCTTATCTACGGGACTTTGGGCTGTTTATATATCCTTTCTGGGCCTTGTGAAATGAAAGGTTTGAGTTTTCTAAAGTAGCAAAGCATATCTAGCATTTCCTCAAGTGATATCATAAAGAAAAAGAAGTCCAATGAGAACGCAGAAAGGAGCTAAAGAAAGGATTTGCAGCACAGCAGTCATCTGTGAGCATTTTGACCAGATCATCTGTCATTTATTTTCCAACGAAGAATGAAGCCAGAAATCCAGATGAAAGGCTTGCACTGTACCTATTGATATCAAAGAAAGTAGAGCCTGTGTTTATTACAATGCTTGAAAAATCATCCTTCTGCAACATTCTCTTTCTAGAACCTTAATTTCTAAGCAGACAAGGTCAGCTGAATGTTTAAGTATTGTTCTTAAATATCTTGATTTTCTAATCTCAGAGGGCTGGTTTGCTTTGGGGACCCTATGTTTTCTAATCTCAACTCCACTCTTAAGGTTTGCAAAAGCTTATATTTGCTTCCTTCCTTCCTTCCTTCCTTGCTGCACTTCCTTTTCCTCATCCTGTTTGCCCCCATTCCTCCTTCCTCTCAGAAGTAGGAAGACCATTGAACCAGGAGTTGTGAGATCTGCCTTCTCATCCCAGTTCTGTCCCTGCAATGGTGAAATTTTCACTGACTCTTGTTTTCAGATTCCTGGCCTGCATCATAAGGGTAACAAACAACATGCTTGGAAAGGTCTGTCACATGCCTCTCATTCTGAGATCCTTAAATACCTTATGCAGTATACTCAGTGGCAAGTTTAGAGGAGTTTGAATGGTAAGGACTCAGCTCTCTAGAAGAACATGCCCATATAAGTCCAGTTCCTCAGTACTTTTTGTCTATTTTTTTTTCTTGCAGTTAAAAAACATTCAACCTACAAGCCCTGTTTAACTCCTTGCCCTTTGCCCAGTGCTTGGTGTTATATTAGCCTCTTCAAAATAATGCAGATGTCTACATTATTCAGCAAGAAACAGTACAAAAACTAGAGGCCCAATGTTAGCAGGCATGAAGGTCTGACCCTAAAAATGCTCTCCTAAATATCTGGTAATTCCTTTAAGAAATATGAAAAAGAGCTTTGAAAAGGGTTTCCTAGCAAATTCAACCCAAAATATGAAATTATAAGCACAGAAATTATAATTTTTGAAAATTATGTACATGAATAACTCCTAAAGGAGACAAATCAGAAATTCTCATACAGGATGGGGGAATCATAAGATTTTTAAAATAGATGTTATGTCATTTTTACACTTTAAAAATGTGTATGCCATGAAATCTACTAGTCTAATTTGCACTCACCTGGACCGTCTGTATTTTATTGAGTTTAGTTATTCCTCTTCAAGATTCTTTTTCTTCGTAATACAGATTTATACAAAAACCTTTGCAAAAACAAAATACACCAAATGGTTGGGTCAAAGAGTTAACAGGAAGCAGGAGAGTACCAGAGCAGAGGGACAAAGAAGGAAAAAAATAGAACATGGCTAAGATTGCAGAAAACCAAGCTGCACATCAGAAAGCGTCCTAAATACATGGAACTATATACACATTGTTTACATTTTGTCTGAACATGAGTTTTATAGAAGCTGAAAGGCAAGGCCTTGGTAAGGGATAAAGGAGCCCTTTTTTATAAGACACTCTGATTTAAAAGCTTGAGTTAAAAGAGGGAGACAGAAATAAGTTGGTTGTATTCCTCAAGATGCTTTGAAAAATCCATTGCAACAATAATATTCCAAGAAGTACAACACTGAAACAATTGTTCTAAAGCCACAAAATCAGCTGTGGAACAAAGAATCAAATCCAGCACGGCTATTTTATCCTCAGAGTAGGGGATTTGGGGAGGGGAATCCACAGAATGTTTCCTAGAGGGCCATCATGATTAACTGTTATGTTTCTCATGCCAAAATCTTTGTTTTACCTTCTTAAAATACTTTTTAAAAAACCCTCATCAATGGTGAATACATTGGGCATCAAACAGGTCAAAAGTAAAAAGGTAACAGATCTAGGAAGAATACCAAGAAATAGTGAATCCCCCTCTGGATCCATGGGGACTGGCTGCAGGATCTCCTACATATACCTAAGTCTGAGGATGCTCAAGTCCCTTCTAGAAAATGGCTTAGTCATATGTACCTACAAAAAAGTTACATTTTATGTAATATGATTTTTTTACTATAATAAAATTATCGTTAAAAAGAAAATGACTTAGTCATTACAGCAGGGAAAGGTCCCACAGAGATTGGTGTACGAGATGTGTGACGTCACTGACAAGCAAATGGCAGAATTAAAGGAGGCCTTCCAACTGTTTGACCAAACAGGAGATGGCAGGATCCTGATGGCAGGATCTTGATTAGGGCCCTGGGCCAGAACCCCACCAACGCCAAGGTGCTCAAGGTCCTGGGGAACCCCAAGGGTGATGAGATGAATGTCAGGGAGCTGGACTTCAAGCACTTTCTGCCTATTCCTCACACTGTGGCCAAGAACAAGGACCAAGGAATCTATGAGGATTATGTTGAAGACCTTCAAGTATTTGATTAGGATAAGAATGGTACTGTCATGGGTGCCAAAATTTGTCATGTCCTTCTCATGCTGTGTGAGAAGATGACAGAGGAGGAAGTGGAGATGCGTGGCAGGACACGAATATAGCAATGGTTGTATCAACTCTGAAGAGCTCATCTGGATGGTGCTGATTGGCTGAGGACATCCCCAGGAACCCCAGAGACTGTGCCTTGCCCTGTGTGAGATTTGTATGTGCCCCAAAGTCTTCCTAGGTCCCCTTTCCCGTCTGGTCTCAGATGATGTTTGCCATCAGCATTCACCAAATAAACTTGTTCTTTTTGCCCCCTCAAAATAAAATAAATAAAATTATGTACATCCTTCCATAGGCTTTAAATCTCTAAATATTAATTATAGAAAAATTCAATGTAAATTCTATGTAAATAGTTGTTATGTTATATTGTTTAAGAACTAATGACAAGATAAAGTTGTCTGTACATAGTACAAAGGCATCTTTTTCCCCTAAATATTTTTGATCCACCATTGTTTGAATACACAGATACGAAATTCAGAAACATATGAGTGGCTGACTGTAATGGGGTCTACTGAGGAGGTGGAAAAAAAATGAAAGGTAATGTCCCATGTGTGATGGCACATGCCTATAATTTCAGCATTCAGGAAGCTGAGGCAGGAGGATCATGAGTTTGAAGCCAGTCCAGGCAGTCTTGAAAGTCCAAGGCCACCCTGAACTATGGAGGGAGACACTATCCTAAAATCAATAACCAAACAACAAAAAAGTGAAAGGTAATGAGTTTGATGAAGACACTTGAGCTTTCTAGGTAAGCCAACAGCTATTCAGCTAAGAAATCATTAATACCTTCTGTATCCATGTCATGAAATGCTTAGGTAATTACAGCGAGCTAATCTAGATCCAACCTATAAAGAGGGGCAGCTTTCAGCACCAAGACATGAATTTACTCACCTCTGTCTTCTGCAAGGAAGTGGTATACGTGATGCTGATGACCCTAGTACTCATGGAACAGAGGCAATTATTAATATCAGGAAGCCACAGAAGCGCCACTAAGATTTTTCAAGTCCCATGTAAATACACTTGGAGGACAACACAGACTTTTGCATTTATTTTTCAAATTTTAGTAACTTTCTTGCCTTGGAGTAATTTGTTATGGGTGACCAATGTTTAGACTTACTTCAGCTGCATTGAATAAAGAGAAATTATCTTGGGCCAAATATAATATATATGATATGGTAAATGTAGTTAACTAATAAAACTTCTTTTACCTCTAAATACTTTTATTATAACTTGGGACACAGGCTGGACATGGTCTCAGATAAAATCTTCCTAATAAACAGGTCCTCTTAGCAATATTTGAATATGAATGCTTTGCTAACAAAATGGAGCTCCTTATTTGAAACCCTTTGAAAGATGTTGTTAACAAGCTGCCACAGCAATCTAAAGTATTCTGTTGTAGTAGAAGATTAAAAAAAAGGAACTGTGTTAATTAGGATAAGTAAACTGATCTAACATACATCCTTCAAACATCAGTGAATTAATACAGTAAGGGTTTGTTTCTTCTACTTATCAGTGGAGTCTGATCTGATGTGTTGGGGAGAGGGGTTGGGTTCATGCAGTCATTCAGAAACCTTGGCAACTTCTACTGGTGGCACCATTGTCCTCAACAGGTGTCCTCTAAAATTTCTGCTGGACTGGAAAGATTTTAGATGTTGAGCATGGTAGTGAAAATCATTATGTCAACCCACACTCTACTGGCCAGAACTTGGTCCTACAGACCACCTACCTGTAACAAGTCTAGAAAGCTGTCTCGAAATACTGTACCTGGAAAGAAGAGGACAGCCTGGACATAGTGAACACTCTGTTCTCCACCCCTTAAATAAAAATGATACCATTCACCTGAAGTTCATATTTGCACTGCTGTAGTTGGAGGCTTTTGGAGGAGAGTCTTCAATGATTAGGGAGATTCGTCTGTGCTCGTGTGGTATTTCTCTTGGATTTCTAGATTGGCAACAGCACAGTACACATGTGGCTCTAGAAGGCACTGCTGTCTTGAAATATTTGGGACCTACATGGGATTATCAAAAGACAATAATTTATATATTACTGAAAATTAGACATCCAAAGCGAGAGCTAAAAAAGTGTCTTCGGGGGGCTGGGGATGTAGCTTAATGGCAGAGCCCTTGCCCGGCCTCTGAGAGACTTTGTATTTCATTCTCAGCATAGTAATAAAAAGTGTCTTTGGGCCCTTGCCACAAGGACTATATTGATTCCATCATCACAGAAGAAAATGATATATGCACAATCAACTTTTGAAGTTACAATTGGAAACTCTGAAGCTTTTAAGAAGACAGAGAAAGAAAGGAAGTGGAAGAGTAAGTTATAGCTCTAGAGAGGGCAGCAGACTGCAGTAAAGAACTGGGCTATGTCATCTCAAATTTCTGCTGTCTTCTTGGTTTGTGTTTTCCATAGATGAGGAAATTATATTTTAATTTATGTATGTATGTATGTATGTATGTATGTATGTATGTATGTATGACTCCCCCCTCCTCAGTTTTAGAGTAATTACTATGAGAAAGAATCCCTTTCTCATGACTGTTCTCTATGCCAAAATATACAGTGCCATTTTTCTCTAGAGACTTTCAGAAGAAATGTTTGAAGAAGATATGTTTAAATTGCAAGTTTTCTTATGGTATAATAAGAATAAAATGAAATCTCCAGGAATGGGCAAATTGAGACAGAACTTCACTTCCTAGGGGACAAAAGGAGTAAGGGGGGCTCCATGGGGAAATGATGAGTGGCTGCTAATGTGTGTGGGGTTTGGAGAGGATAGGGAATGCCAAAAAGTGTTCTAAAATTGATAGCAGCAATGGCTACACAATCTTTTGATTACTCTTTTCAAAAACCCATTTAATTGCATACTTTAAATAGATAAATCAACTGGTATGCAAATTATATCTTGATAAAAGCTTTTTAAAAGGAAAAGATAACATACACCTATCAAAAACTTTGAATTAAATAGAAGAGTCTAAAGTAAAAATAAGATTTTCCTTTCCACCTACTTTCTAATTTATACTTCAAGTTTCCAGAGAGGACAATTTTTAAAAGCTTCTGGAGATTTTTGTTCCTCTGGTGGTTTCTGTTTTAACATTAAGTAATATATTTCTCTTCATTGAACTATCATTTTAAAAAATTTTGATGTTTTACTCTAAAAGAGAAGAAAGCACAGTTTTACCATTTCTCAATCCCCTCCTCTTTTTGCTTCCCAAATTTTGCTTTTTATTTTTGTAATGGTTTTTGTATTTACAACATTAAATAATACAGTTGTATCTGTATTTCTTGATTTATCAGTTTTAGATTCAATTCCCTAGAAATTAGACTGAAGATGTTTCCTAGATATAAACTACATGAGAAAAGCCCAACTAAATAAAATGCCAAATCCTATTTACAGAAAACTACTGCCTACTATTTAATCATTATGTTAAGAACCTAATTAAATGTTTCTCGAAGATGTTTCACAATTGGGCTAAGGAATATTATAGTTACGTGAGAATTGATTATAGTGAGTAAAGTTGCTATGTTGCCTGGGTGCCCAAAATAAGGAACTTAATTCTTATCTCAACTTAAATTCTTTATAAATTTACTCAGTAGGTATCATTAGTACATTTTAGGAAGAGACCACATCTACAGATAGGAAACTATGAAGCGCTGCAAAGTTGGGCAGCCAACCATTGGGGCTTCCTATGCACTATGAGAGTTAGTGATTCTGGAGCTCAGAGTTTGTAAGGAGGATGTTTTGCTGTATCCTGTTAGCTCTGTACCTCAACTCTGGTTACTATAGTGATGATTTTGGACCAGGTAGTGAATAGAGGATGGTGGAGTCCAATTTAGGACCTGGGCATTCTGTCGCATAAAGGAGGTAGAAGAATAGAAAGGGGCAGTGGTTTTAAAACATGCCTCAGTCTTTCCTGAGTTGGGAGTTTCCTGCTATTTTTGAAGACCAACTATGAGTTCTGTAGCTGCCAGGAAACAAACTCTACCACTCCCTCATGTAAACTGAGGGATCTAAGAAGTAAATTTTCCTTTGAGCCTCTGAGAGAACGTGGCACAGCTACTTGTACTTTGTAAGACACTGATAAGAGGACCCACCTTCTCATTCTGTGCCCAGACTCCTCATGTTCAGAAGCTGCGAGGCAATAAGTGTATTAAATCTCAAAAAAAAGGCTCCAGGTATTCCAGTGATAGAAACCACTACAAATAAATGCTTACCCATAGCAACAATAAAGGAAAAAATGCAAAGAGAAAGCATTCTGAGGTACTTCTAAAGGTGAGGGAGCAGCACATGCTGTCTGTGTAGTATGCACCACCCCCTGTACCAGGGAGTTTGCCTAAATGATCTCATTCAGTCCTCAACCTTGAAATGTACTCTGATTATCCACATTCAGCGATGAAGCCACTGAGGCAGAGAGGCTAAGTAAGGTCCCAAAGTTAACAGAGCTGAGATTCTCCTTGGCTTCAAATAGTTTGAAGAACCAAAAGCAAAGTAATACCTCAAGTGCAGTGTTGCCAGGGATGTGAGGTATAAAACATACCAGTAAATGTTGGTGGTTTTCTTCCTCTTAGGGAACAACTAATAAGAAGACACAACAATCCTACCATGTCCTCATCTGCTCATGTTGAGGACTATGCTTCCATTTTGGAGAATATGCTCTGAAAATAAGAGTATATAACAAAAATAAAAAGACTGTACAAAACTAATCTTTATATGGAGGTACTTAATTTGTTTGAGACATTGTCTTGTAACATATATATCAACAGCTCAAACTGGCCTCAAACTTTTATTTTTTAGCCTCTAACTCTGAATCCTTTTGCCCCACCCCCCTGTATTGCGATTAAAGGCATGTGCTGCCATAGCCAGCTTCACAGATATATTTAATATTAGCAGGAAATAAACCTACCAGCCAGCAACTGAAGATTAATTATGTTATAAACTATCATTACAAGAAAGAAGTCTTTTTTTTTTCTTTCAGTACTGGGCATTGACAGGGCTTCTGCACTGAGCTACATCTCAAACCTCCACTCCCTCCCCCCGCCCCCTTTTTATTGGAGATGTTTCACTAAATTGCAGAGTTGCCCGGGCTAGGCTTGAATTTGTGATTCTCCTGCCTCAGCTTCCCACAGTACTAGGAGTACAGTGTGCACCATCTCATTACAAAGAAGCCTTATTTGGGGCTACATTCATGTGCAAAAAAAGTATATATGATAGAATTCAGACAAAAAGGTGGAATGCCAGGATAGTATGTAAAGAGTAGACCACACTGTAGACAGTGCACACTTACCACTGACCTGTCACATTCACACTGTTGATCTCTGCATTTTTATGTTGGCTGGATTATTTTCCTCAAGAACTTGAGCACACAATAAGAACTGATTTAAAATTTCAGAAACAAATTCTGCACTCTGTGGTACTGGGATCCATTTGGGAGTTTGAAGAGAGGTGTGAAAGCAACAGGAAGGACTGTTGATATCCTGGGAAAACAGAGAAGCGTTGCCTTGAAGAAAGTCTCTCTTGTGTGTTCCTGAGGAAGTTTTTCCTGCTGGAAAGAAAAATTCTGCTGTAATATATAATATTCTCTGAAGTGAGAGGGAAACCAATGGCATTTCTCCTCTGCTCCCAAGCCAATCTGCTTATGGGCACAACCACACATAATGTTCAGCGTTCACATTGAGAGCCCATGCGTGCAGAGAGAACTGAGTTAGCTCATCTTACTCAGTCCTCAGACAAAGTCTTAGTTTTTCCCTGTCATTTCAAGGTTAATCTTGCATTTCACCACCCTACACCTTTCCACAGCACTGCCCTACAGCCTAGAATGTTCCTCCTATTCACACCCTGAATGTCTTTCGAGACCCATCTCCCATACACCCTTAGTCCTTTCTTCATCTAAGGAATCGCCACAAGTGACATCACACCAGCCTGTAGAATTCCTCCTACAGCCCTCAGAATCCATTTGCTGGTTCTGCCAACATTTCATACGCACACATTTTTGTCTCCATGTGATGAGAGGGCCCTAGTTTTATTCTTTTTAATTAATAGTCCACATTACATCAGAGCTTAATAGAGAGCTCTGGAATACAGCACAAAATGTTCAACCAGTATTTGTGAAGTTGCCACACATTTTTTCCCAAAAGTGGTCCTTTTGCTCATAGTTCCCCTAACTACAGTATTAGTATTTGTAGCATGGCCCTCCAGACAGGTGAATCTGGGATCAAATGTGCCTCTGACCATTTTTCTCATGACTTGGGGAGAGTTTAGCTTCTTGACTCTTCTGCATCCATTTCCTTATTCACTAATAGAGCTCCAAAATCCCCGCACGTAATAAGGATTACAACAACTTATCCATCAGGTCCTAGCTTGAACATAACTTTGTCCAGGATCCCTTTGTAAACCCTTTCCTTGCCTCCACATCTTGGATGAGAAAGGTCTTTCCTCTGTGCTTCCAAATACAGCACTGCCATCCAATAGAATCTGTGCTATACCTTGTGCTATCCTATAGGTACCCAATAGCTACACATGACTAGGAAACACTTAACACATGATACTGTGACTGAGGGACTTAATTATTAACTTGATTAAGATCAGTTAATTTAAATAACCAGTGAGGCTACTGACCACCTGATTGGACCACACAACTCTCCCACTGCTGAGCACACTGTTGTGTATCTCTCACCAGACTGGGTTCCATAATGAAATTCATCTGGACTGTGATGGGCATATGTTTCCAGAGCAGCTGGTGCAGACCCAGGTTCACAGCCAGCTGGTGGCATGGTGGCTCTCATCCCATTTAGCAACCTGTGTTCCTCTTTTTATCCCACAGCTCAGCCCAGCACACACGGTAGGGGATCAATAACTGTTTGCTAATTGAATTAATTGATTCTTCATCTTAGAACTAACCAATCATCTGCTCCTGGAAAACATTCAATTGAAAGGACAATTGTCTTCCTAAAACATTTCTTTGTGTACATTATAATGGTTAGAAGCATCTGCATGGATTTAAATCTGGTCCTTTTACTTTCTAGCTACATGACCTTTACTAGGTAATCATTTCATGCCTCAGTTTATTACTATGTAAAGTGGGAACATTACTGGCCTTGTTTTATTGGGTTGTTGAAAGATTACATGGTGAGGCTTACACCTATCATTCTATAGGAAATGTTACATTATTCACTGAGGTTTAAATGCTAAATTCAAATGTTAAATTATCCCACAAAGACTCAATCAGCAAAATTCAGAGTATAGAAAAGGTATTTCCTGTACTGATAGTACTCAAGAAAGTCATCTTGTGACAATTAGGGAACAAGTTGATAGATCACAACATTGTTCCGAAATTGGTGATCCTGGCTGTAAGAGAGGAGAGTTTTTTTTTTTTTTTTTTCCTGGAGAGCAGAGGGCTGGCTCTTGGGTGAGGGATGACATGGTGGCCAGCAGATGCTGTGCAGCAACCAACAATGTGGGCCACAAAGCTGCTCATAGAAGTGATACTATAGCCGCTTTCACCTTCCCATGAAATGATGGAGGTTGGGACATTGGGCACATGGAATGCCATACGTGGCAATCTCAATTGTTTCATGAGCAACAAGTGCAGCAGAAGCCCAGCCCCTGACTCAGATACAAATGGCAATGTACTAGTGCAGCTAGTAGGTGGGATAGGGGCAGAACGAAATGGCTGGTAAAAACCACAGGGTTTTGCTGTTCCCAAGAGTTCCTGTGGCCCCACAGATGACAGCCTTGTGATAAGCCTCTTGCCTGGGGTCAGGATGTATTGTTCAATGGCTTCCTACAGGTTCTCCACCTGAATTCCAATGTAGTACCCTAAATTGTAGCTGATGAGTTTGAAAATTCTGTTTTAGACGAATTTTTGGACTTTTATAAAATCAAGGATAATGAACAGGGCATTTAAAAGCACATCCCTCCCTTATTTGTTCATCTCTTTAGCCAGCATGCTAGTCCATGGGGCCACCACTTCTTACCTGTATGGCCACAAAACCTTCCTGCTAGACTCCTTGCTTCTGTTCTTATCTTTGTAGAATCTACTTGCCATGTACTATTCAGCATGATCTTTAAAACAATGGATATCAGGTCTTACTACTCTGCTGCTTAAATTTTTCCAAAGGCTTTTTGCTATTTTGGGATCAAAATTAAATTCCTTATTGTGGCCTTTAAGGCTGTTCATGATCTGAGCCTGAAAAAAGCATCTTCAGTTTCACCAAGGACCATTCAGCCACTTGGTTCCTAAATTTCCTCTCAAATTTTTCTTTTCCCTTCTGTTTCATGAACATGCTGAACTATTTTTTGCTCAGGCCATTTAAACATGCTGTTTCTTCTGCTGGGAAGGCTGTAACCCAGTATTTTCCATGGCTGCCTTCTTCCTTTCACAGAAACTTTGGCTCCTTGGAGGAAAAGCTTTCTCTTTCAAAAGGCCTTTTCTGACCACTGTATTGAGAAACACAGTAATAATCGCCCTCCAATCCTTCTCCACACACATACCAGTTTTACTCAGTGTATTAATATATATGAGATGAGCAGCTCAGAACATCATATTACAGGTTGTAATATATATTGTCAAGTGATTTTTCCCCCTTAACTCTACATTTTACTATTTAGCTTTACTTTGTACATTTGTGTTTGCTTTTTGATGGATGACCTACCTGTCCTCCATGTTAAGTCCATAAGGACAGAACCTTGCCTGTCTGGTATGTTGATATATCTCTCTCACTGAGAATAAAGTCTGGTAACTTGATCAGTGACCGTTAATGAAAAGGTGAACCAAGTACAGAAAAAAAAAAATTACATGGGAAAGAAAGTCTGGAAGATAACCCTTGATAATATTGACTAATGAGCTTCTTGGGAGATTTTTATTTTCTTCTACTTCATTTCTTTTTGTTTGTTTTTCTTTTAACAAGGATAATGTGGGTTTAATTTAGGCAAAAACTTAGGTTGACACGCCATATGAAATGTCAGTTGAGCAATTTCTGCAGAAAGGCTAAGAGACTACTATCTTTGGATCTATAGATTCCTACTTCTTAGATCAGAAAATCCTGCAACATTGTTCAGAGAGAGCTCTCAGCATTGAATCTCTTGGGGCAGTGAACACGAAGGCAGGCTCTACCCAATAAAAGCCCTCAGAAGATCTGACAAGACTCGTTTTGTCACAGGTAATGTTGCTTGTGAGCAGCCACCAGCCTCCTCTATCTCTAGCCCCTTAGGTCAGGAGTTCCGCTCAGTTCAGCCCTTGACACTGTGGCAGTCAGCCAAGGTCAGGGCTCCAGTGAGAATGAATCACTCCCTGCTCTGTGCTCTCTACTGGGCACAGGCTGGAACCTGATGAACACTGTGTTTTTCCAGGCTCAAGTCCCAGGTCCTGCATTTCATTCTCTGAAACACTGATACATGAAAGAAAGCCCAAAGCAGCCACCAAAACAATGTTTAGCTTTTAGGAAAAAATAGGTTTCTACTGCCTGGTCCTGCTCTGTTCTCTTTTTTCTTCCTCAGTGGTGTTCAGTAACAAAGTAATATCATTATTCCTTTAAATGAATTTATGTATCCCTTAATTCATAAATTTGAAGTTAAATTGTTTGGGTGGTTTTGATACAAAGTTGACAGTCTAAGTATCCTTTTGAGACTTGTAAAAAGGAAGGAGATCACCGTGATTTTAAAAACCAATCATGAAAGATTGCAACCACCTAAGCAAGTATTAAAATCAATACAATCTGGGCTACATAGTGAGTTCAGGACCAGCCTGGGCTACAGAGTGAGACCTTATCATCAAATGTTTCACTTGATTTATAGTCTCTTGTCTTTTGAAAAAACAAACAAGGTGCTACGGCCATATGTCAGGGGTTAGTGCATTTGCCTAGCATGCACAAATGCCCTACCCTGGATTCTCCTGCACCATATAAAACTTGGCCAGGTCTGGTACCACAAGTCTGTAATCTCTGCACACAGGAGACTGAGGCAGGAAGTTTGCTGTGAGTTTGAGGCTAGCCTGACGTACATATGAGTTCTGGGTTACACAGGGAGACGCTGTCTCCAGTAGACAGACAGACAGACAAGTACAGCACATTCACTCTCAATTTTGTTCTCTTCCCTCTTCCTCAGTGGTGATCAGTAACAAAGTAATATCATTATTCCTTTAAATGTTTTTGTGTATCCCTTAATTCATAAGTTTGACACTATGTTTGGGTGGTTTTAAACTTTTATTTCCAGCTTATAATACCTCTTGCATCATTTTGCAACTTGTGGTTGTTGTCCAGCACTCTATGCAAGTTTTTAAATAACACAATATGATGGCAGGTTTATGTGTTAACTAGGGTAAGCTATGGTCCCAAAGTATGCAATCAAACACTGATCTTGGTGTTGCTAGGCAGGTCGTTTGTAAATGTGAGTAAAGTCCATAATCAGCTTTGAGTAAAGGAGATGATCTTAGATAATCTACAGAGACTGATCCAATCAGCTGAAAAGCATTAGAAGTCAGTTAAAAGAGCCAAAGTATCTCCTGGATAAAAAGAGATTGCACTTGTGAACAGCAACTTTTGTCTGCTGCCCAGCTATGTCTGCCAGCCCTTCTAGACATGCCTGGCCAGCCAACCCTTCACAGTCACTAAGCCAATGCCCTACAGTGAATCACTCAATACTTCTCTCCCACTGGTTCTGTTTCTCTGGTTGAAACTAGATTGTTACAACCTGTGTGCTTGTGATTTTTTTTTAGGGGTTGGGTCAGCAAACTTTTCTTAACAAGGATCAACAGCAAATATTGTAGATTTTCAGGACAGTGTGATCTCTGTTGCAACTATTCAACACTCACTGTAGCACAGAAGTGGTTCTACACAATATGTCAATGAATAAGTGTGGCTGGGTTTCAATAAAGGTTGATTTATACAAATAGACATTGGGTTAGATTTGACTTGAGGACCATAGTTTGCTAACCCTTGCTATATAGTATGCCATTGTATGAATAAGTCACAATTTCTCTTTGTCCATATTAATGAACATTCTCCTCCCATCCCGTAAAACTCTACACATAGTAATTGTCAGTGGTGGGCTCACCTAACGCTCTTGTATTCCCTTTTGTGCATGTGTGCAATAGTTTTCCTCATTCTAGCTAGAACTGGAATTCCTGGATCGTAGAGCAGACTACACAGTGCCAAATTACATGCTACAAGAAAGTTCCAAGATATTCATTCTTCTGCCCATCTGTAGGGGAGTTCTAGTTTCTCCACCTCTTCCTTACCACTTGCAGTTGTCAGACATATATTCACAATCTGATGGATCCAAAGCTGTATCTCAGTATCTCATTATAGTTTTAATTCACATTTACCTAATGGGTAAGGATGAGAAGCATCTGCTGATGTATCTATTTTCCATTCATGTATCTTCTTTAATAGATTCTATTTTTAAAATTCAGCCTTTAAAACATTGAGTTCTTGGGCTGAAGGAATGTCATGGAAGGTAAAGTGCTTGCCTTGCAAGCACAAGGCCCTGAGTTTGATTTCCCAGCACCACATAAAGCTGGGCGTGGTGGCACAAGCCTATAATCCTAGAACTCAGGAGGCTGAGGCAGGAAGATTTTCCAGACTCCAAGGCCAGCCTGGCTACACCAGTGAGTTCAGGAACAGCCTGGGCTACCCAGTGAGACCCTGTCTCAAACAAACAAACAAACAAACAAACAAACAAATCCTGAGTTCTTTTATTATAAAGTGTTATAAACTCTATGTATTATAGATACAAGTCCTTTGTTAAAAATGTAGTTTACAAATATTTTCTTTCAGTCTGTATGTTGTCTTTCAGTTTTCTGAAATTTCTCTTGCAGAACTCAAAGTACCAATTTGTTCTTTTATGGATTGTGTGTCCAATGACATAGCTAATTCTTTTTGCATAACTTAGGGTCATGCAAAGACTTTTCCCCATGATATCTTCCAGTGATGTTATAGTTTTAGATATTACATTTAGCCATAATTCATTTTTAGTTAATTTTTGGATATAACACAGAGTAGGTCAAGATTTGTTTTTTGAACATGATGTCCATTATTTTCTGAACTTCATAGCACTACTTATGGAAAAAAGCTATGTTTATTTTCTTTGCATATTCATAAAAAATCAGTGTCTCATATGTGTGGTTCAACTTCTGTGGGCTCTAAGTTCTACCTACCCTTTTGCCAGTATTATACTGTTCTTGATTACTATAGCTTAGAGTAATTATTGAAATCAAGTGGCATGAGCCAGTATATTTATTTTTCCTTTTCAAAACTGACAATGCTAATTTGTTTGCCTTTCCATACCAATATTAGAATTAACTTGTTAATAGCTACAAAAAAACCTGCTGAGAATTTGATTAGGATTGTGTTGAACCTATAGGTCAGTTTGGGGAGAACTGATGTTTTAACTCTGAACACAGTATGTGTCTGTCTACTTATTTAGTTCCCTGTTTCTTTCATCATTATTTTCCAGTGTTTCAGCACATCAGTCATGTACGTATTTTGTTAGCTTTATACCTAAGCATTCTCTTCTTTGGGGTGGTGTTATGGTTTAAATATGAAGTGTCTCCCAAATTCTCTTGTATTGAAGGCTTAATGACCTGTGCAGCAGAATTCAAAGATGAGGCTGGAGAGGTGACTAGATCATGATGGTACTAACCTTTCTACAATGGACTAATCCAGTGATGAGTTCATAGCTGGATGCGCTGTAAAGAAGTGTAAGGGTCCGCTGGAGGATGTAGGTTACTGGGGACATGGCTTTGAAGAGTACTCCTATCCCCAGTCCTTCCTCTCTCTTTGGTTCTTTCCCCCACTCTCTGTTTTGAAGCTGCCTGGACTAGAGAAGCTTTCCTCTGCCACACCCTTTCACCATGATGTTTCTTCCTTGCCACAGACAAAGCAATGGAGCCAGGTAACAGGGAACTGAGACCTCTGAAACCACGAGCCAAAATAAATGTTTCCTGCTATAAGTTGTGTATGTCAGGTAGTTTGTCTCAGCAATGAAAAGGTGACTAACACAGGCACTGTTATAAAATGGTACTTTTAAAATTGTTGCTTTCTGTTTTTTTCATTGGTGATATCTAGAAATACAATTGACTTTGCATATTGATATTGGATCTAGCACCTTGCTAAACTCCGAAGTTCTAGAATTTTTTGCCAGTCTATATATTGATCTGAGGTATTTTCTTTTTGATTTGCAGGAGTTCTATATATATTTATTTTTGGTACTTCTATAACAAGATACTTAGACTAGATAATATATAAACAACAGAAGTTCATTACTTACAGTTATAAAGGGTAAGAAGTCCAAGACCAAGGCCCTAGGAGATTCCTGGCTTGGTGAGGGCTTTTTCTCTCTTCCAAGGTGATGCCATTCTGTGTCCTACTTGGAAAAAGAACCAGAAGGATGGAAAGGAAATAGGGACTAACAGACACCCTCAAATCCTTTTTGTTGCGTACTAATCCAATTCGTGAGAAAAAGGGCCCTTGTACCTCATCACTTTCTACAGATCATACCTCCTAGTACCATTGCCTTGGTGATTAAGAGCCAATATGAATGTTTTAGGAGGACACCAACCCTTAGACCATAGCAGAGGTAATGAAGCACAATGATGAGTAGTGAAGCAAGACCTCAGGAACCTTGGAGCCTACTCTTTTCCTAGGTTAGGATTTTCTTCCTTTACTGCTCTATCCTATGCTACTTTCAGGACACATACTACAAAATATGTACATGAAAGTGATGGGCTTGCTTCTCCAATAATTCACCATTATATCTTCTAACTATGGGTAGTTCCAGAATATCATCATTTATTAAATTATTAAATCATTTTATTATAAAACATCACACATTCAGAAGAGTATAAACTTAAACTCTGAAAAGCAATTAAGATTCAAATACATAGGTACATAATATCCTGGTTAAAAATTAGGCCATTATTACCACTATAGGAGCCTCCTGTGTATTCTTAATCCCATCCTCTCCTTCCCACCTTGAAATAAATTTTCCCTTACTTTTGGGTTAATCAGTCCCATGCCGGTCTTCATAATTTTCCTACTTACATGCATATTTATACAGAATAAGCTTTAGATTTTTAAACACTGAGAACCAAGTACTAACTTAGCTGTGTACAGGAACAGTGATCTTACTTCTATTAGACGGAGATTCCTAGGAAAAAGGATGCTATACATGGTGCCTGAGCTAAACCCGCCTCCAGGTTCTCTGGGAGTAAGTGTACTTTTCCTAAGGAATGCTGCAGACAAGTCATAAACTAATCAACAGAATGAAAGGGGAGAAATCAGGCAAACATAGGCCTGTAACTTACCTACTAGGTGATGCCTCAGTCAGAATTCCCACTTAAATAGACAATGGCATCAAGGAACACAGAGACTCCAGCTGAGTCTACCTCATAAATGTTTCCAACAGAAATTACCTGTTCTACTTCGGTTGATCTTTGTAAGCCATCAGAGTTCTTTATGTGGTAGGTGTTCCTCATTTGAGGATGAGTTCCTCATTTGAGGACATTTTGACCCACCCACTCTAGCTACTCTGAACCTGCCTAAAGAAATCTGGCTCAACAAGGATGCTGGTATACTTACATGCATAAGAGAATTATTCACAACTGGCAAAGAGTAGAAGCAACACAAATGTTTAAGAATGAATGGAAAAACAAAATATCACACACACACACATACATACACATGCACACAATATGTAGTTAATGTTTAAATTTTCAAAAATGTTACATTAAAAGATATTGTTAAGTAGGAGAATAGGTTAGGAGAGACAGGCAGGGACTAAGACAAGGCTTTCCAGCAGCTGTAGGAACAGACGTGGAATCAAGATGGAGCCAAGGCCCAGGCCCCACCAGGAGCAATAAAGGAGAAGTAGCTAAGACAGGCAGCTTTTCCTGTCTCTCCCAGTTTCTTCTAGATGCTGTAAGGTAATTAGTGGGATTATGCTGTTCTACAACCCTACTACAGAAGAACTGCTTGAACCACCTGAGCAAAGGCTTTATAAAGGGCTCAAGTTCTTCATTCCCTTGGGACCCTCACTTGCGATCCCTCTCAAACTCTCCTCGAGAGCTTTGCTTTCTTAATAACCCCCTTCTTGCTTTAAACCTTCTGTGTGAACTACAACTGATTACTCTTAATCATATTGTGAGTTTCTGGACATCAGGCAATACCAGTGGCAGCATTTTGGAGGCTAATCATCTGGGATTTGGAAGACTGCAAATAAGGTCAGTTTACCCAGCCTAAACAGGCGGCAGTGACCTAAGACTTGACCGCTGGATCTACCCTACATAACCCTGTTATCTGGGAGTACTCCTGCCACAGCTTAGCCACAGTTGAACTAGGCCCCACATTTGGGTGATAGGTGAGGAAGGGGCTGCTTAAATCTGGGCTTTGGCTTTACATTTGGCTAAGTGGCAGAACTGTGGGACCTCCCCCCTGCAAAGGCTTATGTTGAGGGTCTGTAGTATCCTGTCTATTGCCAAGAGAAGCCCATAGAACCCAGCAGGACTGGGAAAAGATTTTGCCCCAGACAGATGTGAGAGACTTTTTTTTTTTTTTTATTAACCTGCAGGATGAATTTCTTTCTTTGGGGACTATGTTGCCAGTCACTTTGGTCTCCAGATTCTGTGCTACTCTTACGGTTCCCCTCTGTGAGATCCCTTTACCACCTTCCTCCAGTGGTAGATGGACCCATTGGCCTGATTTTGTTTTACACCTCATTCTCCACTACCCCTCCCCATTAGTGGGAGCTCCACTTGAAGGATTACAAAAAGAAATGATGGGTGTGCTGTTTAGCATCCCAGCATCTCCTTTTCACTGAGATTCTCAGAAATGGGCAGCTGATATTCTCTGTAGAGATTGGTTTGGGATATCCCTAGAGCTTATTTGTGGCTGCTCAGCAATCAAATCTAGATGGCTGTAGGCCACAGGGGACACTCCAGTCACTCTGCAAACACTTCTCGAACCCTTCTTCCAGGATTTCAAATGGTATTTAGAGGCATTTAGCAATTGGGTGTCAGAGATAGGGACTAGAGACCTCTCCCTGCAGCCTCCTTCGCCTGTGCGTGGGTAAGGAAAGGTCAGCCCCAACAACAGGGACATGAGGATTGCTGGTGTCTAGATTATTATCCTTTCCAAGATTGTTTCTGTGATGAGGGGACGCCCTTGTAGCAGAGACAGGATGTCTAGTTGGGGACACCCTCTAGAGGATCCTTGTCCTTGTAGATGGGCAGGTCACAGTCCTGGATTCCACCTGCTGACACTTGGCCTGCCTGTTAAAGCACTGGAAGAAAATGGGTTGCTCAATTTTAACAGCATATTATGGTTAGGTCTCTTTTGCAAAAGAGAGGGAAAATGTACCTTATGTGAAATTGTTTTTTGAACTCCAAAACCACAACGACTGGATTAGGGAGTGTTGGCTAGACCCTCTCCATAGCTATGTTAAAAAACAAAAACAAAAAAACCACCCATCTTCCTGCTTCCCTTGGGAAAGGGATAGCCACTGGAAAGGAAGGAGATGCTAAGGAACGGCCAGAACCTCCTCCAGCTCCTCCAGCTTCCTCCGTGTGTCCCATACTTCCCCCACCCGTCTCAGGTTCCCTTCTACATTACTGCAAACTCACACCCCGGTAAAACTGGCTCCACCCCCGCTTCTATCTTGCTACTTCACCCTACATTTGCAGGAGAGGGAAGGGTGGATAGCCCCTTTATTTTAAAAGAATTTGGAAAGTAAAATAGAAATTGAGTAATTTTACTGAAGACCGTGGCAAATACATTAGAGCTTTTTAGCGCATATACTCCTTATATGAACTTACCTGGAGCGATACAAGCCTTATTCTCTTTGAGACTCTGAAGCTCCATGAGAAACAGAGAGTTCAGGATGCAGGAGTCCAAGTGGGAAATGTTCATTACCTCACCCACTACAATGCTAATCACAAGGAAAATAAGCATGTGCCGCACGGCCCAGTTGCCTGTCCCACTAGCCCCATTAGGATCCCAACACCATCAGGGGAGAATGGATGAGAAATCATTACATCTATTGCATAAAGGAAGGGCTAAAGCAGTCCAGGGTTATACCCTCAATTATGGGATGGTCACTCAGGTAATTCAGAAGGACCAGAAGCCTCCATTCAGTTTCCTTCAGTGTTTAACAGAGGGCCTGGCCAAACATACTACTGTAGAACCCACTTCAATTGCTGTACAGGTCCTTCTTAGAGACAAGTTCATCTCCCAGTTAGTGCCAGGCTTTCATAAGAAACTCCAAAAGCTACCAAGAGAATTCACCCCTCCTGAATTGGATACACTTCTGAGGGAGGCAGAGAGTCTTTTACAACCAGGACCAAGTGGCAGAACAGAGGAAGGATTGTAGGCACTGAGAAATGGTGGCAGCCTTGCAAGGGGTATCCTATAAGGATGGAGGGTCACCAAGAGAAAAGCCAGCCTGCTCCCAGTGCAAGCAACCAGGGAACTTCAGACATGAATGTCCTAATAGAAAATGGTCTCCATCTAGGCCTTGCCCCAACTGCCAGGGGAATCACAGGAAATGAGAGTGCCCTGAGACCCAAAGGGATCTGAGGTTACCCCAACACCAGTGAGGGTCTCTGGGACCTACTCTACTGGCTTCACTGGCCTCATCCAGCTAGAGGAACCCCTGGCTTCTATCACAGTAGAGAGTCATACTGTCTTTTCTCCTTGACACTGGAGCCCAGTATTCAGTGCTTCTGTTTTCCCCAAGTTCTCCATCTAAAAACAAAGCAACCATCCAAAGGGTGCCTGGCCAGCTCCTTGAGAGAGATTTTTCACAACCATTACCTTGTTCTTGGGAGGACCTCCATTTCTAGCATTCATTTCTGATAAATCCAGAAATCCCAGCCCCACTTCTTGGGTGGGACCTGCTCAGCCTAACCCCATCAAACCTCCTCCCTCCAGAGGGCACCACTTTGTTGGCTCCTGTAAGAAATCTTGTAGGATGTTGAGCTCCAGGTATGGACAACAGATCCCAGGTTGACAAGGCTATTTGGGCAACTCCTGTTTTCATAAACCTTAGAGACCCATCCTCTTTCCTCATCAAAAGCAATACCCTTTAGGGCCAAAAGTCAAGGAGAATTAAAACCCATTATTATTCCTTACAGGCACAGGAACTCCTCCACACCTGTACAAGACCTTATAATACCCTTATCATGGGAGTTAAAAAGGGACCAAACAAAGAGAGGCTAATCAGTGAGGCCGTGGTTCCCTTGCATCCTGTTGTCCCCAATCCTTATACTCTCTTGGCTCAGATCCCCTCTGAGGCTCAGTTCTTTTCTGTCTTAGATCTCAAGGATGCTTTCTTTTGTGTTCCCCTTGACCCCAAAAATCAGTCTCTTTTTGCCTTTGAAAATCTATTAACAGCAGTGGGACAATTCACTTCGACAGGACTTCCTCAAGGATTCAGGGATAGTCCATACTTGTTTGGCATTACTTTGGCCCAGGTTCTTTTGGACTGACAGTCAGAAGGATGTGTTTTATTACAATATGAAGATGACTTGATGACCTGTGGGACTGATAGGCAACAGAGAGTTCAGGATGCAGGAGCCCAAGTGGGAAATGCTCATCCTCAACTTCTTGGGATCCAGAAGGTACGCAATCCCTAAGGAAAGGGCCCAAATATGTGAGCTGCAGGTGTGTTACATGAGTCTAATGGATCTCAAAGGGAAACAGGGCACTGTCTCCAGAGAGAAATGAGCCCATAGCCCTGTTCTTCCTCCCAGTCGCTGTGAAGCAACTTAGGTCATTTTTAGGAGCTGCAAGTTATTGCAGAATCTATTACAGGATTTGCTGGATCAGCAAGACCTTTATACTAACTTTTAAAACAAGCCCAGGCTAAGGGGGCTCTCGTTCCCTCATGGGAACATGAAAACAGGTTCTCCTGCACTCTACGTCACTGGGCTTGCTCCTTGCGCCTCAGTGCCTACTCTGTCCCACAGAGAGAGGGAGGAAAGGCAGGTAATTCCTCGTTTTAAAATCATACTAACCAAGTCTAACTCCTGTGCCTCTGAAAGGTTTCTCTTTTATGGACAAATAAAAAGTGTCAATGCTATAACAGCTGAGGTAGCCTTGTCAACAGGCAGCAACTTCAGAGATCTTCTGTGGTCTTGGACTCACTAGCTAGAATGGTCCTAGCAGATCATCAAGTTCTGGAGTGGATTCTTGTAAGGCAAACAGGTGTATGTGCAGTTCTTAATGGATTTTGCTGCACCTGCAGATAGAAACCTGGACTTAGGTCATTCTCCAAAAGGCTAAATAGCTGTGTGACTTGACTATGACTGACAGCCTGGAAGCCCAAGTTTTTGAACAAAATCAGAGGATAGTTTCCCATACTCTCCACCTGGCTACTTTTGCAGGGTCACTGCTAGTGAGCGTTCTGGTGTTAGCCTTTTGGCCATGTGTACTTAATGCTCTGTCTCACTTCATTTCTAACAGAATTGAGGCCATTCAGCTACAGATGGTACTATGAATGAAGCCCCACGTGAACCAACCCTTCTACCACAGGCCATTGGACAGACAGCCTCTGAAGGGGACCCTGACCTCAACAACACCCACTTCTAGCATAAAGCAGCCAGATAGATCAGCGCCCGCTCCTTCTAGAGAAGTAGGGTAGTCTCTTCAGAGGAGGGAAGTGCTAGGTAGGAGAATAGGTTAGGAAAGATAGGAAAGCCCAAGACAGGGCATTCCAGGGGCCATGGGAACAGAGGTGGAATCAAGGTGCAGTCAAGGTCCCAGTCAAGGCCCGGGTCTCTCCGAGAATAATGAAGGAGAAGTAGCTAAGACAGGCAGCTTATCCTCTCCTTCCCAGTTTCCTCTAGATGCCCTAAGGTAATTAGTGGGCTTACGTCTTCTACAACCCCCACCACAGGAGACTGCCTGAAGCCACCTGAGCAAAAGCTTTAGAAAGGGCTGAAGTCTTTCCTTCCCTTGGGATCCTCACTTGAGACCCCCTCTCAACCTTTATCCTCAAGAACTTTGCTTTCTCAACAAACCCTTCTTGCTTTAAATGTTCTGCGAGAACTCTGATTATTCTTAATCGTATAGAGAGTCCCTGAACCTGGACATCAGCTAACGCTAGTAATAATAATATATTGGCATTAATTTCCCTCAAAATACTCTCCCTTTCTATGAACATACTTCTCCCATCATTTTTGTCACTTTCTGAAGCAGTTCTGGAAGTACTTTTTATGAGCGCCTTCACAAGGTATTATTAAAAATAGGATAAATGCTGCTGCTCAATGCTATCTAACAGAAAGGCTGGTTGGAAAAATGTTCCAGTGTGTCCTTGACTACCTTTTTCACCAGATCTGGCATCATGTGACTTTTGGCTCTTCCTCAAAGTTAAAATTACCATGAAGACAAGTTTTGAATTGATTCAGGGCATCAAGGCAGATGTTATAGCAGAGCTAAACATACTCATAAAAGAGGACTTTCAGAACTGCTTTAGAAAATAACAAGAATGACAGGATATATGTCTTTGAAGAGCTGGGAGTATTCTGATTTGGGAAGACTGCACTTACATTCACCTAAGAAAAGGTGTCAATCTTAGTTTGACTTCCTTCAAAAGACAGAATTTACAGATTTTATCACAAAAAGGTCTATTAGGAAGGCTTACAAATCCAAGGATAAAGATGGTCCAAGATGGCTGCTCAGCCATGAAGTACATCTCCTGTCCAGGACTGCAGGAAAGCCGGTGAGGTGAGACCCTGCTATAGAACTCTGGTGAAGACCGAAGCCTGAAGTTCGGTGAATGAAGAGCAGCAACAGGCAGACAGGCACAAGTTGAGACTGGAGCGAATCTGTGCTGAAGATCTGTAGGGTGTAGCAAGTCAGCATCTGTAGACAATTGTGAAGGCGAGAGCTTTCCCAGAGGAAGAAGCTATAACAATCTTCCCTCTTCCTTCCTTTTATACCATTGGCGGGTCCAGTTGGATGGGTGCTCTTCTCTCATTGGCCAGCCCAAAAATGACTCACACTCTAATCCAGACCAGTTCTTGATCTCTTATCTAGGGTAGTTGACAAATCTGAATCCTAATGGACGTGTGGGTCCTCATGGATCCTCATTCCCTCAAATTGACATAATCCCTTCAATGGACACAGCGTCCCACATTCACAAATACCACTGGTAAACTGGAGTGGTTCCAGCAGCCTTTAAACAAGATTTTGAAAAAGTACATTGATTTTTTTAAAAAAATGTAATAAACTAATTCCAGCACTCTCATTTAGCTGAGGCAGGAGGATCATAAATTTAATACCAGGCTGGGATACATAGTGAGTTCCAGGACATCCTCACTAGATGGTGAAATCCTTCTTCTTGAGCAAATGTAACTGTGACTGTCTCTGACTTAGTGACAAATATTTTTTGTTGTTTTCAGCATAAAGCTTAACCGTTAGTAGGTGCTAGCTGGCTGGCTAAGTGTGTGAATACAAACTTAGCATAAATTGGAAAGAAGCTGGCATAACAGAAAGCAACTGGATTTAGGAAGCAGATAGACCCAGCCATGCTAAAATTCCTGGACCCTCAGCTTCTGTATGTTGAGTGCAAGACCAATGATGCTGCTCTGTCAAGTTGGTGCCCTCAAAGAGGCCACACTAAAGATTGGAGCTAATATATTTAAGCATGTGGCCTAGTAATTAGCATTGATAATTTGGTTACTATTCTTATTATACCATCTCATGCTCCTTATGAGATTCCTTTGGCTCTTCTCCATCCCCTAAATCACTCAACTGGGTTTCCACTCACCCCCTCTTGTTGCCAGCTTGACATCCATCTGCTCTGCGTGGAAAAGGATTTGTGACTTATCAGTAAGCAAGTTTTAAAAGTTGGAATGGGAAGCAAGCCAAGAAGAGAGAGATTGAGCGGCGTAAGCGGTCCACTTCCTAGAGGACTCAAGCCCTCTCCCCTCACTGGTCTTCTAGAAATTTGATATCCAGACATTCATCCTGTGGGTAGGAGACAAAACTACCTCTGGAAAGGGGTCTCCAGCCTAGCAGTCCAGGACGAATGGTACTAAGAAATTAAGCCCCCCCCCCCAATCTACCCACGTGACCCCACCATAGAAATGCTAAGTTAAGTGCACCCCTTTCCTTGTGCACTCCAGTCAGCAGTTTAGCTCCCCTATTCTCTATCATGAGCAGACAATCAAGTCATCAGACACATCAGGAAAGCCTCCCGTGAGCAACACCGGCAAACAAAAAGGGAAGTAGGCTATTCAAGAAGACAACATCAACGTCTTTACAATGAGCCATAATAAATACCCACCAAGAGAAAAAGTGTTGCACTTGCGAAATCAGAATAGGATACAATAAACTGAGGAAAAGATAGAGGGCAGAGAGCTTTTGGGAATTGTACATATAGGAGAGCAGAAATGAAAATAATTCAAAAAGGAAAGCTGAAAGACAAATCTTAGAAAATCCTCTAGACAGCCAAGCAAACTGACAAGAGAGAAAAATGGTTAAGAAAATAGAGGAGCGGGACTGGAGGAATGGCTCAGCCGTTAAAGCGCTTGCCTAGCAAGTGCTATGTCAAGTATTAAGTACCCGAGTTCGATTCCCCAGCACCACATAAACGGGGCGTGGTGGTGCAGGCCTGTAATCCCAGCACTCAGGAGGATTGCCCTGAGTCCAAGGCCAGCCTGGGCACCATAGTGAGTTCAGGACAAGCCTGGTCTACAGAGCTGTCACAAAAAAGAAAGAAAGGTAGGAAGGAAGGAAGGAAGGAAGGAAGGAAGGAAGGAAGGAAGGAAGGAAGGAAATAGTGGAGCAATCCAGGAAGTGCGATGGGGGAAGACAGAACAAAGGGAAAGGACCAAATCATTAATGAATTAATTTAATAAATATGTCCAGAACTGCAAGAGATGAGTTTCCAGACTCAAAGGGCTCACAGCATATCATGAGAAAAGACTTGTACTAGTGCACATTATTATAAGTTTCCTAAAACACTGGAGTTTGTATGTATATAAATAGCCCTCCTATAACAGATATCAATTCACAAGTGAGGTCTGGAAAGCTCTCCTTCAGACCATTGCATCTGCTCTCCAAACAGGCCCAGGAAGAATAAACATCTCCCCAACATAAGGAGTAAAAGGTCCTGGAGCTCCAAATGAGAGCGTCATGCTCTTGGCTGCTGTCTGAACTTAAAACCTCTTATCACCAATGGGGAGAAAAGCCAAGAGGAAACCCTTGCCCCTCTGACAGCGGCCATTCTGTTGTGGCCTGTGATGTGGTACAGGACACAAGCAGCTGTAGCATTCCACTCAGGAGCTGCTCCATGGGGACCAGTGACATTTTGGGAAACAGGGAAATAGATCAGATGGGTGGGGGGGGCGGGGTCTGTGGGTAAAAGGGGAAACAGGAGGGTAGAAAGGGGAAAGGGAAGCAAACATGATTAAGCTGCAATATGCAAATACACCGAGTCCTTAAGTTGAATGTAATTATTATGTATCTCAAATACATGCTAATAAAATAATTTTGGAGAAAACATTGCAAATTATAAGAAGCATTTTATTAGTCAGGCATATGATCTTTTTGGAGTTCAGGCTCTAAAGATTGTTGTTTATTCCTTTGCCTTTTTGAGGCCCAAATGTGAAGAAAAGGGCTCCAGAACAGGGTCAGGGTAAGATTTTTCTTTCTTCCTTTCAATTCCTTCTCTCCTAGCCAATCTGGTAACTATTTCACCAAGAGTTGAATTCCAGACACACTGTTAACATAAAGTATGAAAATTGTGCTCTGAGATGCTATTCTCAGGAAAAGTGCCCCTGTAGTGGGCACTGACTCAGGTCAGCATGGCAGCAAGAGCCTGTAATTCCAGTGCTCTCAGATGCTGGAGCAAGATGCTCACAGTTTTAGCCCAGCCTGGACAATTTTGCAATTTAGAGGTCCTGTCTCAAAATGAAAAATAAAACAAGGCCTGGAGATAGAGTTCAGTACAAAAGACCTGGGTTTAACACAACAAAACAGCGGGGGTGGGGGAGACAGAGAGATAGGAAAATAAATTGTAGCCACTTCTCAGGCTCAACTTCAGACTAATTTAATGAGAATCTGCTTTTTAAGAGGATCCCAGGTGTCTGTGTCCATGTGAAAAATGAAGAAGTGCAGGTGAAGAAATTCACTATGGAAGCTTCCAGAAATATATAATACTTAAAGAATCTGACTTGGGCTGCTAGGCCTCTCTTCCAGGTTCTGTGAGCGGCAGGCAAAGCTCAAGTGATAATGAAGGAGCAGAAGTGGGAGGGAAGCCAGAGAGAGGAGGGTTCCCTGATGCCTAGGTGCACACTGGGCAAGCTGAGAGGATGGTGTGTCAGGAAAAAACAGATGTCTGGTATTATTACGTGGGTCCTACATCTGCTTGTCATCTTGTTTCAGTTAACGGACAGAACCTTTCATTGTCATGGGTGTTGTCAACTTAACCAAGGGGCTACATGTGGTTCTAGAGCTCTGAGGACATTTTAGAACATTTGCAGCAACTAAACTGCTCCTGCAAATGGGATACATGAAGAAAATATTTGAAAATAAAATTTTCATCAGAAATTCAGCTTCCCCAAAAGCATAAGCTGGAGTGTTCATTTCCAGGGTTGTTTCCCATGTGGAGCCCAGACTCACTCCACCAACCGCCTTCCCAAGCTCCCCCCCGTACATCTCATACACGCTACAAATACGACATGAGCCATATGCACCCACCAGTGTTCACTGACACCTTATGTTCCTATGAGTAGCATCACCATCCACCTAACCTACCAGGACAGAATCTCACTTCATCCCTTGATTCTCCCTTTCCATCATTTCCCTGCATCTATTCCTACAAGAGTTCCCCCCAGTTCTGCTTCCAAACCCTCTATCTAGACAGCATTTTCTCTCTATGCTGATCTTGGCCACCACTTCTTTTCCTTTTGTGATACTGGGGAACATGTCCAGGGCCTTCACAATCAAGTACATCTCCAGCCTTTATTTATTTACTAATTTATTTACTTTTTGCTTTTAATATTGAAACAGGGTCTCACTAATCACTAAATTGCCCAGGCTGGGCTTGAACCTGCCATTCTTCTCTCTCAGCCTCCCAGAGTGCTGAGGTTACAGGCCTGTGCCACAAGGCCCAGCTAGCCCCCATTGTCTTCTGCCCAGATTCCTGCAAGTCACCTAATCGATCTGCTTTCTTCCATCCATTAAAAAAATAATGAAAACATTGATTCACACCACCCCCACCCCCATGCAAACCCTTTCCATTGCATTGGTGGAAGCAGCTATATCTGTCTGGAAACCTTTTTCACACTGTTTCTCAGATTAGCTCCTTGTCTTTATATGTCAGTATGATGTCATCTAAAAGAGACTGCTTCAGCCATCGAAACAAAACAGGTTCTCTCCATGATCCTCTTACTTAGTCCTCATTTCCGTCATTGCTTGACCTTCCTTCTTTCCCTTCTTCTTTCCTTCTTTCTTTCCTTTATTCCTCCTTTCCTCCCTTCCTTCTGTTGTCCTAGTATTTGTGTGACCTCCATGAAGAGTTATTTATCTTAAATGCCACTGCTGGCCCTGTACTCTGAATAAGAAAAAGTGCTAACTCCAAGAAAATGCATAATGAGTGAAAGAAAGTCAAAACTACACCCACAGTTTCACTCTGAATGTTCCAACATTAATTATGTATTTTATAAAATTTTGGCGTTCTGAGTAGATGTATTCCTGTTCAGAGGATTACTGATTCTGCCAACTATTAGACCATCAATAGTAAAGTCTAATTATAAGAATTTGATGGGATTTTTGATTTCCTTGTGAGTAGCACCCACTAACAATTTTTTAAATACGACAGATTAGGTATTTGTTCAAATATTATTAACAAATCATATTGGGTAATTTGTTCTGAGTTCCTGAACTGTCAAAAAGACAAACCAAAGAATACATTGCTCTTTCCCCATGACTTATCTAATTGTCTATTGAATAATTTGTAGGTGGTTTACCTCTTTATTTAAACAACAAATATTTGTTGTAAACCTGAATGGCCCATGATGTGCATCCTGAAATTGAAGGACTGCAGCGACAATGTCCCAGATCTACTTTGCCTCTGGGATACAAACAACCCATACAATCCATGTGGGTTAGTCCCAGTCTGTAGTCTGAAAGATGTGAGCTAGATTCCATAAAACAGACTACAAATGATTAACTTTTTTCACCAAATTTGAAATTTGGAGCCCCTGCTCTGGTACAGTGGATAATCGGGCACCTACTGCTTGTGCCATTGCTAAGCAACGAGTGCCCTTTTCCATTCAGTCATTTATACTGCTCTGATTCTCATCTTATTCTTCTAGTTTGTCTTGCTCAGTCTCCTCTGGAGACGTTTCCTCAAGCTATTGCTTTGACACCATTGTCCCCCGGAGATCTGCCCTCGGTCCCCTTCCCAGCCTGTGCTGTCTCCTTAAGCTATCTGACCACACACACTTACACCTTCAATCCCCACCTGCATAGAGACGAGACCCAAGTGTCCATCTTCTTTCTGGGGCTATCTCTCAGAGCCGTAGATCTGTGTTCCCAAGCCTCCTGTGACAGGCCTCTTGGATGGACTACAAATAAATGTAATAAAATCCTCCTTTTTATAGTGAATCAAATTGACTAACAAATCTGAAATTAAAAAGAAATTCCTCTTCTACCTCCTACAGAAGGCCCCTCAGTTACTCTAGCCAGAAAGCTGGGAATCATTCTTGACTTCATGTTCTTTATCCCCATTTTCTGTCAGACTCCAAATTCTTTCAATTTTACTTTCTAAACGTTTCTGTATTCTCCATTCTGCATCCTCTTATTTGGTTCAGTCACTCACACAATTAAAAAAAACAATGATAATAAACACTTTTACTTTCAGGTAGGCCCTGTTCTAAGCACTTTCTACAAATTTTTACTTAATCTGGCCCAGATAATCCCATTATTATGAGCTCTGTTTTGAAAGGAGTCCCCTTGCTAGCTTCTAACTGACCCAGCAAGGACTTGAATACAGGAGTCCGCACACATAACCGGTGAGAAGCGCTGCCTCTGTGGGCTCTAGCTATGGCTACTGCACGAGTCCCCTCACTGTTCTTGCTGTCTCTTTTTCTAAAGCCTTCCATACATACAGCGACCCAGAAAATTCCTCACCAGTGGTGATTGGACTAAACGTGTTTAAAACCACCCAAGATTCCTCATCTGCCCCATATCAAGGTTGGGATTTGTTGTCATGATCTGTTTGCTCCTCAGAATTTTTCTCCAGCTACGTCTCCAACTTCCATGTCCCATGCCACATTTTAAATCTAGAGGTTTACCTTTCCCTCTGGAACGCACTTCTCAGCCCATTCATTAGCCCTTTTCATGCTGGTAAACACCAACCAGTTTTCAATTTGGAGAGTCAAGGCAGTGCTGTACACAATTTTACATCCTGGGTATCCTTGGTGCTGTGGAATTCCTGACACATAGTAGGTGCTGAGGGACTACTTGGGAATACTTATTTGAAGATAAGAAGCATGGACCAGAGGTTTTTGATGCGATGGCTTAAAGAGAATAGAATTTGCCCCATGAATCTTATATGCATGATTTCTAGAAATTTTCAGACATCGCCTAATCATCCATCTCATGATTCTTTTCTATAAAATTTGCTTATTCTCTCTCTCTCTCTCTCTCTCTCTCTCTCTCTCT